>SMGT01009058.1:75716-106030 GCA_004794575.1 Lanistes nyassanus | reverse complement strand
AACTGACTGTCATTGTTGAAAACAAACAAACCTTGTGTTCGCCTCTCATTTTATCTGCCTTCAAGAACGGTATCAATGTACCACTTAGCAAAATTCTCAACCCAAATAATGGACTGGCTTCATACTCACAATTTTTTTAGGCTGTGCGTTTAGCTTTAAATTTTGCCATTCCTTTGGATGATTTGATTGAGAAAGTTGTGACGATTTTACAGGATCAAGAACTTGATAGCCAAAAGGCTAAGAAATTGGATTTTTAACTCATCAACTCAAATTGCTCAGTCAAAAACAATATTCAATGAAAGACTATTGCTTTGATGTAGAATCTTTTCCTAATGGTAATTATGAATTTTTAAGAGAGTATTTAATGCTGCCAAGCAAGAGAAAGCTGCAAAGTATAATATCATTTGTCAACATTGATGAACTGTTGGATAAAACTTTTCAGAAACTGCCAAAAGATCAGGAAAAGAATGTGTTTTTGTTGGTCGATGAAGTAAAAATTCACCCAATAGTTGCTTTCTCGGGAGGAGTTTTGAACGGCATGGCAGCAAATGACCCAGATTTTAGAGCAACATCAATGTTGTGTGTGATGATGAAATGTCTACACAGGGGACCCAGTATCATGATTTCTGTCACACCAGTCCACAAATTGACAGCTGCCTACCAGTTCAATGTCGTCAAAGAAGCTGCAGCCAAAGTTGAGAAAGCAGGATTCATCGTCTTGGGATCCATCACTGACAACCACAAAGTGAATCAGCAATTCTGCAAGTTTTTCTCTCAACCAACTGAATGCTCTTCAACAGCCACCTATCCTTTGGATGAGACGCATGTCTGGTATCTTTTATTTGACACCGTGCACCTATTGAAGTGTATCCGCAACAACTGGATTACTGAAAAGTGCCAGAGATTGACGCTGGACAAACAGTCTGTTGGATCATTCTCAGACGTGAAAAAGCTGTATGAAGCTGAGAAAAACAGTATTTTAAAAACTTCTCCTCTCAATCAAGCAGCAATCTGTCCTTCTAAACTTCAACTTCAGAATGTTCAGCATGTTCTCAGAGTATTCTGTGACAAAGTGGTGGCTGGACTCAAGTTACAAGGGAACCATGAAACTGCTAGCTTCATTCAAAATGTGTTAGACTGGTGGAATATGGTCAATGTGTCTGCTAAGGGACAAGATGTGCGCATGAATGATCCGCATCGAAGTGTGCAAGACCAGCAATCAACTAATCTCAGAAAGTTTCTTCATCAGTTTGAAGCTGCAGATTGAGGTCATGGTGGGAGTCGACAAGAGTGTGTCACTCATGATACCAAGAAGGCGTTGGTTCAAACAATGCGTGGACTTGTTTCTGTTTGTAATCACTTAGTGACAAAGGCAGGATTTGACTATATTTTATTGCAAGAAATTCAAAGTGATAGGATTGAAGGTGAATTTTCAGTGTATCGACAGTCCACAGGGGCAAATGCCTTCATGACATCTAGTGATGTTCTTACAGCATGTAAGAAACGCTTAGCCAGACATGCTGCATCATATCTTGAGGCACTGGAATTTCAAAATGAGGAAAAGAAACACATCTGTTTTGGCCCTGTGAGCACTGTTGATGCTGCTTCTATAGAAAGTAGCATAGAAAATGTCACTCTGACCACCAATGAAGAGAGTAGTGCTGCCTATGTGGCTGGATGGCTGGAGCGTAAATATGAACATCAGATCAAGTTTGATGATGAGGAGCCTTTGGTGACAAGTGAAGTCAAGGATTTTATAGAGGAAATATCTCAGGGGTCACTTAAAGTCCCTCATGAGTGTACGTATGATCTTGTAAGATATGGACTGAGTTTTGTCAAAAAAGCAAAGCACCGAGCATGTCGTCGCCAGAGACTTGTTGTCATTTTGTCCACCGTGCAGCAATTTTATGACATTGGCCCACCATGTGATAAACTGCTTAAACATTTGGCAAATGTACTTTTAAGTGGACTTCACAATCTGCAAAAGGACCACCAAAAGAATGTAGTACTTCTTCAGACTTCAATCAAAAAAGCTTGTCTGTCAGATTAATTCATATCGTCTGTGTTGGTAAGGTATTTTTGTTTTATACAGTTAAAAGTAGACTATCAAGAGAGACTCTTTCCATATTATTATTATTTAGGCAATCACCTGTTACATGCTGGTGATAAGAGACAAGACACGAGTTGCCTCTCTTACCATGAAACAATTACGGAAGAGAGGTAACTCCTGTCTTACACTGGAAATTCCACAGTTTATGTATTAAATACCCATTTTGTTTTGAAATTTACTTTTATGACATTTAATACAACACCTATGATCACATGTGGGATGACCTTTGTTTAAAAAAAAGTCTCGGTTAAGAAGAAAATGAATGGCCTTTGCTAGCAAAGTCAGAAATTCAGGTGTGCACGTCCTTGATTATAGTAGTCCTTGACACAAGTTTATCCATTCATTGAGGGATGCTGTTCTATACTTACTGAAGTCCAGATATTTGCTAACAAATGTTCCTTGTCTTAGAACACAACTAAGATGGCGTTAAGCATATGTTTGCCTGTTTACGCGGTGCATTCAGGCCCTGAAAGTCTCCAGATGAACACTTCTCTACAATTCCTGATGATGCCACAACAATCAAAGAACTAATGCAATTGAATTCAATATTTTTATTTAAACTTTAACATTTAGAATAGAAAATTTAGAAAACCGTGGCAGCTGCTTTTATCAGGCCAGAACATTCTTGTCCCACTGCATCCTGCTGAAGTGGAATCCACTGCATATTACTTGTTTAAGCTCTTTGCAGTTAGTGAAAAGTCACTTCTGTAGTAATAAAAATGTACTTGAACAGTTATTTTCAGCACAGATAGCTTTGTTTTCATGAAGTGTAGAAATTAGTCCTGTGTAAATAGATGTACCAGCCTGCAGGGGCAGATCCAGCATGTTATGTATGTATGGAGGTTTGATTTTTACACTTTTTATTATATTTACATATAATAGCCCAGAATGGTATTTAAAGCTGGTCTTTTTTCACAGAAAGCATTAGCAGGAAGTGTAAGTGCAAGATCTAGATAGTACCACTGTATGTCTGAAGAAGATCAACTAATATGTTTCTAAACAGGATATATATGTCCTTTAGCTATTGATCAACAGTACTTCCATTGCAATTTTATGTTTCCTTTTGTTTCAGAATTGTTTGGATGCACGTGACTTTGAGTTGGTGACAGAAAAAGAACTCCAGCTAGATGACAAAAAAAAATTGGTAATCTTATTTCTCAAGATATTTTTCAGTGCCATAAAAAGAGGAAAGTGGCTTGAAGAGTTAGTTCTTCCTAAATGATACTCAGCTTAAAGGACAGTGTTATTCGCCTAGAATTGTTTTTTTTTAATGACGCAGGAAGGAAATGGTGTTTGTGACTATATTAGGCAAACAAATGGGTTTTTTTTACCAAAAAAAGGGCAGGGGAGTAGGTAGGTTGGAATTTTGATCATCATGGAAAGAAAGAGAAACTGTCCATATTTGTAGGCCTAGTCTAAAATTACATCTCTTGTGGGATCCACAACAACTGAGATATGAACAGACTGTATGGACTTTTCTTTTGACAGATGACCCAAAAACGTTTAAGGTTGGAAAGAAACAATAGTTTATATCAGGTATCTAGAAAACTTATTTTTGCCTTATTATTTTTCTTTATCATCACCTGCCCCATAACCTTGGAGACCATTGGAGCACTACTGATGACGGGGCATAAACCTTACTCCATTCCTTTCTTTTCTCTCAATCTCCAGATTTCTGCAAAACGTCTAGTCAGTCCACTCTTGGGTGTTGTTTTCCAGTAACTTCCTCTGCCTCTTCTTGGTCCATGCACTGTACTTTGCTGAATGGTTTTTCCAAGTCTTGATGATCTTGGGATGTGCCTGAACCATTTCAGTGTATGCTTTTTCACAGTGGTGAGCAAGTCTTTATATGGTCCAATGACTTGCTGTATCCTCTTTCATACTGCCTCATTGGTGATGTGGTCTTTGTATGAGATAGGAATGACCTTCCTGGAACATCTTAGGTACCAGAAGCTGTAGACTGCTTCTAGCTTTTTCGTCTTGATTCTGATGTCAGTGGTGATCCCATTGCTGTAGCTGGTTATCAGTTTGGTCTTTTTTGCACCAATCTCAGTGTTGATGACTTCCCAAGACGTTCAGCCATGTTGGCAAGCTCTTTTTCATTCCTTCCTTCCCCCCACTGCACACACAAAATCTAAGATGCCTTTATCTTTAAAAACCACAAAGTGGAAGCTGTTCGCCATTTTATGCTTCTTAGTTAAACAGCCTTTGCAAGGAGACCATTGTTTATGCTTTTGTGTATTTACAATTTCAGTAGTGTAGTTTTAAACAATGGTGCTACAGCCTTAAACCTAAATATATACTTCTTATTCTGGCATGTCAATTTCACAGTGTTACCATATTGGTTACTTGTATACAGTGTTATACAGTGTAACCTGAAGACAAAGTCTGCATTTACTTTGGCATTGCATGTGTAGTGGACATTAAGAATCCATGACTAAGCCAGAATGAGAAGACTGTTTTTATCTCTTTCTCTCTCTTACACACACATACTGTTGGTCATGCTCTTTACTTGTATGTGGCATTCTAGGGTTCCTCTCCATTCCTCTTCTCCAATACCCTTCATCACCCTCTACCGTTCTACTCCACCCATGAGATGGCCTTCAATGTTGACATTAACACAATCAAATCCTGTTGAACTCAACTATAGTCATAGGCTTTATACATCTGACAAATCACAACCATAAAGTAAGAATTAAAAAAAATGCTAAGCAAGTTATAGCCTTGTATGGAAGAAAGCAAGAAACTTGTTAAAAAGCTGAGTATGTCTACAGTGATTTCCCTTTAAGTTTAATGTTAAGGAGTTTAAAGAATGGAAATGTCTGCTGCAGTAATTTTAATGTTCGGGAGTTGAAACTAGTGAGTGCAAATGGCTGCCATCATGACTGACCACCATTTCAAGAGATATTTCAGCAGAAAATGGAAATTCACTCTCTCAGAAGCCAATCTTTTGCATTTAAAAAGAAAGTGTGGAAATATATTTTGATCTGAAAATACTAAATGCTAGAACCAGCAGATGTCAAAAACAAATATTGCAAAATAGACTTTAACGTGTCTGGAGGCGTTATATAATTACTGATTGAATACTGTGACCAACTGATTCTTATAATGTTTGCTGGGCTTTTTGCTCATGATTATTACAGAATGGGATATCACATGTTGATGACTGTTGCTGGTTCTCCAGGGCATGCATTTATTCATCATCACTTTCCCGTCACTTGCCTCTTACACAGCTGCATGTTGGGTCTCACAAGAGTTTATTAACTTCTCTGAAACTCTGAAAGGTGGCATGATGGCGCCTGTCATTTTCAGCTGTGTTAGACTAATAACTTCTACTCAGGGTATCATCTTTTCGGTCAAAGTCTCTGGTCGGGAGACTGTTTTGCTACATTCCTAGGCTGTGAAGTCCTGCTTCCCAAGTCCCCTTCTGTGGCTGTGCCAGCATTATTACTTGCCTATGTCTTTTCAGCATCACCCCTTCTATGTGCAATAGGCAAACATTAAATTCTTAGGGGTGCTGATGCAGCTGTATTTGGCAGCTGTGCCCTCCCTGACTTCTGTGGTCAGTGAATATTTTGGGTTATGCTGTCTTGGGATCTGGTTAAGGAACAGCAAGTTCAGAAGCCAAAGTTCTAAATGGTTTTAAATGACATGTGAATGAAGTCTGTGTTGTTTTTAGTTTTGCTGTTGTTATTTGTTCAAAGTCATTTAAAATCAGAGGGCTTTAAGCAAAGACTGGTGACCATTTCATAAGATCCGAAATAGTTAATCTTGTAAAGCAGCCAAGAACATGCTGAAGGCATGAAGTTAATAAAACATAAAAGTGATTACACACTTCAGTATTTTCGGAAACAAACATTTTGGATTAGCCATCTGTCACAGACATATTATTTTTACTTTCTTTCATCTTCATTGTGGTTGACAAAAGTGGGGAGAAATACATCAAAAATTAGCTGATGTTCATGAGGAAGAACTAAATCAAATGAGTGCTGCTTTGAGAATAGACGTGATAAAAAATTCAAACAAAGAAACTGGGCTAAACTAATCACTACAACACAGTTACGAATCACTACAATACACAGTTACAATAAAATCTCCCAGATGGACCACTACAGAAGGGTTCTTAAGTCCCTTACGAAGAGTTGTTCCTCGTAGTTGCCACCACTTCCGCTTAGTATGACGCGCATAGCTTAATTCATCATATCAGTGCAATTCCTCTCTCTCAAACACATGCACATCTCTATTTTACATATATATTCTTTTACTCATGTTTATTATATACTATGTTACATATATATATGTTTATGTTGTGTATTTTATTCTGAAAGAAGGACAATGCCCTGAAATGCCAACTTTGTGTGTTTCAGTAGTTAGTTTGGCTCAGTTTTGCTAGAAGGCAGTTCTAACTGGTTGTTCAGTTGTGTTCTTTCTGTGAAACCATAGACTGTTCTACAAAGGACCCCAATCTCATTGCAAGGTGTCATCCACAGCAGTCAACACATTTTTCGTGGTTTCTGTTATTTTAGGTCTCCTCTCAATTCTTTAGATTTTCTTGTGACTGATATAAAAATCCCAGCTAATGTAAAACCAATTCATTGTAAATTTCAAAAATGAAAATAATTTTTTTAATTAAATATTAAGATACTTAGTGCCCAAAAAATTAATTTTGTGAAGTCAACATAATGTACTGACATAATATTACTACCATTAAATTAATTAGTAAATGATAAGCTAGGCAAATGTATCAGTAGAATATTGATTAAATGTTCCTTTAGCTTAACTCTCACATGTCTGTGTGCGTGTGTAAGTGCATGTGTGAGTGCACACATGCATGTATGCATGGATGTGAACGTGCATATCTATGTGCACATGAGGTTATTCAAAACGTTAGGCTTCATTTGGTGATTAACCCTACAGGGACGTCGTCGCCGGTTAACCGCCGACGACGTAAATGAGCCAAGAGGACGCGGTGCCGACAAACTTACGACGAATTCAAAACTTTGCAGCGACGCATTTAACGGTGTAAGGGAGGTAAACCTTATATCATTGTGAAGCTCTATCATCGGTTGTTTCCCCTGCACTGTCTAAATGAGTTTCGGAAACAGTTTCGGCTTGCCAAACGAGGTTTAGAGTAGTGACCCTCCAGGTCTACTTCCGTCGTTCACACTGGATCTACGGGTTTGATTTTTTGTGTGTTGTTGTGTGTGCAAAAAGTGACTGTATTTGGGACCAAATAGTAAGTATTATTTAATATTTTCAACTAAAAGTATTGTTTCCATTGTGTTGCCGATCTTTCTAAATATGTAAAATATATTGCTGTGAGTGTGGTAGTTTTTAAGCGGTATTTTTTTTTAAACGTTAAATCTATGCGGTCTCTATGCGGCCTCTATGCGGCCTCTGGGGTTGCTCAGCCCTGCGGTCCCTGCGTCCCTGAAGAGTTAATGCTGCAACTGTAATTACACGTAGCGTGTACACATGCATCCTCACACAAGCACATGGGGATGCACATACCTATGCAGTCACATCTGCACAAGTTTGCGTGCAGCAGTGCCACTGTAACCGGCACACACGTGTCCCAAATGGCAAAGACCAAATTTACCAGTGTGCGCCGTTGGAAGTTACAAAAGAATTTATTTTACGTGGGCTCAATCCCGGTTTAGGCACTCACTCACACAGGCGTCCAAATTGCAACCTACTCAACTACAGATGCGTGATAGCAAAAAACATGACATTTATTAACATAATACTAACAACAGACATGGACATAAAAATAAATGAATAAGAATTCCCACAAAAGCAATTGCAACAAATCACCCTAGCTAACGCTGTCCTCACAACCATATATTCGATACACTACTCCTACTACACAGGCCCCGCGCACGAGGTAAAACCAAAATGGATAACAGAACTAGGAAAAGAAACTCGAGAGAAGAGAACGTGTAGGGAAAGGAAATAAACCGAAGACGACGAACGAATGAGCGATGAAGCGTAAAAACATAGATGAAAACCGAATGACGAAAGGAAAACGTGGCCCTGCAATCAAATGCAAGATTCCACATAAACTTGTGTGACTGTACGGCCTCACGATTTACTAACTCTCAACCTAGCCAGCTACTTTTACACAAAGCTGAATGTTAGATCACAAATAAAACCGAAGTATTCATAGACCAACAAAATCACTAATAACTTTCTCTACAATCATCTTAGTACTGCTCTGCATGTTTGCAACATTTCAAAAGATCACGCTTGCTGTGTCAAGCTCAGCACAAACAATTCAATGCCTCAAAACCGGTTACCACTATCATTGGCATCGTAACAAACTAAGAACAAAGTACAATGTACTTGCCTGCACAAGCAAAACCACAAGAGTGGCAAGTGAAGCCACGATGTCAACGGTTACACGGCGTCAATGAAAAGGACCCCGAACACATGTTTCCCACGCAATCGGAAATGTTCCCGGTCGCGGTCTCACGAGACTTCCGGTCGCGGTCTCGCGAGACTTACAATTTTAATTACACTATTTTCTCACAAAAACTATTTCTTAGTACAACTCCATGAAAGCATTTTACAACAATCTTTTCAGGGGGGCTGTACACCACACATGCTTAAATTCTTGCAGATGCGTCCATGGTTATATTAGTGTACACATTCTCTTGCAGAAATGTGCACCAATAAGGATGCACACACGCACATGCATATTTATGTACACATGTATAGTGTGCACATGTGAATTTTTTTTTCCTTTTTAATAGTTGTGACACCAAATATTTAATTCCTAATTGATTTCATCAGTACTAAATAATCATGTTCATACTAAACAGACTTTTAAAAGACTACAACACTGTTATCTATTGAGTTGAAATTCAAAGCCTAGAGGAGACTGGAAGTAAACCAAGAAAATGGAGAGGTTGTCTGCTGTAGATTGTGGACAGAACATAGCTGTGGGTGTTGCTAGTTCCTTATAGAATAGTCTGCAATGCTCAAAGGTATTATTTTAACCTTTTTGGTACCTTTGAGAAAAGTCTAAGATCACACTGTTGTCGTGTAGTGTCTTATTTGAAAAAAAAAAGATTTGTGCTTTGAATGCATTTTTAATATTTGAATATGTTTCAGCTCTTCAGTTTCATAAGCTATGCTTCATCAGTATTCTGTACAATTCGACGAGCAGTGGACATTGAGGAAAGTAGATTTTTAAATTCCGTTGCAAATCTGGATCAACAATACCTGGAATTTATTAGCAATTCTCAAAGTGGTCAGGATTTCTTTCTCAGGTTTGTGAAACAAATTATTTACAGATAATGATGTGTTATTGTTATTAGATACAGATGATCTGTTAAATTGTACTTACTGTTTTACAGCCATGCATGAGTTCTTTTTAATTTATCTCTTAACAGCTATGACATGCAGTACCTGATTAAAACCAACAAGAAGGATGACATCAAATTTTTCCTGTCAATTCTAGGGTGAGTGACTGTTTTTGAACTTGTTGATACAAGACATAGTTTGATACTGGGATTAGTTCACTGAACCAAAAAAATTTACAAAATGGAATTACACAATTCATATAGAGTTCTAGCTGCTGAACACAAATATGACAATGAAATTGCAAAGTTGGCTATGATTCCTGAGAGATCTGAAATAGTTGACATATGTAACAGCCAACTGTATTAATTACTATCCACTTTTACTTCAGACATGGCTTTGCAATATCACTGATACAGCTGTTAAAGGTTATCTCTAATGAGCATCCAACAGTAGTCTGTTAGTCGGCCAGTATGGACGTGGACCACATACCCTGCTGCCTTTTCTCTGTTGTTGCGATTGCCTGATGGAAATGTTACCACAGTTATTGGGAAAGAAATCTTAAGTAGGAATGGAGAGCTTCCCACATACGACCCCCAAATTTTCAACAAAGATTAATAAATAAAGCCAAATGTTTGTGGGTGGGTATGTTTTTTAAATCTGCAGGCTTGAACCAATCCACACCAAATTCGGTATATGGGTTCCTTTCACCTACAGATGGTCATAGGCTATATTTCGACCTTGTTCCTAGGCCTAAAAAATGAAATAGGATGACGCCCTTTACAAGTCATGTACACAGCGATCAGTGTGCAAGGGAGATCACCACACAGTCTGTTCCATTTTCTACAATGAGTACTTTCCCTTACCTCACTTGACAACAGGAAGATGGCAGGCAAGGGTATGGGTTAGGGTTGGGGGTGGGTGGGGATTAGTGAAGGAGTAGGGGTAGGAATTACAGAAGGAGTAGAGGTTAAAGAAGGTTAGAGGTGGGCAGGGTAAGAAAAACTCAGGCAGTGCCAGGTTGCCTGGCTAGTTTACTAATAAAAGCGGCCAGTTTTGCGCAGTATACGACTTTCTTTTGAGCAGAAAAAAGTTGACTTCTTTTTGCAAAGACATTCACTGAGAAATGAAAAATGTGCACTTAAAATCTACTGAAGAGCCCCCCCCCTCCCCCAAGATAAATGGTGTCAGGTCTAGAAAAGAGATTGAAAGTACTCCAAAGAAAGGAGTTGGAAATACTGCATTCAACAACATTTAGGAGTTAATGGCTAACAGATTAACAGAAAGACTGGTTTGGGGCAATATATAACCCATGTGTCATTCAGACATTTTTTGGTAGGACAAATAATTTATATAATAGATTTTTTTATAACTCATTCCTAAAGTCTTATTTTATATTCTTTGTTTAGTCTCTATGTGTAATTCGGTAACTGCAAGATCAGAGAGACACAGTAGGTACATTTTCTTCACACTTTCTAGCCTAGAGAAAGCGCATTTGCTGTCCAGCCTTTAATTCTTTCATGTATAGGCTGCCAGGCTGCAGGGATTGGTTATCCCTTTGTTGTGATGTGATGCTGTATATGCCAGTCTCGGAAATTTGCGATCTTCAGAGTTAGAGTGAGGTTTAGAGCTGATTTACTGGATTGATCTGAGGAACAAGGTGTCACCAGACAGTCAGTACCTGAAATGTTTAACCCCATATGAGCTGCAAGAAGTAGGTAGAAAGTTCCATCACATGCCTTGACATGGTAACACAACCAACTGCTACCTTGGATACATAGTTCAAGGTAAATTGCTATGTGATTATGACAGGCCCTAAATCTAGAGGGACAGAAATACGCCTATGGATTGGTGGAAGTACAGTAAAACCTGCTTTTTGCTTTTTGCATCTCACCCCCCTCCCTGCCCAGGCGAGCGGTCACCTGCTGTCTCAGGAGACTTTTGATCACCATAGATTAGTTTCCAACACTAAGTTGCCCTAGACCAGCAGTCACCTGCCAAATGCAAACAGGGACAGTGACTTTAGGGACAAAAGTTGAACTTTATCTGTCCCAAGGGGGATGACTTTACATGCTTTTCAGGTCTCCAGCACCTCGCCAAATTTTTTCACATTCGTGTGCATGGTGACCTTTCCGATCTTAAATATGTCAAGAAAAGAAAGACAATCTACAAAGATATAAATAAATCCATATGGAACTGCTTCTGCATTGCACAGTCAAAGAATCTGCCAGTTAGTGGACGTCTGATGCAGGCACGATTCTATACTATCCACCCTCGCCCTCCTCGACCTGCCTTTCTCGCTCCTTAATCTTTTATTCTGTCTTCAATTATTAAATGATATGTGATAAAGAAATTTTAAATATTTCACCGTCAATTTTAAAGGGTGTCATTGCAAAGGAAGGTATTACATTTTTAGTGTAGATTTTACATAGGCTTTTTCTTGCAAGCACATTCAATATCGATGTTCTTTGCTTTAGGTCACCCGTGATCTGTGATCTGCGCGAGTAAAACTTCTGTCAATACACTTAAATACAATTTCCAAGTTGCGATCTGAAATCTAAATGATCCATTTAAAATATTAAACCTGAACATGTGTAGTTTATTCAATTTAACTTTGTTGTTTTTTTTCTGCAAGCAGATTTGCTCGCACAGGTGACATGTTGATTATGCCATTTCCAAACATACAACGCACATGTTGTACAGAAAATGTGCCCTGTAATGATACAATCTTAGAATTATTTTTTAAACAATCGGCTATAGATTGGAAAGGAAGTCACTGCAAATACATTTCATTCATTTAAAAATGTACTATGTATATTTTTTCACCCATTTCACCAGTCTATTTAGTTTTTCTTCTTTGTGTTGGGAAATACATGCGGTGTCATTTAAACGAAATACAATAAACACAATAATACAATACAGTTCATGTGTTTACATCTTTACCTAATTATTTTTTTCCCCTTATTTGGCTCTTTTTTTATCCCTTTGTCTATCACATGAACGGTTTTTACCATAAGTACATGTATATATGGTCCTGAGTTGCAAATTAGGGGCACCCCTGATGAAGGGCCACCTGTCATGTAGGGACACTTTTGGGTGGAACCAAGGGTGTCCCCACAAGAGAGGTTTTACTGTAACAGTTTTGCCCAGTGTACAGCTTGCAACTTTTAGACGTTTCTTACTGGAACAAATAATTTACATCCTGAGCTTTGTCGTGATTCAGTTCTGAAAAGTCTAATTTTATATTCTATAAGATCAGTAGGCAGTAGTTATGGCTCAAGAGGTCTCATTCACACTTTCTTGACCCGCGAAGGTTAACGATCACCCAAAAAAGTATCCCAGCCTGTGTATGATCACAACAAATTAGCATACACACAATCACAACAAACTAGCAAACATACAATTACAACAGAGAAGCATTACATGATTCTTGCAGTCCAGCGGCCTACACACGACATAAAGGCTGGCCTGTTTGAATTGGGGGACTGGTTCTCTGTTGTGATCGTACTTAGGCTAGTCTCATTGTGATTGTACCCTATGTACGTGAGTCTCAGAGATCTGTGCTTTGCAGATAGGGACCTACAGAGCAAGATTTAGAGAGCAAAGCTGCAGAAAACAGCATCTGAAGTCCAGAGCTTTATCACCATAGTCTTTGATCCAAAGGGCAGAGCAGCTGACACAGAGAGAGAAAGATTAATGTTAAGTAAAGGTTGAAAGTAGAAGAAAGATTAGAGTGTTTAGGTTTAGACAACAAAGATATCAGTGAAATGCTGTTTACAACTTCATTTCTTTTCTTTTTTAGCATTTTATTAAAATTTTTCAATTTCTTTAATTGGCAACACCAGAAAGAAAGGGAGGTAGTTTTAATGATCTGTGGTCGAATAATGCTCGATACAATGAAATAAACTAAGTCTGATGTGTGATTAAACTACATGTACATGTATTACAGTAATTGAGATGTGGCAAAATTGTTTTAACGTGTTATTCTGATCCATGGTAAATAAAGCACAATTTTAAAAGCACATTGCGATTGGGTGTCATAAGTAACATACATGCAGGTGTGTTTATTTCTCATGAAATACATCACAATATAGGCATATACATGTTGCACTAACTGTTTGGCATGACAAGTCCTCTCTTATAAAACCCCTCCATCAACAGACCTGATTTTGGCTTCTTTTTCAAGATCTTATATTGGAGGTTTTACTGTACTTGAAAGCTCCTCCAGTCCAGTCATTGTCATTTGCAAAGTTTTTCATCAGGCTGAATTTTATGTGTAGGGCCAGAAGCATGATTTTGTGGGATTCTACTAGTGGTTTGTGTTGCACATTCTCCTCTGACAGGGATTTCATGCAGGCAAGTCTCTTTTTTCATGGTGCAGTGTCCTTGCTCGCCTGTCTATTCATACAAAACAACAATACTTCAGTAAATAACCACGGTGGTGAAGGCTGCAGTTGTCTGATACAGACAAGAATACAGCAGAAGGTGGTCAAAGACAACTTTGAGTAGAAATTGTGACATTTCAGGTAATAGGCTTTTCGGGGCAGATAGTAATGTATAGAATGAAGAGACATAAGCGATGATGCAAAGGGATGATGCACCTTTCACTCTTCTTCTATTGTCCTAATACTGCAATGTCACCTGAACCTTGGTGTGCACACACACACACATCGTTAAGTTCATAAATAACACCAGAGGTTGAGTTTGGTAGGTTTGAGGGGGCTGAGTCGCTTGATCAGAGATGCCTCCAGAAACTTTCTGTGAGACCCTTCAGTGTGATTCTGATGTACCGCTGACACTTTCGTGTGAAAGAGATAGTGTCCAGAGCTGTTAAAATGGTGCGCAACTGGCCTTGCTTGACACCAGTAAGATGTTCTGTGAAACATTTATTCAGAGTGTGATAGGTCTTGCCACAGTATAGTTTCAAGCATAATGAACAAGCAGTCAAATACACAAGGTTAGTGGATGCACAAGTAATTGATGACATTACTGTAAACATTTTTCCCAAGGGGCCTTTGAAGGTAGTGGTGGTGGAGATCAGGAAAGGTCATGTTTTACATCCAGGTCTGTGGAACAGTCGGTTACCAAGAAGGAGAGTGTCATGATGTGGTCTGTACGCTGAATGTACCAGGTGATCATGCAGCCTAGTGTCCTTCATGAAGGCAACTAGAGAAGGCTGACTTCATTTATCCCTTCTGCAGATCATTTAACACAGCCACTACCTTCAAGTCACAACTGAGATACCAGCCATACTTACTGCATTAAAGGCAGTCTAAAAGCTAACTCCAACAAAGGTACTGGCAGCCCTATACATAGCCGTATGCAGACGCATGTGACCAAGGGAGCTTACCGTACCCAAACACGTAGAAAAGAGAGGGCCGAAAGAAAGGAACTTGGCAGATCCTCAAAAAAAGATCTGCCACCCCTTTCTTTATAACGGGGCTAGTCTTCACACAGCTAGCCCTCGGTAGCAAAGAGGATCTGCCAAGTTCCTTTCTTTCGGCCCTCTCTTTGCTACGTGTTTGGGTACAATAAGCTCCCTTGGTCACATGCATCTGCATGCGTCTGCTATGTATAGCACCACCAGTACCTTTGTTGGAGTTATCTTACGATAATTTAAGCGCTGGTCCTCATTTGTTCTTTATTCTTTATTAATTATAATTTGCACCTTGAGGATTTAATGTATTTGTCCTATGTTGTGTTCGTCTTTGAATCCTAGTTGTTAGCACTCGCTTAGTGAGCGGGCTGACTACATTTAATAGGGATTCTCTGTATGCACACGTTGTGCACCGAGGGTTAGCTGTGTGAAGACTAGCGCCGTTATAAAGAAAGGGGCGGCAGATCTTTTTTTGAGGATCTGCCAAGTTCCTTTCTTTCGGCCCTCTCTTTGCTACGTGTTTGGGTACAGTAAGCTCCCTTGGTCACATGCGTCTGCATACGTTTATGTATAGCACTGCCAGTACCTTTGTTGGAGTTATCTTACGATAATTTAAGCGCTGGTCCTTATTTGTTCTTTATTCAGTCTAAAAGCTGTTTTAGGTTCTGATAGGGTTCTTTCAAGCAGACAGCATGTCCCACTGGAACCAGTGGAAGCTTATATCTATTATGCTGCAATACCACCTTGAGACTCCGTTTTGATGCTTCTATGAATAATCACCAATCACTATATACAAAACAATTGTATCGTCTTGTGTCAGCAGTTGTTAAGCCATTATTTTCTTGCTCAAATGTATGGTGCAATAGCTTAGAAAGGTAATTTGAAGGGTGGGGTGATGCAATACAAGACTGGACTTCAACATTCTGAGGCAGTCGCCAGCCAGGTTACCACCAGGCAACAGGAACAGTGCATAGTATCAGCAAAGATTATAGATCCTTAGTAAGATCAAATGCTTCTTAGCCAGAAGAGCAGAATATTCTTTTTTTCACAACTACAGGCACTGTTCTCAAAGTTGAATTATAAAATTTTTGGAGAAAGTCCCATTCAGTAACTTGATGGATCTGAATAGCCAGAAGTTTCTAGAGCTGAATTTGACAGTGTCGGATCTAGAAGCTTCTGGAAAGTTGGCATACATATGTGGAAGAATTTGTTACAAAGGTCAAAAGTTTGATTAAGTCTGATGACATATAAATGACGAGATGAACAAAGGAATGAAGATTAAAGAATTGAAGAATGGAATGGAGAGTGAAAAATGTAGAGGCCTTCCCCTGAAATCAATTCACATAATTCTCCAGTCTACCAACTATCTACCAAACAATAAATATGGACTCATTTGTCTGCAAATATTGTGTGGATCTAACTCTTGCATTCCACTCATTCTCACCTCACTACGCAAGTTTCCTTCTGTCTGCACAAGTGTGAGTCATGCTAACTTTCCAACACAAAGATTCTCCTAAGGTTTGATGATTGTACTCACCCTGGTTAAGTCTTTGATTCACAACCAGAGATATGCTGTGTAACAAAAAAAAATGGTTCCTTTGTGCAAATGACCAGGCAGACAGATTTTGCATAAGTGAGGGTTTAGGGCTTAAAGTAAGTATTGTAATATTCTGGTTTGACTATATGTCCCAATCAACATAAATCACACTACTACTTTCAGATTTGCCAACTTGTCCCATGAGCACTAGTCACCTTAAGGCACTGTCAAATGTCATGTAATCACAACCACACACAGTCATACTTGTAACATAGTTGGAGGATCTCACCACTTTAGAAAAGCCATGCATCCTGGTTACGTTTGAAGATTTTTATTAGTTGTCCTCTTGTTCCATGGCTTGACAGTTTTTTCCCCAGTGCCCTGGAGGCTTCATCTTCTAATCTCCCCTTCTCGCTACTCTGTCCCATCCATAGCAAGTCTCTTGCCCCCCCCCCCAACGGGTCCTACCAGGGCTTATATAGCTTTCTTAGATGTTAAGGTTTAAATTTCCATGGCCTGCAAGTGTGGCAGCTGTGCTCTGAGTGATTTATGCAGACAGCGAATGTTTTGGATTATGTGGCATCTGTACATGGGTGACCGAGTGCTGGGCAGCTCCAAATAGTGTTTCTAACATTGCATGTATGTCTGCTGTGCAGTGTGTTGAGTGCATTGGAAGTCAATTTCCAAACCTGTCCTACATGGGAAAGTTCTGCACTGATCTATACTGCATCTGTCCCCTTACATAACATACATAGTACCTACAGCCTAACATACATATTGTTACATACTGTTTCTGGACTGAAAGAAACAATGTTCAAAGGAGAACATTACAGTATAAATAATAATCCAAGCCATCTCCATCACGTTCTGACATAACACAAGAAAGTTACCCTTATGTAACTACAATACTGTAGTGAGAGCATGGGCTGCTTCTGGTTGCATTGCAGTCAGTTTTCACCTTGCGATGTTCTCCGTGCAGCAGTCTGAGTCCCATTTATAATACCTTTTCCTTGGGCTCCCTCTTGCCACCAGGAGGATGGCTGCACCTCTGGCTCTGCCTCCTCTTCACCCTGGTTAAGTTTTTCTTGGGGTCGCCCACCTCCACTTTGTGCTGGTCAGTGCTCTGGGTCGTGGTACAGTTTTGTGAGAAAAAAACCATTTCTTAGCTAAATTTGAGTTTCTTTAGCAGTACTTACCATGACCCATCATATGCCCATCTTCCTGCCCACTGGTCTCTTCGGCTTTTGAAACTTGAGTTGCCAGTGAGCTGTGGGCATGGGTTGAGACACAGTGAGTGTGCATGCATAGGAGGCCTTACAAAGTTTTATGTTTACAAAGTTTTTGTTTATAAGATGTGGTTAAGGATTGCTAAACTAAGATTTGGCACTCTGGGTCATGGTAAGTATTGCTAAAAAAACTCAAATTTAGCTAAGAAATTTGG
Source organism: Lanistes nyassanus (assembly GCA_004794575.1). Lineage (NCBI taxonomy): Eukaryota > Metazoa > Mollusca > Gastropoda > Architaenioglossa > Ampullariidae > Lanistes > Lanistes nyassanus. The sequence goes on along the minus strand of SMGT01009058.1, from coordinate 88,263 downwards.
ATGTACATGTATATATATCAACTACAGTATTTGGACTCACTCACAGGAAGCCTGTCCTCTCCGCACAGTGCCATATGATCATAAATGTTCTGGTAAACAGTTTTCCTATTAAAACAGTCTACAATATTTTGATTTTGTATGTGTTGTGTAGAATAATATTTGTTTACAAATTTAACACCATATTTGATCCATATGTCCTTGACAGTCTTAAATTGTTTATGGTTTTTCACAAGTGATGCAATCTTGGCATGAGCAGCAAATCCTTTAACATTTGTTCCCAGATCCGTATGTTTTTAGGTTTTATCTATTACAGTCTTCAAATACCCAAGACAATGCAAAACCTGAAACAAAAAATATAAACCCCTCTCATTGGCTGAAACATATCAATGCATTAGTGCATGGAGTGGTTATTATTGTCTACAAGATGGGATAATCTAAGAGTCAGTATTGTGTTCAACCCTGCATGTGAAATACTTGTTGACAATCCCTCCCCTATCTTCATTTTTTTAAACCCTAGTTTATATCCAACTACATGTATGTGTTTAGGGAAAAGGGTGAATTCTTGACAGATTCAAATTGGAATCACTGCTGTTCCACCTATAAATATTTTTCTTTTACACTTGTGCAGAATTCTGTTTTATCGCTGTATACATTACATTAAAGCTCAATAAGATTCTTTTTTTTCTGTACAACAATGCTCAAAATAAGATAATGTGCTTAAATTTTGGTTGGTTTCAGAGATTACCTGCAGCATTTTGTGTCCTACCCTCACTCACTGCTGGTCAAATATGTTGGCTGTTACTCCATCAAAATGCCTGGAATGAAAAGGGTAAGAACTATCAATGAGGCAATATTGTGTGGTCTCCACAGGAATCTTTACTTTTTAGTGTAATGCTCTGCACAAACAACAATAAGGTGCAAATTCCTCGCTCAAGAGCCACTGCATACAGTGATCACTTGTAGAAAATACACAACACTTATCACACAGACATTTTACAGTTTGCACAACCAGTTTGTACCATTAAAGGGGTCCCTCACTGCTTGTCCAACATTGACTTGATAGGAGATTTCCTTTTGCTATGGCAATAAAGGCATATATTACATGAACTCTTCACATGTACTTCCCAAGGCCAGAACACAATATTACCAAGGAGTATGTTTTGGACGACGACAGGGCCCATGAGTCATTTGAGGCCAACTCCACTCTAAATCATGATGCTAGGGCCTCCCCAACAGTTATGCTGCAGGATGTTGGCATACTTCTCGTTCATTTTCCCATATACTGTGATGAAGCCGTCAGCGTAGCTAATGCAAAAGTGGCTTTCATCCGAGAAGAGGATGTCTCACCATTGCCACCATGTCCAGTTCAGGTGCTGCATTCTCTGATGCCAATGTCATGCAGTCAGCATTGACCACCATGCATAATGACAGCACTACAGCTGTCGCTCAGACAAACAGCAATGCATGGTCTGCTATCTGATGACAGCTCCATGGCTCCTGACAGCGCCTTGGGCCATCTCTGTGGCAGCTGGGGAACGGTTGTTCAAGTTGTGACACAAGGTCTTCCGCTTCTGACTCCATCCTGAGTGGTGCCAGTACCTTGAAAGCGAGCCCACAAACGACAGATTGTGGAAACTGCCACATCCATTGGATGTCAATGATGCTTGGGTAATTTCCAGCCTGAAGTCCGATAGTTTTTTCCTGATCTGTAGTATTCAGTCTTGGCAGTCTTCTGCTGGTGACAGGTGGCTGCTATGATTTTTGGCATCTCGTTGTCCTAACCAATCAGGAGAAAGAGCAACTTGTTACCGTTGACCCGATTGGCTCGGAGGAGGGGGAGATGGACAAGCGAGGGGCGAAGACAACCCGCTCCTCCCTTCCCCAGGTGGCCCCAATGTTATGGTTTTCGTGGCTCGCTGCAATAGCCAGTAGGGAGAGAGCACAGTGAAGCGAGGGAGGTGGTAGGGCTAAAGCTGAGGGTAACCCCCCTCCCCTGGTTGACCCGTTACCCTGAGAGGTGGTCAGGTGGGAGGTGGGGGTGAACAACCCTCCGGGCTACAGCCCACCACCCCGAACGGGTAGACAGCCTACTCGGATTTTTCTGGCAACCTCAGGGCTATAAAGGTCGCCGAACGCCAACTATGAACGCCGAATACACCCAACAGTTCTGGGGTAGTTACTACAGAAGAGTACGACTGTTATACGACTGTGGACATAGAGAACCAGCAGGCTGCTGCAACAGGGGTGACCCTTGTCAGTTGGGAAAGGAACTCGGGTATTTAGACGTCTCTCAGCTCCACAGTCAGACTATCTTCCATTGGATCCTTTCTATCATCCTCGTGGCATATGACTACATCTTCCGTCAGCCAGCAGTGCTGCTGCATGTTACTATGCATGAGGTGTGAGGGGTGGCCACTAACTTGGCCTGTTGTAGGTAGGTGGTAGTGCAGGAGGTCATGGGACCAGTTTTACTTGGATGACTTTGGATCTCTAGCCATCACTCTTGACTCAGGTTGGTTTGATTGCTGTGACACCACACCCCACTAATGCGTGAATACCCTGTCCAAGGTGAGAAACAAGTTCCCCCACCCTACTCATGTTAATTCTACAAATGCCTGCAATCTTTTTCTATCTTCGACCCACTGACCTGTAACAACATGTCTCTCTTCATCCACAAACTGCCACACTCTTTTCTTGTAAAAGTTCTGATTTTTTCTCTACCGTGATACATTTCATTCTGTCCTGTCTGCACCTACTCAAGGGGTAACTTGTGTCCTAGTGTCTGTATGCATGTTTGTGTTGCAGTGTGTGTGTGTGCTCCTTTATTTACTTTATAAGATTTAGAGACTTACAAATACTCTTATTACATGTATTATTTTATTCTCCCTATAGTCATGGTATCTGGTAAACGTAGAAGTAAAAAGAAGACTTATCTTGAGGTAAGTGTCTCTGATATTTACCAGATACTGTGACCTTAACTCCCTCTCTACTCCCTGCTGTGATCTTGTTGACACGTGCCAAGAATGGCCTTGCAGGAAGCTATGTGTGCTGTCTCTTTCCATCTTCTGTCTTTGCCTTCAGACAAAAGTTCATCAACATAAATCTAGATGTAGAAAATAATTCAAATAAGACTGACTTTTGTAATTGTTTCCTTCGTCCACACTTCTGTGTGAAAGATAAATTGGGAAGGTCATAAACCCTTGTAAACATATTTTCACTTTGTTAAAATAAAGGTTATGTATATGTTTAAACATGTCCATTATTGTAACTTACAGATCTGTTTCTTGCATACTTAAAACACAACTTTAGAAAAGAGCAGAAAAAATTGATTGCCAAGATATAAACTCCATTTGGCCTGATGTATGACTAAACAGAAGTCCTGACTTATAAATTTTTCAGTGAAATGTATGAGGTTGTAGACTCTAACCAGCCTACTCCTACCATTGTACGTATGGCTCTTTGTTTGCCAGTGTTTAGATGTCTATGAGTGTGTGCTTAAAGCTTGCGTTGTAAAAGATATAGATGTAGATCTGTTTCAAATTAACTCTGTTTCTATTTGTTACCTGCAACAGTCTTGACCCTTTCAGTGTTTGAATAAATAATACGCAAACCATGATGTTGTGTAAGAATACAATGCTGAGACTGTTAATATTAAATAACATGCTAGGAAAAAGAAGTCATTTCAAATCTGTAGATAACAGATAATTTATCCATTTTTCCTTAGAACCAAAGTAAGTCATATATATGTAATCATTTAGATTCAATTTGTTATCCATTTTATTTGGTGTATGAAAATTTTATCTCTGCAAAAAACAGTTGTTTTGTAAGTATTAAAAATGTCAGGAATGTCATTTAGAGCTCGTGTAACAGCTTTTCAACAAAATGATATAAACTATAGTGTTCCTCTTCAGGTTTCTCAAATGGGATTTGATTTGAAGGAACCACAATTCAACCCGCAGAGAAGAGACAATTGCTCCAGAGAGAGATATGCATAATGTTCTAATGGGTCCTTTTGCAGCACAAACTAGTAACTTACAGTCTGTATATGTTTGTACACACAGCATTCCTTGTGTTTTTATAAGTAAATTCTATGGTATGAATCATGTTTTGCATACACTCGTGTGTGTGTGTGTGCATGCGCGTGTGTGTGCGGGCATGTGTGTATATGTGTTTTGGGTTGTATGGGAGACTTCTATTTGCAGAAATTCTTCCTGGTAATGCAGAACATCTTTTACCCATCAAGCCGAATAGAGGAGAGATTTGACGTTAAAGGATGCTTGGCAGGAAGATACCAGAAGGTATATTGTTATTGTTGTACATATTCCCTGTGTTTAGAGAGGGGATGTGTATACATGCCAGCATAGGATTTGGTGGATGGCAGAGATGTCTGGGTTGTGTAGGTATGTTGTGATAAGTATTTGATGGTGGAGGATGACTATCTGTATTAGAGCTCTGCCAAATATTTTATTTTTATCTGACAGAATAATGGTTTAGTTTCAATGTTTTTATTGAATTCAAATTAGACTATTTAAAAATTTAAATGTGTATTTTAGCTATGATTATATAATAACTGATGCCAGATTAATGATTCGGTCATGAATGTTAGAATGGAAGTTACAATGCTTGTAATCAACAATAGCATATGTAGTATTTATAAAATAGCTACAATTTTATAACAATGACAAATCCATATTACAGTAGTACTGTAAGCAAGTACTTTGTTTTTGATGGCTACTGTCTGTATTTCTACTCAGCCTCTCTGTGTTTGTATTTAGCTAAGCCATGAAAGCCTTGTATTCAGCACAGATCTAATTTGTACATAAGATGCTCCACAACAAAATGAGACGCATGCTACCTAACAGTAGCATGGAAGATGCATGTGGGAGACAGGTAAATAATTTTGAGATTTCTGATCAGTGGCTGATCCAGCATGTTCTTTGAGGGAGGGCGGGGATGGTTACTGCCTATAACATGTCTCTTATATGTCCAGGACACACAATTGCATCACAGGTTAGCAGTGCATATATATATATATAAAATAAACACTTCATATCAGAACCTGTCCCATGGATTAGCGATATTCCTAATTTCATTATCTCTGCTGTAAGGCTTCTACAATGTTTCTTATGAAGAAAAACAATTCCAGGCAACTATTGCAAAATGTGAGCAGTATCTTGTATCTAAATGATCAAACATCATCATTAAGAACATTACAGAAACATTGCTACATTTACGGTACAAAAACTCCATTTTCTGATTTCTTTGCGAATCGCTGGATCACACTGTAGACGTCTACTTCGATGTAACGTTGCATATGCATGAGCGCTAGTCCTGTCAGCCTTTCTTGGCCCACAGAATTTTGAATGATGTAAAATGATCTCTAATATACCTGCCTATGTCACTCACATCAGGGTAGTTAGATACTTCAAAATCATCACTGGTACTGCTGTTGGATGCAGCAGGACTTGAGACATCAGCAGGTGTGGCTGGGCTTGAATTTGTCAAAAGCATTTGGATAACAGTCTGTGTATGGACAGCCTCAGAGTCAGATGCCCCCTTTCACCACATTAGGATGTTGTGATTATCACTGTCTGATTTGAATTTTATTCCATTTTAAGTTTGCTTTGGTTTATGAAAGGGTCCAAGGACGGTTGGATGCATTTTATCTTGTCCTTATCCACAGCAAACCAGAAATTAAAAAGACTGTGTAACTGGCTACCAGACACTTGTAAAAAAAAATGTAGGGGACAGTCAGTAATATGGAACACCCTTCTTTTATATCTGAGCTAGTGAATTTAATATAAAAACTGGCATGGCAAAGGCTCTAGTGAAGAAGTAAGCATTTGTTCAATTCCGTCTTGGGGTTTTTAATTTATAATTTAAAGTTTCACAAATGCTATTGCTCTTAAAGTTCACATTAAAGAAAGATTGTTGCAAAAAAACTACTAGATGTATTAATAATGTTGGGTAATGGAGGAGGGGCCAGGGACAAGGGTGAATGTGAATCTTAAACATCATGCTCTCACTCCTCTCTCCTCATTACTCAGCTTATTAAATCTACTCTTCCCCCATATGCTCTACCAGTGGGAAAATAGCTAGTTAATAGTCGTATCAAGAAAAGTAAGATGTTCATTGTTATTACTCTTCCACCTCCATCCCACCGCATTTCACACCAAGGCCAACTGATGTGGCAAGTGTAGACAAATCTAAGAGAATATTAGAGAAAAGAAACAGTTGACTGCGGCTTAGGGTAATGAAGGTACAACAAAAGGAACTTAGCCAAGCGAGATTAGACAACAAGTCATTATTTCAGAACATAACCCCTTCTTCAGGATTGAACAGACAGATAAAGATAACTTGACTGATAAGGACGCTGATCATGCACAGTCGATGTCCAGGAAGAGAATATGGGAGAGAGAGAAAGAGCATAGGAAGTAAACACTCACTGTCTCATACCAATCGATACATCTGACCCTCTCATACCACTTGATACATCTAACCATCTTTTACCACTCGGTACATCTGACCTGTAAGTAGCAGATGTCACCAGCCTGGTCATCTTTGGAGATTCGATGTTGGTGCTGGAGTCATCATGGTCGTGGCGTCGCATATGGAGACGATGGGGTCAGCAGTATTAGGGTATCTGGGACTGCAGTTCTAGTCTCTTGGGACTAGCACTTTGCATCTCAACTCACTAATTTTGCCCAATTGTTGGCAGAAAGGCTTCATATCATAACCAGTCCAGGAAGGAAATCCTGTCTGCTCATTCTCAGTGAAGCTTGGGTTTTGCTCTTATAGATACAATCACATGACTGCTCAGCATCTTCTCCACATCTCTGGCATTCCCTGCCCACTAAGCCCTGGAAGAGCTACTTCAATCCAGACATTGTTAAACCTGCAAAAATTGTAGAATTCCAGTCTGCCTTAATTGCAGTTGGCCCATAGACATAAAATCTGTTCCTTCTACAACTGTATATCCTCACCCATTCCGATGCCCATACGTCTGGAAAGCCTGGATTTGTAGCAGGTGTAAGGCCCAGCACAAAGCCAGCCACCGTGGTCAGAGGCACAACTACCCTAGGCTGGGCATTCAAGCAAAACACTAATTGAGGGGTCCACGGACACCAAGCCCTCGCTGGCAGCCCAGTAAGGGACATTTTCTTCACCTGGTCCATTGTTGGCTGTTGAGGCAGCTTATAGCATCTGTCATCCGATGCCTGATAACTAGTGAGGGAACAAAGTGTAAATCATGACAAATTGCACAGGGTGTGAATGCCGATTTGCCAGTCGAGTGGTGTGTGCTTCATGCTTTAAGACGGCAAGAACTGAAATGTTTTTAAAAAAAGGCATGCTTGGGGGAGGAGGGAGAAATCGCTCCCATCGCACCCCCCCCCCCCCCCCCCCCCCCCCCCCCCCCCCCCCCCCCGCACTGGATCCGCCACTGTTTCTTGTGCATGTAAATCATAATACACCAATCTTTATCCACTTTCCTTTGAATGGATAATATGTACAATGTTGTCCACTTATGACAAGACCTGGTACCGTGAGTAGTATCATGAGATAGTTTTGACTTTCCAAGCAACACCCATGTATTTGTCAAAAAATATTTATTGCCTGCTGCAACCATGGATTTAATGAGATAGTAGATACAATGTGTCATGTACATTTCCCAGATTTAACAAATGGTCTAAAATTAACCTGGTTAATGAGCAACTGTAATTGAACTTCAGCTGACGAAAAGTTCAGTGACAGCACACATTGTGGTTGGTTGGTTTAAAAGAAGAGTTCTTCCACTTTGCAGCAATTTCGCACTTTTGGGGAATGAGGTCCTATTACCATGTTACGCACTGAAATAATCACTAGACTGATAGGTGCAGTAAGATAGTGCGCACAGGCAATTTAATGTTCAAGATGGCTGAATGGAGTTGGCATGATGTTTAACTCCAAGAAAAAATGCTTGGGCACACCTGGCTTTGAACCAGCAACTTTCCCCCCACTGATCCACAGCTCTACTGACAAGCTATCAAGGCCTACTAGCACACATGGCATACACTGACACGGATTTATACTAGCCCTACAGCAATGGAGATATTTGATACTGTCCTCTTTCTGATTGGTTCTTTCTCATAACCTTGTGTTCTATGCATTGATTGGTTTGTCTGTTCCTCTGTATCTCATTTCTTGTGGAGCATCACATGTAAGTGAAGGGATTATGGACCACTGCAGAAGGGATTCTTAAGTGTTGCCACCACTTTCGCTTAGTATGCTACACATACCTCGATTCAGTCTAGCTTGATTCATCATATCAGTGCAAGTTCTTTCTTTCACACATGCACACAGGTGCATACACACACATATACAACAGGCACACACAAGATAAAAGATGCAATGATAAAAAGATGCAATGATAATTTTTTAAAATGTAATAAGTGTAGGCCATTATATAAAAAGGATTCTAAAAATGCTAATTGCTAGATCAGAAGATCAGATACAGGTATCATATTTTAAAGGTACAAGCCTTTCTATTAAATCCCTCTCTCTCTCTCTCTCTCGCTCAAAACGTAGCCTAAATGTACATGCTTCAAAATTATATTGCAGATCACATGCTTGTATTTATAAAACATATAGCATATTCTACACATCACGTATTCATTGTGTCCATACATGTATAACGGTAACTTGATTCCAGGATGACAATCATTATTCAAATCCATCGGTAATCAAAGCTTGATTTCCCATAGGTCACTGTAGGAAATCACTTAATTTATTCCATGCCTCACCTAGAAGCCATGCGGAACATTTGAAAAAACGTATAGGGAGCTTATAACATGCAAAAACGCAAAGCAGGCTTACCGTTTGCATCATCAATCAGCCAGCATCTATCATCTGATGCCTGATAACTAGTGAGGGAACGAAGTGTAAATCATGACAAATTGCACAGGGTGTGAATGCTGATTTGCCAGTCGAGTGGTGTGTGCATCATGCTTTGAGACGGCAAGAACTGAAATGTTTTTAAAAAAGGCATGTTTTATGTCATCAATCAGACCCAGCTTGGTTAATCAAGGTATTTTCTTGCTGTGATCATTAAATAAGTATGCCATTGACTAGGACAGTCATTGATTGAGGTGACACTGCATCATTGTTCTTTGTAACTTCTTGTACAACACATTTTTCCTTACATTTAGTAGACAATAATAAACTCCGCATTAATAGGCTAGTTTTTTTTTAAGTTTAGCGAGTTGGTGTGCACAGAATTGATTTAAATATACTGATAATGTAACTTGCTTGATCTTACCCTGCAACCCAACACACATATGCACACACAGATATGCACACTCGTGTGTGCATGCGCATACACACAAACTTACTGTAGTTGTTTTCAACTCCTTATTTGAAAATAACAAAAGCAATGTGGTGGGCAGGGGGTTTAGGTTTGGCTTTGGGCAGGGGGGGGGGCTGTAGAGTGCTTCTTTGTCGCTTCTTTGTCAGTTAAATGCTCACTGCATAAGATTCTGTACTTCTCTATTCTAAACCCACAAGTTTTAGCCTTTTCTGTCAATGTTTTCTTGTTTTGTTTGCTAATGTAACAAAATGTCTTGTCACAATACTGTACCATGACCCGGAGTGCTAAATTCTCAAGTTAGTGACCCCTAACCGCACTTTCCAAACAGAAATTTTTGTACACAAACCCTGGTAAAGCCCCCTCCATGCATGCACACACCCGTGCATCACCCCATGCGATCTACTCACTGACCAATTCAAGCTGACTTTCTCAAGTGTCTTGGCTGATGTCAGAGTCCCTCTGTCTGCTCCCACGACGTGGTCTTTGACTTTAGTCTTCCCTACTGCTGCACACCTCTTCCACTGCTTTGACAGCTGACAAGGAACGTGAGCTTTCTCCCTTTTGTTTGTTTTTCACCTGTTTGCTTGTTATTTTAAGCTACACAGTGTTATGCAGTGAGTTGCATGTGCCGTCCTTTCTTGCCTGTCGCCTCCATGCATGATGTCAGTGTCTACGTGTGTATGTGTTTTATTGCTCTGTGCGCCTGCCCACGGTTTTTGTTGTGGCGTTACTGGTTGTTAACGAAATGGCACTGTATTGGCTATTAGCGGTGGGTGCATTACCTGCGCTCGTGTGAGACTGGATGCGTTTTTTCTACGTGATCGTTTTACCTGGTATTTTCTTGCAAACACTATTGACTTTTTAAAAAACAGATTTGTGGACCGCTGCTTTGCCCGCGTTTCTCTTCAGTCACGCTTTGCTTCCAGGGGTCGGGTCTTGTGGGGAGGGGTTCCCCTCAGTGCCTCCCGTGGTGCTGCACAGGGGTCCCCTCAGTCCTGTACCAGTAGCATTCCTGTGAAGCCCCACCTGCTGCTCTCGGAGTGGAAGGAGCTGAGGATGTGCTAGTAAGACGTTACCTGACAGCTGGCCATCAGACGTGATGGAAGGGGAGATCGCAGTCTTCTTCCAGTCCACTTCTGCCCTCTCGGGCAGGGAGTTGGTGGGTGGGGGGAGTGGTTCGAGCCTTCTCTCCTGGCCACTCACTGGAAGTCCCCAAGGTTCCGGTGTTGGTCACATCTGACCACCCCCTTCGCTCCTCCATCTCTTGAGACGTGAGATGAACGATCACACATTTCCAGTGCTGGCCAGTCCAGCACACACTTCAGGTACAGCACTGGTCATGGCTATAACTCCTCTGGCCTTGCTAGTTCCGGCTGCTTTCGCAATCATCCCTCTGACAATTGCCCCAGTTTTTGGCCATGGGCCACGCTTCTGGTGTTGGGGGCATTGTTTCCAAGACGTGCAACACAAGTGCCATGCCACTTCCAGTGCTGGTTGGGGCACTTCCACCTCTGGTTCCACCCTGGCCATTAGTTCAGCTCCTCTGGCCTCGCTAGTTCCCGTTGCACTTGCGATCACCCCTCTGACTCGGCCCAGTGTTTGGCCATGGGGTGTGCTTCCGGTGGTGGGGGCATCGCTTCTGAGACACGCAATGGAGGTGGCCCCACCACTTCTGGTGCTTATTGGTCCAGCTTGACCTTCGGTTCCATGAGCCCAGCTCCTCTGGCCTCGCTAGTGCCAGTTGTGCTAGCAGTTGCCCTCATGGCCTGCCCTGATTTGGCCACCAGGCCACCCACTTTCAGTGGTGTAAAGGGGGGAGGGGGTCACTCATCTGCATCCTGACACGATGCACCGCTCATCAACTTCCGGTGCCAGTCGGTCTTGCATGTCCTTTCAGTTCCTTGCTGGCCATGAGCATGGACCCCTGGATTTGATAGTTCGGGTGCCCTGGCGACCCCCCACCCCCACTTCTCCCAGGCTTTGGCCATATAGCCCTTTACTTCTGGGTGTCGCTCCTTTTTCAATCCTCACTCCTTGTGTGGAGAGGGGGGGACCTACAGCATACACGGCCGCACTTCCAGTGCCAGCCTGCTGGCACATCCTTCCACTTCAGTGACAGCTCTCGAGTTTAGCTCTTCTGGCCCTACTGGTCCAGGTCACACTTGTGATTGCCCCCCCCCCCCCCCCTTCTGGTTTTGGCCCTTGTGGCACCTAGCCCCATCTGTCTTCTTGTCTTTATCAAGAATGAGACATGTATTGGGATGGGAGCTGTCTCGTTCCCACCTAGACTGGGGGGTTTGACACACCTACCTTGTTTCCACTGCCTGTGGACCTCTTTGTTTGACCAGTGTGGTACGCCCTTCTGTCATAGGGCCTGTGTCAGGCGAGAGGAGCCGTTTTCTTGTTTGAAAACTTGCTTGCTCTTTTATCGGCACCTCACTCTCTGCCTGTGGGCAGGTGTGTGTGGCTGTGCGTCCATGGGGTCTTGAGTGACCAGGGCATCCTGGCACTGATGGAAAGTGCTGCCATGCCCTGACTTCCCCTTGTGGTACTCTCCAGGCTCTCCTTGGCTCACCCATTTATGGGTTCCTGCTGGGCCTTTCAGCCCGGCGGGTCACCTTGGCTGTGCTTTCTGTCGCAACTCTGGTTCACGAGTTTGTGCCTCTCCTGGCTTAACGTCCATGTTCGCTAGGACCCCCGGACCCATGCAGGCGCTGTCCTTGAGTCTGGTCTCTGCCTTCCATGGCAGGATCCAGGTCCTGGTCCTTTTCACACGGGTTTTCTGCCCTACTGTGGTTTATGATGCCCTGCTGTGTTCCCACACATTGCTGAGTGACTAGCCACCACTCATTTTTTGCTATTCCTGTTTCCGTCACAATGGGTTACCCACATGGTTCCCCACCTGGCGCTCCTTTTGGCGAACATAGTCCTTCCCCCTGGTCCCGGCCTTGTTGCCAGTTCCTTTTCTAGACGTTGTCCTGTTCTTCCTGCACAGGCACCTGGCTCTGTCCCAGACATGCTTTCCAGGGTTCTCAGTCATCCTCCTGAATGTGGACCTTTGCCCATCACAGACCTTTGTTTTTCTGTGCTTAGCTTGGGACATGGTGCACTGGTCAGTTCACCCTGTGCACCACAGATCCATCGCCTTCCCCAGTTGCTTGACAGCTGGCGCTGGTGGTGGACTCACTGGTGTTGTTGCCCCCC
>SMGT01009058.1:26014-69673 GCA_004794575.1 Lanistes nyassanus | reverse complement strand
TCACTTCTTTATCAGTATGAAACAACAGTTTACTACACAGTAGTATTATGGTATTATCGCCTGCGACTTTTATCTGTCTTACTAGGCTAGCCAGTCTATTGTGGATCAAAACCATAACGCCACCTGAGGGCCTGCCTTGGTTGGATAACTTCGCGGCAGGGGCGACAAATTTAGTAAAACTGGTAAAAATCCCATCGAAGTCAAAGTTCCAACTTAAGTGAATTTCAGTGAGACATATGAGGTCATAGGAAGAAACAAATTCTAAGAAAGAACCATCACAGAGTTTTGATAAGAGACCATCCACATTGTAAGTTAACAGTTTTACCAGAGGCGAATGGCCTGCTCTGTCCTATGGTTTACAAGTTCTGGACCTGGTGGCACGACGTTCTTGCTGGGAGGCGGGTGACTCACAGTTAGAGTTCTGTCGTGTCGACGATAAGCGGCGCTCACTAAGGTTCTGGCCAGGTCTTCTTTCGAAAGGCAAGTGGGACTGAACCGTCTTTATCTGTGCAGTCCGTGGAGCCGGGTCTCGCGTGTCGTCCCTGCCTTGAACTCTAGTAGGTGGCGGGGTGCCCGTCACTGCAATGACGTCACGCGCCCTACACGAGGCGTTGGCTGACGGCGACGCTACGACGTCAGAGAAACTTCTTATCGCCGACTGACCGGCAGAGGGATCCTCCCCTGGCTGCATGGGGACACCACCCTCACGAGGGGAATTCCGAGCACTCGATGAGCAAACGTCACTGTCGTGGTCACTGCTGTGTTCTCTAGCTCTGTCAGTGACGTCAGCAGCTTGCGTGTTGCGGCTGTTGACGCTGTCTCCTTGGCTATGGGTGTTGCCCGGTAGCACTGCGGCACATCGCGTCATGGTCCCTTGTGTTGCGGGGGGCAGTCCATTGTTGTTATGTCGACCATCTGCTGTACGAATCTGCACTGGTCCAGCCACAATCAGTCTGTCCCCCAGGTAATAGGCATGAAGTCCTTTAGTACGATATTCTTTTATAGTCTGTTGCTGTCGTGTTGTCAAGTCGCCCGCCACCTTTATCTCCTTCTCGCGTAGCTTAGCTCGGCCATTAGAAAGCACAGCCATTTTGTCGCTCCATCGGGTGAATGTGGTGATCATAGGGCGAGGACCGTTGGCAGGGTCCTTGTGCCGGGAACCAAGGCGACGCGCTCGAACAATATCATGAAGGGTCCATACCTTCCCAGGCACTGAACCCTGCAAAGTATCCACCACCTTTTGTGCACTTATAGGAGAGGTTTCATTGGGAGACTCCGGTATACCAAAAATCTTTAAATTGTCTCTTCTTGAAAGTGCTTCCAGTCTGTCTATTTTATCTATTGTTATGTTCATAAAGTCTTCCAGGTTGTTTTCTATCTTGGTTGTTGTGCCAATCATTTCATGCCATCCTGTTTTCACGCCCAGTAATTCATCTTCAAGATGCACAACCTTCGTCTGCAGTTGTACCATGTCCGATTGAAGTTTATCTAGCGAGAATTGCACTGTTGCCAACTGGCCTTTCATGCAGTCGAATCCAGCCTGCTGTTGCTCAAGCAAAGTCGATAGCATCGACCGTATATCACCTGCATTGTCATCACCAGCAACTGTGGGAGTTCCTTGGGTTTCAGGACCAGGGTTGGGCTCTATGTCCCCTGCACACAACAGCAAACTGGCAAAGAGGACTGCCAATAGCACACAGCGGCAGCGCAGGGTCCTTGCCTTGCAGTAGGCAGCCATGTTGCCCCGAGCGCGTTCACACATATATCTCCAGAATATATAAATAAAGCGGCCACACACTGACCTGAAAGTTGTGCTTTCACTAGGCATAGTCCTTAGGCGTAGTTTGGTCACAAGGACGAGGCTGATTAGTGTAGTAAATCTTAATTACGCAGAAAAAAACAGTATAAATTTGAAGACGATCAAAAATACGTCCGTACAACCGGCGAGCACAGTTGCCCTACATGGTCCATTGCCCCACAGCTCACTGCCCTTTGTCCGGTCTGTACCCCACTTTTATCGGGTGGGGGGCAGGCCACGAGGGAAGCATTGCCAGCTACAGCAGCAGCTAGTGGGTGAAAGTGCGGTGGATACTGCATTTTATATTTTTGTACATGTACAACAGTTAGAATAAGAAATCAAAGAATGTATTACAAAGACATGAAAATATGCGATAGAGTGTGCTTTGCTCTTCCTGTTAGAGTTAAGGAAGTAGAGCGAGGAGGAAATAGAGATAATCACATTAAAAGGCAGTTTAGCTAGCTATGTTGAATAGATAAAGATAAGAAATATGCCTACAAACTAACCTAATCTATTGAGACGTTTGGTGAGTTTACTATCTAAAGAAAGAGTATATCGAGTGGAATCAGAGGATGTTAGTTGTTAGTATCCGTAACTATCCTAGAAGGATATGGAAGCGTCTAAAGAGAGAGCCTAGCACAGCACGCTATAAGATGGCACAGCGTGTCACAGCCACGTGTTGCTGGCAGTACCCAGCCTGTAACCTGATGCCGCCTGCTGTGAGCGTGTGATGGCAAAACTGTCTCCGTGATGGCTGTGTCCATCACAAAAATAACAGTAATGGGGGAAGGGAGGGTAAGGACAGAGAGGTTGATTGGGGGGAGTAGAGGGGGCAGGTTGTTTTTCCTATGGCTTTTAGTGTTTACACCCCCATTTTCATTTTGGATTATTTAGATATATCTAACATCTGGATGGGCATTTACTACCTGCATTGTCAGTTCCATTATGTATGAGCCTGTTTTGTTTCTTTGGTGTCCAGTGGCAACAACCAATCAGCTGCTAGCACTTTTTGCGCCAATGTACAGCCACTGGAACTAGGGACATTGGAGTGTAGCATCTGCTTCTCATGCTGAGTTGTGCAAGCTATGGCTTACTTACAGTTTAGGGTTCAATGAGTTTATTACTTAAGTTAAACAAATGGAAAGGACTTTTTTCCAATCCCAAAGAAACTGAAACTGGTAAAAATGCTGAAAATAACTACAGTGCAAGTGAAAGGAAGCAAGTTTAAAGCACTTTTTCTAGCGCTGTAACAATGAAGGGTTGGGAAAACAAGAAAGTAGTGTCAGAACTGGAACACAACAAAGTGATTAAGGCCATTAGTTTTTTTTTATTGATGGCCACAAACAAAAGTGTTTATATCAACCACTACCAGTAGCAATATCTTGATATTAATAAAATCTCAGGTTCTTGTGTCACTGGGTTTCACTGTTTACATTCAGGTTGAAAATACTGATACAATACAGGACAACATACTGACCAGGAAGAGCACGTACTATTTCTCAGTCAAGCTTTATTTTTCCATGAGTACCTCAATTTATAGCAGTTTTTGTTGTTGTTCTTGTTGTTATTCTTCAGTGTTTGTTGACTTTCCTACATAAATTTCTGCCATTTATACAGGCCAGGTATATGGTTCATGTAAAAAGACTTCTCTACATGTACTGTTATGAGTTTTAATTGTGATTATATTTTAAATGTATAGCAATGTAGTTTGTTTCGGATAAGGCGAAGGGAGAAGAAAAGCTAGGGAATTCACCCTTTTTACAATTAATGAAAACCAAATTGTGCTGCTAAGTCGCTTAAATCATAACCTTTCTTTATGAAAGTGCAAATAAATAAAAAGTGAAAAATGTAGACAAGTTGTAAAATGAATGTAATGTAAACAAAAAAGTACAGATTCACCTGCTATTGTCTTTGTAGCAAATTAAATATCTGCTAATAAAAAAGATATCTTGAGTGTGTAACACAAATTTCTTAACTAAATTTGAGTTTCTTTAGCAATACTTACCATGACCTAGAGTGCTAAGTTCTCAAGTTAGTGATCCCTAACAGCACCTTCCAAACAAAAATTTTTGTACACAAAACCTGGTAAAGCCCCCTCTGCGCATGCGCACACCTGTACATCACCCCATGTGATCTACTTACTGGCCAATTCAAGCTGACTTTCTCAAGAGCCTTGGCTGATATCGACGTCCCTCTGTCTGCTCCCACAGGGTGGCCTTTGACCAGTCTTCCCTACCACTGCATGCCTCTTCCACTGCTTTGACAGCTGACAAGAATTGTGAGCTTTCTCCCTTTTACTTTTCACATGTTTGCTTGCATGGAGGCACGGGAGGCTGACATCACCACAGGAGGACAGGTGCCTGCTTGTACAAGCTCATGAGAACCCTTTCAAGACTGCAGCAGAGGTGAAGAATGACCTGCAGAACACAACTGGGACTTAAATGATCAGAAGATGATTGCATGTGGCTGGACTTAAATCCTGGGCAGCTGCCATGTGAATTTCCCTGACCAACCAACTTGGGCAAGCTTGACTCTTGTAGGCAACAGACCATTGGAGATGCACATGGATTCTTTGTATCCCTTTCAGAGGGAGAGAAAGCAAAAAGATGTGAATACACAGTAAAATTATCACACTAAAAATAGTTTGGTGCATTTGTGGCACATTGGTGGAAAAGTCAGTGCCTACAAGTATTATCTTATCCCTTAACAGTCATGTTAAGCAGATTGCAATTTAACCAAATGATAATGTCAGAGAAGAAGTAAGGCAGAGGAAGCCAGATTACCAGAGAACTGCTGACTGCAAGCCCTCTCTATGTGTGGCACATCAAATCCATACCCACAGTGTTGTCATGGAAACAGGCACAAGTTACCACTGTGCTACACGCTGCCCACAGCAGAGTTACTATTATCCCAGGTATAAACCAAGGTGTGGATGCATGAAGATTGCAAGAGTGAAACAACAGATAAATCATATCCAAAAAAAGTGCTTAGATCATAATAGTAATAATTGCAGTATGTGTAGGCACCAAATCTTACATGATAACTCAAGTCACTGTAACGGTTTTTGTCATGTTCTACACCTGGATGTGCGCCTGCGTGCTTACAGCAGAGTGCAACAGGTAGAAGCCTACAAACATGACTAACACATTCCAGATGTACACGCTTTTCAACAAAAAGCCGACCGTGTGCAAAAAAATGCATTTAATTAACTCACAAAAGATAACAAGTAACTAATGAAAATAATGATGATGATGTTGACATGAATGTGCTGAATCAATGGAATGTTATGAAAATGTCTACATGATCACCAGTGCCAGAGTCACAACGCTCGCGCCAGCACAGTACACATGACTTAGCTCTCACGCGTGTGTCCTCGGACTGATGACGCTGTGATTGATGATCAGATGTGAAGTGAAGTGATGACAGTTGAGTGGTGATGCAGCGGCGTTGCAAATGTTGCAGCCATGGGGATGCTGACGTGGCAGGACATGAAGCGAAGACGACAGCGAATGGAGAACGAGATGGTAATATGTTGAACTTGAACTAGGCGGCAGGCGGCGTACAGCAGAACAACGCAACATTGAAGAAATGGAAACAGCGAAGAGACTTGCGAAAAGATGAACTGGCAAAAATATGAACTGCCGGAAGGCGGATTGGCAAAAAGAAGAATCAGCAAAACAGTCCTCCTGTAACACAGCAGAACCATGCATATCACGAGCTAGATTCGTCACAGTCACTTCCACATACCTGCATATACAATGCAACATGGACGCAGCCTCACACACAGATGCTAGTAAATGTAATATCCCTGAGAAGGTGCAGATAGGACAGGATGAAATGTTATGACAAAGAGAAGAGTTTAATTTTTAAATAACTTTTAAATGAAGAAAGGCTAGGTAGCTGGGGGAATGGAGAGGGGCAGAATGTTCCTGGTCAGTGGGCCGAAGACTAAAATATTGCAGTGCTGAGTTTGGCGTGAGGAATAGGAAAGGAACAGGGGGATTTAAAAAAGAACAGAAAAAGGTTAGTGCTTAGATCTAAAGTGAGTTGGATAGGTAGGCAGGAGTGGAGTAATTCAGACATTTTTAGCTGTATTGAATACACTTTGAGACAGGAAGCCAGTAGAGCAAAGCAAGAAGATGGGTGATATGATTAATTTCTTTTTCCTGAGAATGAGGCTAGCTGCATTCTTCTGAACATTGTGTAGGACATCGACGGTGGAGTCCAGAAGCAAGCATCAATATCAGAAATGATGATTGTTGTGGTGCCATAAATAGATGTTTTTGAATCAAACTGATGTGGTGGAGATAATAACAGCAGCTCTTAGCAGTGTGAGAGACAAAGGCATGAACAGTGCTGCTGAAAATGGCATCAAGGTTCTTGGCGATGACTGGGAGAGAAATAGTGGTGTTAATAGAGCGAGGACAAAATGGCAGGAAAAAGTTAAGCAAGCGTTTGTCATGTGCCAGTGAAAATGCCATGGTTTCAGTTTTGTCATCATTAAGTTGAAATTTGTTGTTTGTCATTCAGTTTGTGATGTCTTTGTAGCAGTCAGATGTGGGAGGCAGTAGCATTTGTACAGTCAGATGTAGTTGAGTATCACCAGCATAGAAGTGGTGATTCAAAAGTTGAGAGTTGATGAGGGCTCATCTATGTATACATAGAGAAAGGCTGCTCATTACACCTGCTGGGCTGATGATCCTTTCATTATTTGGAGGGGTTTGTTTTAATAGTGTTTTTGTCTGATGCAATAGGTTTATTGTGGTTTTGTACATTTTCACTTTACATTTTTTTTCAGGAGAACAGGGAAAGTGGTTTGCAGAGCAGCTAGCAGTTGATGCCATGTTCCTGCGTGATCTCAGTGTTATTGATTATAGCCTTTTAATAGGACGTCAAAGTTTGCACGAGAATGAACTGCATGTATCTATGAAAGGCCTTATCAGCAGAATTTTAAAGTAAGTTTAATTAAAAACATGAAAAGACCAGATTTAACAAGATTTAGTATTTAGAAATATTAATCATACTGTAACATCACCAAATCCCAAATTATACAGCATCAACTTTACATAGTTTAGCCAAGCTATTTTATTGTTTATTACTAGGGGTTTGGGAGGCAAGGTGTGTGGGGGGGGTCTGTAAACTGGACAATATGTCTCAGGTTTTCCTGGGTAGCCGATGCTGGGGTAGTTGGATTATTTTCAAATTGTATTGAATACATTTGTGTGCAGTGGATAATTTCCACACCATATCGCAACGGGAGTGGGTCAGGGGGAGATAGAGGAAGAAGAGCATATGTAGGAATTTTTTTCTATTGGGAGCAAATTTTCCACCAGTTTAAATAAAAATGATTTGATTGATGGGGAACTGTCTGTTGACAGCATACACTTGTAGTGGCAGACAGCCTTACTTTTCTCAAGTTCTTGACATTAAAGACTGATTTTAATTGCAACATACTTAGCATGCCCCAAAAGTGCTTACTATCCAGAGCTAAGCCACATCAAGCCTTCCAGACAACAGTCCCCTCCTCCCCCCTCCACCCATCTCCATGAACAGCCTGGCCCAGTCAGCCACTGGGATGCTCTGTCCTCTTTCTTCTTGCAACATTTGATGAGTCAGTGTGTGTGTGTGTGTGCCCTCATCTATACTTCCCGCTGTCTTGTTGCACACTGTTCAGTCTGCCAGCCTTCTTTGCCCCACAGTCACATTGTGCCACTGCTGCACTGTAATGCTGAGAAGTACTCAGTGTTTTCTTTCCTTCTTTGCCTTTTGCTGGTAGTCTTTGGGGTTTTTTTGTTTTTTTTTTTTTGGTGGGGGGAACAATGGTTTAAGTGTGATTTTGCTTCATACTGCTGTTGTGTTGCTTTGCTCAATAATATTTTACACGCTTTTCTTTATTTTTACAGTGTATTCACATTTTGGCAGTTGTTTCTATTGCACAGATTTTGTACAATGTACAGTCTTTCCCTTGCTTCATGTGTGTGTCCTGCTTGGTGCCGATGGTGTTGTCTGGCAATCAACTCAGGCCTCAGGAGGACAAGAATCTGCAGAAGCTGTGATGCCTAGCTTCATTGCTTAACCTGCAGGGAGGGCTAACTGTCATGGAGCAGTGGCTTTTTTATGCTATGTACTGGCACCCTGGGTCAATGGAAATGGGAGACAAGACTTGTTGCCCTCTCAAAAGGCACAGTCAGCATTTCGGGTAGTTCACCATGCCTCTTGAGATGCCAGTGACTTCCACCAACTCCACTTCCACTGATCTCAGAGCAGGAATGGCTGAAAAAGCTGCTATCAGTTGCCTTTGTCACATTGACTTCTACCTGAGGTGAAGGGGGTGGAGGAAGTCTATGCTTCTGCCCTGGTGGTCGTGAGCATTCTGGATGCATGGCTCCCACTCTGGTGGTTAACCATGCCCTCGAGACACATGCTCACACTTCTGCTTTTGAGCCTGTTCCCAGCATGCAAAATCTTTCCCCACAGGTTAAACCAGGAGTGCAAGTATTTATTCCTGCTGCTTTGGTCAGCACGTGTGGTTGCTTATGCTTGTGCTTTTGCAGTTAAGCATAAGCTTGACTGTGGTTGAGTACACTCTGCTGCCTGCAACTTTAATGGTATCAGCTGTATGCACTTCGTGGATACTGCAGGTGGTGCACATAGGGTTCTGCTTGCTGCAGGACACCCATACTGCACCGCTGGTGCAAGTGTCACTGTTTTCCAGTGGCCTGGGACCCACCAGGTGAGGGAGTTTTGGACCAGGCAGTGCCTGCTCTCGTTTGGTCCGCCATAGTGGAAGTAGTTCACAACACTCTTCCCCTGGCTTTGCTGTCATCCATGGTGCCCAAGTGAACAGGAAGATTCCGTCCTGGCTTCGACTTGTTCCCTTACAACCACTTCCTCGGACAGGTGCACTTCCAGATGGAGATACTGGCATTGTTTCGTGAATCTCTCCGACTGGATGATCATGTCACATCCTTGAACCTGACATATGCGTACTTTCCTGTACTCATTCACTCAGCACACTGGAAGTGACTCTGCTTCATCTGGCAGACTCAGATCTACCATTTCCCAGCATTGCCCTTTGGTCCTTCACTGTCCCTCTGGGTGTTCACCATGGTGGTACACAAGTTGTCCACATCTTTGTACATAGAGGAAGCATGCTTCAGGGCATACCTGGATGATTGGGCTATCCAAGCAGTGGATGCAGTGATGTGCCATGGCTACATGCAGCCTGGTATGAGGCAGGCAAACAAGCTGAGTTTAACAGTAAACCTTGGCAAGTAAGAACTTGTGCCATCACAAATGTTCATATTTCTTGGCATGGAGTTCGACAGTGGTCTGAACTGTGCGTCCCACCGGTGCTTAGAGACCGGTTGCAGAGGTTGGTCCTGATCCTGACCCAGTGTCTTCCCACAGCCAGACACGCGGCTTTGCCATTAGGAGTGTTGGTGGTTCCTACTGCAGTAATGTTCCTACAACCCATACAAAGAGTGCTGGCAGCAAACTAGTTGCAAGACTTCCCTCCATGGGATGTCTGACTTCCAGTTCAGGCTGTGCTCACTCATCTGCTTGAGCTGTTGTGCAACACCACTTGACTGTCACAGGGTGTTCTCATAGTTGTCCCCCACCCCATCCACTGGAAGTGGAAGTCTTTACCAAGGCTTCTTTGGCTGGCTGGCTGGCTGGTTGCACACTTTCTGTTTTCCTTCCCCTTTGGCTCATAGACAGAAGAGGACGCCCAGCTGCACATCAGGTAACTGTAGCTGAAAGCACAGTTGCAACCACCTTGGGATGGTTAGACACTGATCTGTGGGGCAGCTTGAATCTGATTGCAGATACAGCTTGATGCATTTCTTTCTCACAAGAACAGTCTCCCTGTATTACGAATGCCTTCACTGTCATCCAGGGTGGATTTGATGCTGAAGACATGCTGAAGTTCCTGGTCAAGTTAACCCCATGATACCATGCTAGCAGGGTGCATGAGCTTTCAAGTTTAGAGGCAGACATTCAGTTGGAATGCAATGGGTCTCTCATCCTCACATCCTTGCCTGAATTTCTGGCTGAGAAGAACTGATCAGAGGACCCCTCTGTGAAAGTCTCTTTCTGGCTTTCTGTTCTTACTCCCTCTGATTACAACTGTTTGAATTGTCTGCTCCCTGCACCTTAGTACAGACGTCCGACCCAACCCCTTTGTAGTTCTGCTGTGAGATGACTTTCTCTCTTGCTTCAGCCTGGCAAGAATCATGAGATTTCCAAAGTCAGCATTGAATGCTGGATCACCTCTGTCATCTGATGGGTACTGCTTTTCCCATGACTTCTGCATGCACATATGAAGTGATAGCATGGGCTGCTTCACTTGCAGCCTTTGTCCCTTCAGTTGCTCTGTGGGACATGTTGCTGATCGATGGCCTACTGCCAGTCAGAAAACTCATTCATCAATTTCAGAGGGACTTTTCCTGCTGCCACGAGGATGGCTGCTTCAGGATTGCTGCAGCTAAGGTAACCCAGCATCTCTGGTCATGTGCTGCTCCTAAAACTGGGTAAGTTTGTTTTCCCTCCTATTTGTTCTTTTAGTCAGCACATTTGGGGCATCGGTCTCAGAGAGGGGATAGAGGCTTCTGAATGCCACGTGGCTGACTGGACTGGGGAGGAGGGGACTTACCATAGTTTTCCTTCCTCGCTGTTGTTTGGAAGGGGCCATGTGACTTAACTTGGAGAAGGGGCTATGGCTTGTTTGTCTTACAAAAAATTTGTGTTTCAGGTCTGTTCCTTCAGAAAAAGGGCACACAGATGAAAATAATTATTCACCAACAACCTCTCTTGCTAAAGATCTTGATACTAAGGATTCATCATCACAGGAGCCCAAGATTGGTGAAGAGACAGATCATTGTCATGACGAAGAGCAGAAGAATAGTGAAAAGACAGATCATTGTCATGAGGAGGAGCAGAAGAATAGTGAAAAGACAGATCATTGTCATGAGGAGGAGCAGAACAATTTACCATGTCCTGCTGTTATCGAGTCACCTGCACAGGCTGCCATGCCTAGAAGTGGAGTGGTTTTTCCATCCTCTCTTGCTCATGATATACAACGATTCAGTTCAGAACATAGACGTCTTTTGCCAAATACTCCAAATGCTTTGCACATTGTTGATGGACCAACGATTCGCTATTACTTTGGCATTGTTGACTTTTTGACACAGTGGTCATGCCACCAAAGGATTGCTTATTTATGGAAGTCAATAAAGCATCGGTCTCAGAATCACTCTACAGTGCCACCTGATAGTTACTCCAGACGATTCATTGCATTTCTCACAGAACGGGTTGTATAGAGGATCTGGGAAACTATAGTTGCATTACATGCTCCTTTGTCAAAACATACTGTCAGTTCAGTGGTATATAAAACTTGCATATCCATTTTGGGAAATATAATAAAATTGTATGATTTTTGTCAGTTTGTGTTTCTTTCAAAGAAATAGTGGGTCAAACAAATTTCCATTTATCTTTCATTTTAGCTAGGGTTCATAAAAGGAGTATGGTCATTTTGCTCAATTGCCATTTTGCCCTTCAATCAGTTTCACCCACTCTGTAGGTTGTTTCCCCCACACCCCTAAGTCATTTCAGTCACTTGCTAAAGTCAGTTTGTTCAACTTAATGTGTGCACAGCCATGTCAACAAGTTTGCACAAAATGAGCAGCTCAGTTCAGTTATTCACACCATTCACACACACACACACTATCGTCAACGCTGCTGAAGACATGCTTGATTTGCTGACGCCAGGAGAGTCATGGCCACTAGCCCCTCAACTGGAAGAGTATTAACCTCTGTCTTACCCAAACTCTGAAAGAAATAGCAGGGCTCAATGAAACTCTCTTCTCATGGTAGTAACGTTATGAGCAAGACACCAGAGTGGAGGTGGGGTTAGGGGTGGAAGACAAGCAAAATGGAGGGGGTGGCTGGTTACACAGTCAACCATCTGACAGTTTGTTAGGGCCATATGTGAACTAGCTGGGCCTGATACAGAGGTTGACAGAGAAACGTAATCAAGTCTTTTACATGCTCTACTGCATATGTCACAACAACCTGACTGGCAGGCAACAGCTTCTAATGGCTGTACATGCTGCACAGTTATTACTTGAGGTCTTCAAATTAGTTACTAGATGGGTAAACAAGCAAATATAAAATCTCTCTTGCACATGCGCACACAACCACACAGACACTGAAGGGTGAGAAGGAGACAAACATGCACAAGAGAGTGAGACAAACATGCATGCCTTAACACAACTGAACACAGAAGCATACAAAAATACAAAGCATACATATGGACACAAACATTCAAACCCTGTCCCAGTCCCTCTTTTTTCTGTCTCACATATCTGCGGACACACAATCTCTTCTCTTATCTTCCCCCTCCCCCATCTCTCTCTCTCTTGAAACCTACAACTTGCATCAATTTTACAACCAGTCCACGAAATAAAGTTCACTTCAGTTCTCTCCCCCCCTCCATCCCACTCCCACACACACACTCTCTTTTACACCACCCAGTCTGTCAGCCTGAAAACCTGTTCAAGATCAAAGAAATGCAAATTTTTAAATCTAAATTTGTGTTTCTTTAGCAATACTTACCATGACCCAAAGTACTATATTCTCAATAAACGATCCCGCACTGCACCCTCCAAACAAAAATAACCCACATAGCAACCCCTCCGCACATGTGCTAAGCGTATGCCACCCATGCGCACAACTCACTGACTAGGTCAAGCTGCCTTTCTCAAGCCAGAAAAACAATCAGCGAAGGGTGGGTTTGGTAAGTATTGCTAAAGAAACACAAATGTAGGTAAAGAAATTTGCATTTACTTGTCACAATACTGTACCATGACCCAAAGTGCTTACTAGCACAAAAAAAGGAGGTGGGTGATGCCACAATGCAAAAGACGAAAACTTACCAGGGTTAGGAGGACAGTGCAGACCAGAGGTGTTAGGTGACGACTGCCGCCACCACCCCAAAAAGGCCGTCCTCCCGGCGGCCGGAGA
The DNA here is from genome assembly GCA_004794575.1 of Lanistes nyassanus. Classification (NCBI taxonomy): domain Eukaryota; kingdom Metazoa; phylum Mollusca; class Gastropoda; order Architaenioglossa; family Ampullariidae; genus Lanistes; species Lanistes nyassanus. The sequence continues at coordinate 56,850 of SMGT01009058.1, read as the reverse complement.
GATCCTGCAGGTAATGGTTAATAAAAGGATCCTCCGACCGCCAGTATGCTGCCAGTAGGAGGCCTCTGTGTGTGAGACTGAGAGGCTAATGTGGCGGCCCACGCCCTAACCTCATGCGCATGTGCGGTGGTTAAAGGTAGGGCAGGATCTGGTCCCCCGAGTTGCTGTCGCTGTAGAATACGCATGGTGAACAACAGTTGTGACCCAGTGCGAGATGCAAGCTTTGGAAATCTCTCGCATTTGACCTGACTGCAGGGAGAGGAAAAGACATCTCTGAGAGGTGACACATAATGGACGTTTATGGCGTCTGTAATCACGCAGTGCCCGGGCTGGACAGTTAGCTAAGGTTTGGATGGGGCCAGGATCGCGTACAAGGGAAGGATGGTGAACGTAGGAGAAGGGTCGCCTGGTTCTTAGCCAGAAACTCAGGTAAGAAAGCCAGAGACCAGGAACCATTGTGCTGCTGGTGTGAACCACACTGGCTCTGCAGCCAGAGGCAAGCATGACCAGGAACACTGTTTTCAGTGTTAAGTCAGGTATTGAAGCCTGACATAGAGGTTCATAGGGAGGAGAGCGGAGGGCCGCCAGCATGAAGAAAAGGTCCCAGGCGGCGGACCCGGCAAGGGGTGCATATCGCTTCCATGATGATGTTCCAAATTACTGCGCAGCATCGCTCCAAGCTGCCGGAGGGTGGCGAGGACCGCTGACCTGTGCACCCACATGGCCGAGGCAGACAAACCCACCGAGTCCACCAGAAAGGAAAGGTGGTTGGCAAGGTCCGCCGCCTGGGGCCTGGCAGGGTCTACCCCCTGGGCCTGACACCACTCCACCCAACGCCACCAGTGAGCGTCGTAAACCTTGTTCGTGGAACTGTAACAGGAACTGTTGCAAGAACTGCAAGGTGGAGGCAGTAGCACCACAATGCACTGCATGATGGGCTACAAGAGCCATGCAGATGGAGAGACTGGGGGGTTGGCATGGGGAATGTCAGACTGCAGCTGAAGAAAGCCTCAGGAACCCGGAGGGGAATGGGATCCGCTTTGCTCAGCTGGAGAAGATCCGGAAACCAAGCTTGCACCAGCCAACGTGGCGCGACAAGAATTAGACGGGGATGATTGAACTCCACCTTTCGCAGCAAGTGGGAAAGGAGGGGTAAGGGGGGAAATGTGTACACTTCTAACCTGGCCCACGTCAGTGAGAACTCATCCACCGCCCAAGCTTCCGGGTCTGAAACTGGGGAGACATAGACCGGGAGCCGCTTGGTGTACCATGTGGCAAACAGGTCCACCAGTGGCCGAAACCAGGCCCTCCACACTGGTTCCAGAACTGAGTGGGCCAGAGTCCACTTGGTCTGGGGAACACAGCGTGGACAACTCAGGAGGTCTGCAAGAATATTGACAGAGCCTGTCACATGTCTGGCAGACAGGAAGAAACCATGGATCTGAGCCCAGACCCACAAATCTTCTGCTTGAGTTGACAACACCGCTGAGTGGGTACCACCCTGATGGTTGATATACACCACTACAGCGGTGTTGTTGGAGTATATTTGGATGTGCGCTGGGGGAAGCACATCATGAAAACTCTCCAGAGTGAGGCGAAGTGCATGCAGCTCCAGAAGGTTGATGTGCAGGTTTGCCTCCACTTCTGACCATGTGCCGGAGGCGACATGGTGCAGGAAGGAGTCTGTGAAGACTTCCACCACTGGAGGGGGGGGGGACATGATGGAAACGCCTGATGTCAGCTGTGCAAGGTCTGTCCTTGGGTGAAAGAGGGGGGGGGGGCGAACACTTCCGGTTCTGGAACCAGCACATCCCACAGCTGAGCGAACTGGTTCCACCATCCTGGAAATGCCTGCTGGATGGGTCGCAGGGACACCGCCCCGAGGGGGACCAGTGGAACCATTGACACCATCATTCCCACCAAAGATATCAGCTGCCATGCAGTGAAGGTAACTCCATGCCGTGGAACATAAAAACAGTCGAGGGACACAGCTGCGATTTTCTGAGATTCAGGGAGAATCCCAGCAGTCATGCTTGAGACATTACCTCCTGCATGTGCGAGTGGCACAGGCCAGGGTCTGCTGCAAGGATCACCCAATCGTCTAGGAATGCACGAAAGCATAACCCCCACTCACGCAACAGAGCATAAAACTCTTGAGTAATCATGGTGAACACCCATGGAGCAAGGGAGAGGCTGAATAGCAGTGCTCTGAACTGGTAAAGATATGTCCGCCAGAGAAAGCACAGCTATTTCCAATGGCCTGGCCAAATCAGTACATGGAAGTACGCTTCGTGCAGGTCGAGAGACATGACGAAGTCGCCCAGCGGGAGAGCTTCTAGAAAAGAGGAAGACGTCTCCATAGGGAAATGGACTTTCCATAGGTAGTGGTTGAGGGGGGATAGGTTTAGCACAGGGCGGGACCACCTGTCACCTTCAGTGCCATGAATAGATGGCAGTAAAACCCAGGGCTGGAGGGGTGGTGACCCTGCTCCACCGCGGCTGACTGCAGCAAGGCCGCCACAGCCAAGTCCAACGCCTTCTGTTCTCATCTATCTCCTGGCAGATGGAACAGAGGAGGGGAACGTGCCAGAAGGGGAGGGGAGTGGACTCCCACAACAGGCTTACCCTACCCAAATCACACTGTGCAGGCAGCACCTCCACATCTCCCTAGAGCACGACAGGCCTCCAGCCTGTTGGGGGGATGGGAGCAGGAGATTTTTAAGGCAGGGCCCCCTATTGGGGGTGCTGTCGTCTACCTCGAGCATCACAACCCCGACCCCTAGTGGGGGTGGGGGGTTGTGTGCCAAGGCCACCCTTAGGCTTGGACTTGGGGCCAGGGTGATGCTTCTTGGAAGCAGCTGGCCATGGCCTGCCGGACGGGCGCTTGCGTGGCTCCTTGGAGGAAAGCAAGGCCTCAAGCCAGCGCTCCCTGTTGGTGGAAGCTAATACCTCCACCACCTGTTGGGTGTATGGCCCAAACAAGAACGACAGAATGATCAGCCCCATGCGCAGGTTGGTGGACAGAGATCAAGAGACATCTGTCATGGCAAAGAGGATTATGTCCTGCTTAGCCAACACCAACGAGACCATGGTGTACATGGCGCTGTGTATAGAAGCCCGTAACGCATCCGCCACAAGGCTGCAAAATCTGCATCTGGGCAGAAAGCCATGCAGCCCTCGGTGTAAATGGAGTGCTCCAGTGTGAAAACTGCCGAGTCCATTACATCTGACATATCTAGCACATCCCGGAGAGCGGTCTCCCAGTGGTCTGAGACAGACCAACTCACACTCAATGAGGAAGGGGATCTGGCACCAGCCGGCAGCAGGATCAGGTCTTCCTGTGAGACAGGGAGAGGCTCTGGAGGCATAGATTCACAGGCTAGCCACGATGTGCTACAGCATGGCTTGGGTGGGTGCCAGAAGGTACCCACCAGGGCCACCTGGGGGAAGGAAGACAATGTTTCCTGTGGTGGATCAGATACAGGAGCAACCAGTCTCTGTTAGAAATGGTAGTCAGCCCAGACATTACAAACAGAGGACCACACCAACGGAGACTCGTGCAAGCAGCAGTCCGAGCGAGGCACCGAAAGGTGGATGGAAGAGAACCAGGACAAGTCATATTCAACTTCACGTCTTTGCGTCACGCACTGAGGTGCGGTCTCCTGCAGGAGATCCGGGAACTCCAAGATGGAGCAGAGAAGCAAAGCTGGCTTCTCATTCACCATCTCAGAAGCCAGCGCTTCCAAGACATAACCCCCTTCCAGGTCGTCAGGTGTCAACTTAGGGGAGGAGACGTGCGAGTGGAATTCAAAGCCTTCTCCGCCAGGTAGAAGCAGCACCAGTGACAAATGAGGCTGGTGATCGCTCCCCAGAGATGTGCAAAGCCAGCTAAGACAGAAAGCTGCAAAAAATGCTAGGTCACAAAAGTGTAACAAAGAGCATATGTAAGACAGACAAAATGCAAAGAAAGAACACAAATCATTTCCCTTAAAACCGTCGGTGCAGCGCAGAGGCAGGGAAAAGGACCACCAAGGCCAAGCCACACTGGGAAGGCTGGAGATGGGAGCAGCTCATGCACACGTCCGTCCAGCAGCACAGAAAGTCAGCTTGACCTGGTCAGTGAGCTGTGTGCACGGGTGGCATATGCTGTGCGCATGCGCGGAGGGGGCTTACCAGGGTTGCTATGTGGGTTATTTTTGTTTGGAGGGTGCAGTTAGAGATCGCTAATTGAGAATATGGCACTTTGGGTCATTGTATGTGCTGTGATAAGAAAAGTTACTTTGGTGTATCCTTGGAGCAAATCAGCCTGACATACCATCAGGTGTTGCCTTGCTGTCTGACAATCATCACAAAAGTACCTGCAGGCATTGTCTAACTCATTCACTGACTGAGTAGTGAACAGATGTTTAAGATCAACAACCTCACTTTCTGTTGACACACATCTGGTGTTGCAAAAACTTGGGGCGTCGTTTCAATAGCCATCAGAGTTCACAATCAGTCACACTTTATGTAAGAGCTGATAACTGATTACATGTTTCTCTCGCTGTTGGCCTATGTATCAAATGCAGCAACTTAACACCAGGCCCTAACAAGAGGTTTACCGGCTGGCTTTGTAACAAGCCTCTTTCCCCTCTCCCAGCCTTGTGTTAGCCAAAAAGGCATTTTAAGATTAAAGAAAGTGACTTCAGATGGAGTAGTAATCAATTAGTTTCATGCACACACTGGGTGAGTAGGTAGATTAATGGTAACTAGACTTGGCAATCTGTTGGATTCTTGAAGTGTGTTCATAATGGAATATTGACTAGACTAGTTCAGGCAACCACTAGTTAGTTCCTTATATCCCTGTATGTGTTTACTAGGTATTTCCTTCACAGAGCATACATGGGAATAATAAAAAAAGCTGCCAGCTCAATAAAATCGGTGACAATCTAAAAAATAATATTTTTATTTGAATGTACACTTTTCTTTTCCTTCTGTGATACAAAATGACATGATCAGTGAAGTGTGATACTGTCTGCTTGTGTTTATAAGATACAGGTGTTTGTGGGTGCTTGCATCTGTCTCCCCCTCCCCATTCTCCTCCCAACATACACTTTTTCGGGAATGCATGCATGGGTTTAAGCACTCAAGATGCATAAAGGAACAACAGAATATGAAGCATGCCATTAAAGCTGACAGATCAGTTCACTGAGCAAGATAGCACTTGGGAACCTGAGGCCCACTGGACACCCCATACAGCTGTGTAAACAACCAGGCAGCTGACCAGAGAAAATAGAATGACTCGGTCAGGTACAATCTTATTTTGTATAAATTTTAAATGATGTGGGTTATTGGTGTTGTCAGTGATTTTGGTATTCTAGTTCAAACACCTATGAGTACAGATCAGCAACCATTCCATGAGACTTGTGTTAGATCTTATGAGTCAATGTAACAGTATAACTTGCAATTACTGTTGAAACCTATACCTTGTTGTATCCGGAGTTTCTTGTATATTTCTTGTTTGCAGAAAAAAACCTCTGTGACTGTGGTACTAGCAGTTTGTGCTAGCTGGAGACCATGTGCTTAAGGCAATCCCTTTTCCTTATTATGATGTGATGCCTCTCATTACTTTTCCCTCTCCACATTTTCTGTATCTACATCTTCATCTATCAACACTCTTGACTTATTTGACAAGTTTATCCCCACTGAACATTTGTGACCACTGGTTCTTCTGAAATTCTAGGAAGTTCATCTCTTAAGTGCATGCCATTTTTTGTACTTTTCCGTAGTATCATCCACCGCATCACTTTTGCTTGGATTTTATGGTATTTTCCAGCATCACTCAGTTAAACTGTGCAAAGTACCTGAGTCCTGCAACACCCATTTAAAGATGCAGATTTTAAAAGGGGCTTGTAAATATTGAATCATTAATCATAAGATCATTGATGGTACACCTCTGTTCATGTTTAACACCAAATGTTTTTCTTAATATTATGTTGATTTCTCATTTTGCCAAAAATAGCTTTTCGTCGGCAGCTTGCTCAGTCAACTGCTATATCATTCAGCTGCCTTTGATCCAGGTGGGCAGTGAACATAAAAAGTGTGTTACTTTACAAAAAGAAAACGACGAAGTGGTTACCTGAATTGACCAAATAATACTTTTACTGTTTTAGTGTTTTCATCACCAGAAGTCACCCTCCATGCAGCTGGTTGGTAAAAGTACCACTGAGCTGCCTTTGACCTAGGTGGGCAGTAAACAACAGCAGCCAGTGTGTTTTGAACTTGGTGATAGAGCTATGTTCTCCACATGTTTTTTTTCTGCAGTTTTGCACTTTATCTCACTCTGAATCTGCAGCGCACAAATCTCCAAGACTATTTTATGTAGCATCACATCGCAACAAAGAAGTGATACCCAATCCCTGCAGGTCAGTGGCCTAAGCATGAAATAACTAAAGCCTGGATATCTGAGCTAACTTACGTTTTGTTAAATTAGAAAGTGTGAACAGAACAAGACATATTTGCTGTGTCTGCCTGATCTTGTGACTACTGAATCAGCCCAGACAAGGGCTTAAACATAGAGATTACAACATGAAATACTTTCACTCAGAAATGAGTTATAATAAAGTCTGTGATTTGTGCTACTGAGAAATGAAAGACACCAATGTCTTTCCACTTCCATTAGTCCGTTAAGGGTAAAGTTGCAAATGGATGTAAAATCTGAGATGCAATATTTATTACCGACCCCCTTTTGTTGATCCTTTGGCACATGTTCAGTCTCTTTTCTAGATTTAAAAAGTTTTTCTAACTTCCGGAGTGAATATGGGATCCACATTTCACCTTTCTTACTCTGTGAACATCTTTGTAAAGGGAAAGGTGTATACTGTACAAAAATAGTAATTTTCGTTGTCAGCAGTTGTGTTAAACAAGGAGTCATAATGAGAGTTTGTTTTCAACAAAGAACAAATGAGGACAGAGCGCTATAAATCATCAAATGACAAAGTACTGGCAGCGCTAGACACAACCGTATGCTGACGTGTGTAACCAAGGGAGCCTACCATACGCTCCCTTGGTTACACACGTCAGCATACGGTTGTGTCTAGCACTGCCAGTACTTTGTTGTGGTTGAGAGTTTGTTTTCATAGTGAACAGTCTAATCTCTGTCAAAATTTGTTGGTCATAAGTTGGAAAGTCATAAATTGGAAGGTCTTATATGGGAGATTTTACTAATAACAGCTAATAAAAGTAATCCATGAAAGTAATAAATTATTTTTAACTCTTTCAATTTATATATTGAATTCACACTTTTCTAGTAGATTAGGCTTTATATATGTACAATATATATATATATATATGTAATTGTGTATATAATTATATTTAAGTTTAAGAGTGAAAGAAAGCTATGAATATCAGTAGTTTATTCTTTGCATAAGTTGTCAAATTAAAACATATGAGTATACTCACATATTTCAGCAGTTTCAAATTCAAGTGAGCAACAATTGAACAAACCTTTAAAACCATAAACAAAAGACTCTTCTACCAGAATAATGCATTGAACACAGCAAATCTTCAAACAATTTAACGGTAATGTGCAAATACGAAAATGTGCTGCGATCCAAATTTTACTGCTATTCAACCGCATTAAATTTCTCCACACCCAGACCTCTACTAGTCAATGATGACAATCTTGGCCATACCAAAACTGCTGTTTGTAGGCCTACGCCTTTTTCAAGTCTCCTTTTGAGGATCTTGCTTGATGAGAGTTTGATTAGTATGATGGTGTGCACTACATTTAAATTTTAGTTTATTGGTAAGATCCAGTTATCCAAGTGTCTCAACTTTTGACACTTTACGTGAGTGGAAAAAAATCGTCTAATGCATCTTCGTGCCTTAGCTCGGTGATCAAGAATTTCGGTCCCCACTGAAATGTGGTCCGGGTCCGGTGTCACAAGAAATTCGATCCGGTATGAAATCTGGTCCGGGTCCAGTTAACCGAATTAGCGTATGGCGTATTTCTCTTGCTTGCGCGTTTTCACTGTGTAGCGAAGAACTGGAAGCTATCTTATAATGTATATGCAGTATTCTACTGACTGCATCGTTTGTATGTGAAACAAAATCTAAATTGAGAAAAGTAAATACAGTTTTCGGTGACTTATCCCTCCCATTCGCCCCTAACGTCTCGTTCCTTTATCTATGACTGGTGCCAGTAGAGTAGATTTGCTAGAAAACATACTTTTGATTGAACCTTATTATACTCTAATAATATTATTTTGTAACTCGTGTTTGTTTGGTTCACCATAAATTAACAGCATTTTGTTGATCATACGACTGAAACTGTTAACAACGAGCGATAATTATTTCTCCCTGAAATGTAGTCAGTCCTATTGTTTTACGTCTCGTTCGTACTAACCTCCCCTTGTAGCTTCACCGAGACCCGCGTTTCCCGTCACGTTTGTTGTGATCCGGATAGAATTTACTGCATTGACTGCAAAGTACGACAATGAAACTTTTGACTCATAACATTCTCACCTCCAATATCATAAAGGGTGTAACTCGAGGATTCCCCCTCAAGATAAAGGTGAGGAAAATCGGATACATTCCCACATTCATGTCATAGTACTGAGTTATGAGTATGATTTGTAGGTACGTGACAAAAATTAAAAATGTGAAGGTAATTTATATGAGTATAAAAAGCTTAAAATACAAGCATGATATAAAATTTATTAAAATAGGTAAAAAAATTGAAGTTATGATTTAATTCTTTAATTTTGTCACTACCAAAGGATCTTAAGGAAAATTGTGTCCAGCAAACAAATTTTGACATTATCTATGCTAATAATAGTAATATAGATCTTCAATATTTAAAAATAATCTCACAGGAAAGCTTAAATCCTCAGCTATAAAATGAAGATAATAGTATCGGTAATTAATTTTTCTGTTTTATTTTTTATTGATACTTAAAGCTACTTGCATAAGTTTACATGAAAAAAGATAAATTGTACATGAAGTACTGGAAGAATAAATATTTCAACACATTACATGATTTGTAAATGTAAATAATGAAAATAAGTTTCAGTTTTATCATTTATATTATTATTTTTATTAGAATTGGGTAGAGAAAGGGCAAAAACAGAGGGTAAAGGAAGGGGAGAAGTAAAGGATAGAGAAAGGGCAGAAGTATAGTGTAGAGAAAGGGCAGAAGTGGAAGGGCCTGGATCTGAAACAACAGACATGGCTCATTCCAGTGGTGGAGTTCGAGCAATTGCTTCTGGCAATGCCTCTGTAGTTCACATTCCATATTAATGCACTGTAGATTCTGGCTCAGGCAGTGGCTTGCAGTTGCAACCAAAATCAAAAGGAGTTTCTCAAACCCTTGCCTTTTAATCAGAATGTGGATATGATAATGATTTATCATGCTTTTTGCCTTATGCACCATATAGTTAACCTGATGATAATCAGAACAGCAGCCAAACCTCTCACACACTGCTGTTATAGTGGCTTTAACAGATGATTGATTCGTAAAGAAAATATTACCATTAAAACATGTATCAGGTTGTCCTCCAGATACTTCCTGCCAACACTGCTTTGCCTAGTTGGGGGCAGTCTTTTTTTTTCTTTAAGGGGCCCTGAGAAAAACTTAATTACTAAGGCAGCAAATAAATTGTTATTAGAAGCAATTAATCCAGTTCAAAATATTAAATTGGTCAAGCCTAATGTTTAATAATGTACAGTGAATAAATTAAGAAACAAATTACTCACTGTTCTACTTTTTTTTTTTTTTTACAGAAGTTATAGATACTAAAGTAACTTTAGGTAACATCTACCACTTGTACTAGTGGCTTTTAATAGTGACTTGGTGCTGTTGGTCACTAAATTATCAAAATGTTCGGTAACAGAAGCTTATGAAGTTCTACTCAAGCTTTAGGAGTTATAATAAACTATTTAAAATTTATGTTTAAATGAAAGCAATAATTCTCTTTACCAAAACATTACTTTAAAGCCTGCATGAGAAAGTATGTCAACACTTAGATGCCTAACAGGCAAAGGTTGTCATGAAAAACTTGAGTTTAAACCAATCATCTACTACGTTTTTGGTCAAGTGACAAGATCTCGAGACTGGGTATGTGAATGAGAAAAACAACGCTGTCGATACCACTCACTACATTTCTCGGTTGATAAAAAAATCTCTGACCTACAGTTTTCTAAAATTATTTTTGAAACGGAACCTAAGATGATTTTTCTAACAAGAAAATAAAAAATTATGATAGTATCACAAGTAGGTTTTGATTAGGTCCTCTTTTATCAGGCAGGATACAATCTGCTTAACACCACGGCAACTGTTTTGCCAAGTTCAGAAGTGACTTTTTAAAATAGTAAAAAAATGGACCTAAGAAATCACCAAATTTTGAACAAGCAAGCAAAAAATGATTACTTATTTAAGGTCTATCGATAGTTTATTCTAATTCTACTTATCTGCTGTATTGCACGGTTGTTTTTTGGAGTCTTTTTTGGGCTGTCCTATGTTGTGTTTGTCTTTGGATCCTAGTTGTCAGCACTCGCTTAGTGAGCGGGCTGATTACATTCAATATGGATTCTCGGCATGCACACGTTGTGTACCGAGGGTTAGCTGTGTGAAGTCTAGCACCGTTAAAAAGAAAGGGATGCAGATCTTTTTAAGGATCTGCCAAGTTCCTTTCTTTTGGCCCTCTCTTTGCTACATGTTTGGGTACGGTAAGCTCCCTTGGTCACGTGCGTCTGCATATGGTTATGTTGAGCGCTGCCAGTACCTCTTGTTGGAGCTATCTTTCGATAATTTAAGCGCTCGGGCCTTATTTGTTCTTTATTTTATTTGTATTAATATTATAATTTTACAACTACTTAACTCCAGTATTAAGTAATTCTATTATAATAGCCATACAATGCTGGGCATAACTGTGCATTTTGATTTATTCTGTAATTTCATCAAGCAGGGCCATAGCATAGCAGTAGAATTAGAAGTAGTCCACCCTCAGTGCCCCATCCTACCCCCAACTACAAACAAAAGAATGGAAAGACCAGAAACTCAAGACATGGCAACTCATTACAGTGGAATTCAGTTACATACACACCAACACACAGCAACACAGAAAACAAACTAAATTAAAACAACAAAATTGAAGTCTGATATAAAACATTTGTTGCAGTTGAACCCTTCCCTCTCCAGGCATCTTACTTTGGCATGTTTCTATAGTCATAGCGAGACCCACTTCTCAGCACCACACTGATTGTGCTTTATGGTCTGGGTGGACTTGGACAGCTGCAAGATGTTGGTTCTTGACAAATCCCCAGTCCCCTGTGCTCTGTTGCAGCAGAACAATTGGCCACCTGTAGAATGTCAAATGTGTCTGTTCCATGTTTATGCACATGCAGAAACATGAGATGTTCAGTCTCAGCCATTGTGGTGCACTGAAAGAGTGCTCACTGACTGTGTTAGTAGCTTGAGGAGCAGGGGGACCTGGGACAGAAGAGCCAACTTGTACTGGAGCAGAGACTGGAAATACCTGATGATGTCCGACAACAGGATAGCCTGAATGTTCAGTTACTGCTGATTTTATATTTGTCCCAAACATCTGCAGTTAACCCTTAAGGCTGGAAGCATTGAAGTCTGCTCTGTAGAAGTTCAGAACATGATCATGTTCCATTTTGATGTCTTCTTCATGAGCAGACTTAAGAAGGACTTGCTCGCTGTGGAAATGACAAAGTCGTCCTGTTTGAATTGATCCTTGATGATGGCTGCTTGCACATCAACCACCTCAGAATAGATGCACTTGTAATGGTCTTTTACATCAGTGGGGTGGCAAGCAGTTTTTTGATCACCACTGTCCAGCCAGGCTGGGGTCCTGTGCTGACAGCGTAGAGTAGGTGGTAAAACTCTAACATTGACAACACGATTCAGTGTTGTTGACCAGAACAAGAAGAACAACTTGTTGCTTCTCAGAAAACAGAGAGTTTTTCCGGTCATCTCTGTAGAACATCGTTGCTTCATGTGTACTCGACATTTGTTGACCCTGGAGAGCTAGCCTGTTACTGCTGTGACGGTGAGGCATCTTTACCAAGGAAGCACCAAAGTAAAAATCAAAGTCTTCCATGTGCTTGCTGGCCCCTCTGATTCTTGCTTTCATTTCTGTGTCACAGTTTTCAAGAGACCAGCCCCAAAGCTGTTAAAAGGAGAGTAGTTCTGAATTATGGCATTGAATGCTTTGCCTCAGGCTGTCCAAGTTAATGTGTACAGCAAACAGGATTGTGTCCTTTTTCATCTTTTGCAAATGACTCTTTGGCAGATTTTTCACCAACTTGGTTATTTCATGAACAGTGTAGTTCACGCTGCTCGCCGTCTTATGCTGTCTGAGCATGTCATGTTTATACCATGGGTGTAGCAGTGTATATTCAAAGCTTGAGGTTTATAACTTTTTTTAGGTAAACAGCAACTCTCGAGTTTGGACCACCCATAGTCATGGTGGTGCAGCCATCTGTCCACAAAGTTTTGATAGTGGCAGATTCATTCTCTTGAGCACACTTCTGATTTACTTCTCAATTGATGAATTGCTGCAGTATTCCATCTGGTACAATCCCAGAAATTCATATGCTTCAAATATGTCGTCCACCCAGCAGACACATATAACTAACTGTTGTCTGTTTGAAGAATCTATTGTTTTGCCAGCAAACAAGGAGGGAAATTTAGTTTCATGCACTAAAGCAGGTATGTTGTCACGTGTTGGGGTCTGGTGGGTCAAGGAGATTGCACCATAGATTCCAGGTGTGACCCATCCTCGACTCTCCGGCCCTAATTAAGGTCTATTATTCCTTGTTCAAGCCGCCATCTAACCGCTCACGTCATCACCAGCCCAGTTTCGGTCCCTGTTCACACTTCTGATCGGGGGTGCTGGCCCTAGAAGCAAGGGGCAAGGTGTTACTTACCCTAGGGCACAGCTAGAGAGCAACTAGTGCAGGTGTCTGGCCGACCAGGTGTGCTTTAGTTTGTTCAGGGGAAGATTACGTATCTGGAGGAATCCACTGACGCGTAGTATCAAGTATCAGGGGCTTTGATGTAGCCGATGGGTGTAAATGACCAGGAAGGGGAGGGGGTAGTTGTGTCCACACTAGGTGTCCACTTAGGGGCGTGTTCTACTAGTTGACACCGGGTGTGGCTTCTACTGTCTCTGGCCTGATTGGTTGATACATGTAACCACCTTGTTGACCACGTGCGTGTGAATGAAAGAATCTATGGACGAAAGTTGAGAATAAAGGGACTGGTTTAGACCGTCAAATCATCTTACGCCCAAATCCTGTGAGAGAACGTCTTCCACCAATTATCCTGTGAGAGGACATCTTCCGCCCAAGAGAGCATCTTAAGCGAAATCTACAGCGAGGGCTTTGTTAGCCTGAACTCCTGTGACGAAGAGCTGCTGTGGGGAGATGAACGTGTCTTGTGGTACAAGTCTGCTGAAGGCTGAAGGATTCAGCTGCAGAATTTGAGGTGTCTCGTTCTGCTAGACGTGTGGAAGTCTAGCAGCGACAGTACGTGGCTTGAGTAGACCAGTTGCATAGCACAAGGGACTCTGCGAGGTTGTGTGATACTTCCAGACTGGTGTGAGACTATAGCACATGCTCCTCTGCTGTGGGAAACCTCTACGCTGACCGGGCGGGAGAGGAGTGCAGAATGTAAAGGAGGGAGACCGAAGACCGCGGACAAGACAACCGTCTGAAGCAGGGGTTGAAGGTCCAGCCTTACAAGGAGGCTGTCTGTAACCGAGCTCTTGGGGTGAGCTCAAGGGGCTGTGTGTCAGCCTTTGGAAAAACGTCATATCCTCTGTAGCGTGTGTGATCGTCAGCATCGAAGTCTGCTGTTACGTGGAGGTGTTCAAGAGGTCTTCAGGGTATCTACTGGTGAACATATCCAAGGAAGGAGCGCTCCAACGTACAGACTTTCGTGCGGACTGTAAGAAGCATTCGGGAACGAGTGTTGTGTTCTGTGAGTGTTGTGCATCACGTGGTCATTCTTTTCTCGTAAGCAAAGGTGAGATTGAGGTACGTGGTTTGTCATTGTTTTTAATGGCGAGGCAGGTGATGTAGGGTGGTATTAGATGTTATTGTAGACCTAGCTCAAACAGAAGGTAATTGCGGGATGCCCTAGAGTTGAAACGAGTTGTAACATATATCGTCTTGATTGTAAATACTCGCTGTTTATATCAACAATACATTCTTCTTTTTTTGTGTTCACTGTATTACAGTCTTTTGTTGTTCTTTATGGGAGACTGTAGGTGGTGGGGGCTCGGCCATATGATTAAGAAATCATATTAATTAACTTTAGTAGCACAGTGATAGTTCCACCTACGCATATGTCACACTCTTGACAGTGGTCGTGAGAGCGAGCAGAGCAGACGACCCGTCAAGAGCAAAAAGAAATCTCCCAAGTTGTGACATATGTCTTGAAGTGACTTTTCTACCGTATGCTTGAGCATTTAATTTTGAATTTCAGAAGACATGTATTTCTCTGTTCTTTTTTGAAGCCAGTTCTTGCTCACTGACTGTGTTAGTAGCTTGAGGAGCAGGGCAACCTGGGACAGACACTGGAAATACCTGATGATGTCCGACAACAGGATTGTCCAAGGCACGAAAATGATAAATTGGAATTTCCAGTGCCTCTCAGTGGAAGACCTTGCTTTGTGCGAAGTCTGACATTTTCTAGAAGTTTCAGAAGGTTTACCTGATCTCCCTGCAGCATGACCTTCTGCCAAGCCTTCACCAATCCCTGCCTGCCTGCCTTTCTGCCTTCCTTCCTTCCTTCCTTTTTGAAAAGTGGTCCAACCCTCCATCCGCACCTATGTTATAGATTTAGTACCCAGACCTCAAGTCACTGCTGTAGAAAACTGGGTTTTCCTGTGGCTAGCTAATAGAATGGATGTTATTGTTATGAATACAAAACAAACATTGTGGAGTTGCAGAATGGGATTAAGTATCCATAGTCTAGAATTATATGCATGTGCATGGGATCTCAGATATTCTCTGTTGCAGTCAACCCTTATGGAATGACAATCAAAATATTTGTTTAATTGTTGTAATTTGTGGCTTGTGCATTGCATACATTACTACCATCATTACTAAGATTAAACATATTCATCCTTATGTTTTTCAGTGTAGTCGTGTTGAAGTAAAGGAGATTGACTTCAACCCAGACTTCATAATGCGAATCCTACCTAAACTTGACTGGTCTGCGCTTCGAATGGGTGCTTTTGAAGTAAGCCATTTGTTTTAAATTATTAGACAAGAATTTAAATTTATATCCAAGAGTTCAAAAGAATGGGTTATTCAGTTTTGACACAGTACTTTTCCAACCAGTATGCCAGAAGAACATCCCCTGACACACACACACACACACATCAACAAGTTTGAGACCGTTGCCACACAGGCTACTATCAAGCAAGTTTGAGTTCACCTGCCAGGTTTTCAGGTTGCCAAATATAATTCTTCTATTATTTTACTTTCTCCCCACAAACCTTGTGGTGATCTGCTGCAAATGGATGTTTTAAAAAAGTCCTTACCATGAAGTCCAGAACAGCAGATGAAATGATGGTGACAGATTCACTTGTGCATAACGTCAAACTGTCACAACAGTGAGAGACGGAGGTTCAGAAGTCACTTCCCAACTTGAACCCTTCTGGCCCCAGGTCTAATTACTGACAATTTAAACAAAGATTACTAGATGCTACCAGATTATACAAAACAAACAATAGGGCGCCTCTTGGCTTTTATCCTTAAAATTATTTTTAAAGAAGCAGTCTATTTCTCAAAGGCCTTCTTTCTGATAGGGAAGAAACAGGAAAGGCTGCATGGGCCAGGCGATCACATTAGGTAGTAAATATCTTGACCTGCCCAACCTAGATTTTAATAAATCAATGAGCGGCATAAAAGGAATTTTCAGAATCATGTTAAGCACTTTCTCCTTGCTGTGATCTGCAAAATTATGGAAAAATCTCTTTACTGCAGTTTGCTTTGTAAAATGGAACATTTGGTACCAATATTCTTCATTGAAAATGAAATTGAGAGCAAGATGTTTGTGCAGGCAGGCTGATCAAACCTGAAGGTTGTGACATGATTAAAGCCCAGTTTATGCCGTTTCATGGTGGCGTGCTGAAGACATTGACATATTTTAGGGAATTCATTATGAACAATACTTGGACAATTTTTGGCACCAGCATCTCAGTAATCATATGGGAAACTATGGTACATCTTCAAACTTCTGCTGACTGCCACATGGTCAGGGAACAGTTGAAAGAGGCTTCTCTTGTAACAAAGAAATAATGTGTGACCACTGAGAAGACCTTGGTGGCCCACCGTGCTATTATCAACCGCATCAACCATGTTGGTGTTCTGGACAAGGTTATTGTCAGCAAACAGAAGCTTCTGGCTCCAGCCACTGCAAGGAACAAGTACCAGATAAAGCAAAAAAAAAAAAAAACCCCAAAAAACACTGAAGTTGAGAATTGCAAGAGAAAAACCCTTGATTCAGAGCTTCTGGATACGAAGTCAAAAAGAAAATCCTTCTTGAAAAGGACATTTATGTTTTGATAAAAGCTGTGAGGGGTTTGCTGATAAAGCAGAAACCAGTCGTGACATCCCAGTGCTGACAAAGTCATACTCTTTGCACAAGACAGCAAGAGAAAAACAGAAGGAATTGGATGATACCTGTCAACAACTTAAGGAAAAATGCCACAATCTGTAAACAACTGATTCTTTGCAACTTAAACACATTTTTTAATTGTTTTTGCTTGCATCACAAAAATGTGTACAGTGGTTCTATGAAACTCCACGCAGATGCAAACAGAAGACATTTAAGACACCTTTAATGTTCTATTACTAAATGTAAATTTGGGATAGTAAACATAAAATACTTATAAAAGTACAATTTGGAATGACATTTTCCTCTTTTAAAAATTATTTCGACCTCAAATTGTGTTGGATCGCATCTGCTTTTATCAATGTGGACTTTCGTAAGAATGCACCTGTGCTAATTTTTGCGATGGTAATAAAAACAGTTTTTAAAACATGTTTTCTGCAAGCCGCAAGAGTAATAATTAGCTAGAACATAGTGGTATTTATAAAAGTAGATATATAACTTTACTGGAGCACTTTGGCTTGGGGTGATGGGACAGCTTTTTGCGGTGGTGAGGCATGGGGCAAAATGTCTGTAACGCCTTTCCCTCCATGCAAACCATACTTTTTACATTTCCCATAGCAGATCAGTGCTATGCCGTAGGAGCTTATTCATGGTGGAAAAGTGTAGCAATTATGCAAAAACCATAACACTTGATGTGTAATTAAACTGTATCCAAAAGCTAATTTAAAGTGTAATCTGATAACTGAGATGTGCTGTGGGGCAAACTCCAAATTGCAACAAGCATTCATTAACAGCAAGTCTTCCACAAGTGTAATATTTTAAAGTTCTGCTGAGACATTTCTTTCTCTCACGTGCGCAGATGCATGCACATGCGCGCGTGCACACACATACACACACACTACCATTTGAAAGCCCAGCAGTTGCTGGAGAATTAAAGTATAACTTTGGGAAATATCTTGAATTTTGTTACGCAAAGCCTGTACCAAGCCAGATCAAGGAAACAGCTACATTTTTGTGTGCGGTGGGGGTTCTTAGTGTTGTTGTTTTTGTTTTGTTTTGTTTTGTTTTTACTGCTTATAAACTGCCACGCTTGCAGTAATATACTTTATATATTTGGAAAGATCAATTTTTGAACTTATACAAGTCTTTAAAAAAGTTACATTTTATTGAAACATTAAATAGTAATTTCCATTTGATGTCAAATGTTACTGTATGCACAAAAAAGTGTTATGGATCCCATGCATTTGCTTGTACACTTTCCCCTCTCTAAACTGTATGTTTTCACTTTCTGACCTTGCATAAAATCCAAAATTTGGTATTTTCTCTGAACTTTTAGCCAAAATTATATTCAAAGCACCTTCTCCACCAAACTTGATTTGATTTAAACTGATTTGAAACTTTCTCTTCCCTCTGGCAGCCATTTTTTGTGAATTACATAACTGTCCTGGTGAACAGATAGCTAAAACATATCGCCTAGCCAAATCTATATTTAAAAAAAACTAATTTAAACAATGGAGGGGATACAACCAATGATAAAGGTTTCCAACGATACCAACTACTTCCCTTACACCGCTAACTGTAGGACATTTTTAGCCACTGAATGATGTGTTTCAACAGCAGGCTCAAAGTTGCCAGAACTGCCAAAATAGATGTTTCAGTTAGCCGGCAAAGAGTTTAAACAGTGGTAATTAAGTCAGGAAAACTGGAAGTGGAATATATTGGAAAAGTCATGGAACCAATAAGGAAATCTATTTGTCCTAGCAATACAAACCCTACAGCAAGCCTCTCCCTTTCCCCCTCCTTTCCACCTACCCGCACACATCCACTCTCTCTCTCACACACATCCTATCTGTAAGAATCCAAGTAATATCATAAAACTGTTGGTCAGCTTTTATTACTAAGGTTGCCTTGTAACTGCAGATTTGTGGCAAGGATGCTCTGAAGCTTATTAAGAGTGCGACAGGCCTTACTGGTAAGGCCCTATGCTGTTTACCGTTGCATTTGATTTTTAAAATTCCCCTCGTCTTTCAGAAAGCCGTGACCAGCTGACGTTTTCTGCCACTCATCGGAAGTTTTGACTTCCTGCCCCCCTGCCACCCCTTTGGGTACTTCCGCTTCCCACTGTGGCCGTGCCCCACCAGCATATGCTGGTCCCTCCCACCTGTCCCACCCGCTTCTTCTTGTCTGCCTGGATCACCTGTCTCTGCTCACACAGCTTCCGCCTGTGTTCCTTCTTGGTGGCCCCTGGTGGCCACCTGGAACTGGCATTTTGGAATGTGTGGGACATGTCTGGGTGGTGGACTTTTCCCTCTTGGGTTCTGTCCTTCCACCTCTGAGTGCACAGCCTTTCGCCTGACCGCAGACTTGCATTTTTGTACTTCCGCTCCCGTGTGTGATGGATATGTTACCATCCTCTACAGGTCTGCAACTCTTGCATTCGTCTCAGTGCTGGCTTGCTTGCCGCATGTCTGCTTGACATTCAGAGGTCCCCTCCCCCCCTCTATTCACTAACTCACTAGGGGCAGCCCTCTTCCTCTGCCTTGTTGGCCCACTCCTTCAGTTAACGTGGAGCCTTGCTTCCTCCTGTCGGAAGCCCCAGTTGAGTTCTTGTTTGTCTTACGGCTTTGCACACTCTCGACTGGCTGGCCGCGGCCTGTGGCTTCTCTATGTCTTCTGGCCCCTCCTCCTCCTCAGAGGTGGCCTTGCTGGGCCGTACCTTAACTTACTGGACTCGACTTCTCCAGAATTACTGAACAAACTTTTATGGTGATCTCGTAAATGTAGACTTAATTGAGCAATCGTCACCAAAACCTTTACTGCCTCAGGTCAATGGTCTCTACACCAAAGGGTGACGACGCTATGAAATAATGTGAATAACTAGAGAAATCTACCGAGGGAGAAGATTCTTATACTCTGACTCGTTCGCTTAGTCTCACATAGCCAAAACACTTCTTGCTCAAGAGCCCCCACCCTCGTAAAAGACACAACTGCAGCGAACCATTATTCAACATATATTTCAAACACTAACTGACTCGACAACATCAAATATATCTGTCATGGGAATTTTGGCAAGAGCCATGATGGTAGGGTTTTCCTGAGTCTTAGATAATAGCTAGTGAGGCAGAGGCCACTAGGTTTGCGTAACTGTGGTCGGTGCGGGGGGGTCAGTGGTCGGGCAGCGGTCGACTTCTGAGAGGGAAAAACCTGCTACCCAGACAGGTCTCCGGACTGATTCATGGCTGGCGCCACCATCGGCCGAGATCAGAGGGGAAAAACCCGCTACCCCGACAGGAGAATGTCCAGGGACGACTGAGCTGTCTAACATCTGCCGATGGCGTGTCTATCGCTAGATGGACTTCTGGGCCAATATAAGCTAGGGGTTTGCCAGCCCCTAGGTCTTTCTCCGGAACTCGGCTAGTGCAGCGTCATGGCGGCTTGATCGTACACCTGTAAGTTCCGACTAGACGAGGAGTGGACCCTGTTCTGTGGGAACAGTAGAGGGGCGACGGGAGAGCAGAATTTGTGAGCGCCAAGTCCTGTGTGTGTCTTCGGCCGAGGAATCTGCTTCCACTTCCCAACGGACAGCGCATCGTTATCCAGTTAAGTACCTGATAGCTGGTCTTGCTGTAGACCTGTTAGGAAAAGTGTACCGTAACCTGCAGCTGCCTCGTAGTGTAGGTATAGTTATGTGTGACGGCGGTATCTGTTGCGTATGACTTAATGCATGTGTTGCGCAAGTTAGCAGAGAACAGTACCATAAGCACGTAGCCAGTTGTAGGCCGGTAAAACGTTAGAAGTAGTATTTGTAAGCATAACGTAGGCGAGCCATAGATTTACGGTTGTGCTTGCATTTTGATTGGTTATCAGACACGTCTGTGTTGCATACGGGGATCGTCCCAGTAATTCCACTTACATATGATTGTGGAGCACACTTACTTGCACTGTATTAAATTCTTCTTGTTATTGTTCACGCCAGATGTTGTCTTTCGTTGTGTAGTAGTCGGGGAAAGGCTAGTGGGTGGGGGCTGAGCCATTAGACAAGCGGTAGCTGGTTGTTTATTATTTATGTTGACCTGGGGTGACGTGTTCCCACTAGCGAAAGTGTGGCTGGTCGAGTGTGCGGGTCTTGCGTGAGTGATCCGATGCGCGATCAGTGCCCCGCAGCTCGGTGACGGACGATTGTGCGTGTGGCTGTGTGTGCCGGACAACCGGCGGCCCTGATTATTAAAGGCAGTGAGCGAGGTCAGTGTGCGTGCCACGAAGGTTTGCATCCCTCCCCCTCCTTTTGATCAGAGGTTAGGTGACCCCAGCACTCTCTCCATCCCTTAGCTCACCACAATATCTACAGATTATTTACAGAGTATCACCGTGCTCGTGTCTAGGGTAAGACGTTGCCTGATTATGTCATACCACGAGGTATCAGACAAAGAAGATAATCAAACTCCAGAGGGGAAATCAAACTGCAAAACGGGCTATGATCCCGCTCAATACACAAATACAGTAAGTGACCGACAACAGAGCTCCTACTCTCGTCACTACTGAAACAACTACTTCTGCGACACACAATTCTAAGCTATTCAACGACCAACAATGAAGCTATGACACTTCCACGACCAGCACTTCCCCAACCTCCTCTTGGCATACGCCCGGCCTCTAGCTTAACGTCTCCTGTCTCCGGCAGGATAAAACCACCTATCTTAAATCAACCCGAGTCCCAGACTTTAAGATAAGTTTATGGTAAGAGCAGTCCTTAACTTATAAGGTGCATCCAGCAGTCACTTATGCGTCCGTTCGTTGACGTGTCAGTGAAATACTTCCAGTGTATTTAGCATGAGAACTGGAGCTAATCTTCCAACGGCTAAGATGGCGAGGGGCAGAGGTCCGTGGGTCTACACATGTCAGCTTCTCTTTGTGACGTGCCGGGCCGTACCTTAACTTATTGGACTCGACTTCTCAGAATTACTGAACAAACTTTTATGGTGATCTCGTAAATGTAGATTTAATTGAGCAATCGTCACCAAAACCTTTACTGCAACAGGTCAATGGTTTCTACACCAGAGGGTGACGATGCTATGAAATAATGTGAATAACTAGAGAAATCTACCGAGGGAAAAGATTCTCATACTCTGACACGTCCGCTCAGTCTCACGCAGGCATAACACTGCTAGCTCAAGAGCCCCCACCCTCGTAAAAGACACAACTGCAGCGAACTGTTATTCAACATATATTTCAAACACTAACTGATGCTACAACATTAAATATATCTACAGATTATTTACAAAGAATCACCTTGCTTGTGTCTAGGGTAAGACGCTGCCTGATTACGTCATACCACGTGGTATCAGACAAAGAAGATAATTAAACTCCAGAGGGGAAATCAAACTACAAAACGGCCTATGATCCCGCTCAATACACAGATACAGTAAGTGACCGACAACAGAGCTCCTACTCTCGTCACTACTGAAACAACTACTGCGACACACAATTCTAAGCTATTCAACGACCACTACTTCTGCGATACACAGCTCTGAAGCTATACAAACTGCATCAATAAGTGACCAACGACAGAGCACCTACTCTTGTCACTACTGAAACAACTATTTCTGCGATACACAATTCCAAAGCTACTCCACGACCAACAATGAAGCTATAACACGGCCACGATCCACACTTCACTCTATGCCTCCCCTTTGGCTTTATTGCCCGGCCACTAGCTTATGACATCTCCTGTCTCCGGCAGGATAAAACCACCTATCTTAAATCAACACGAGTCCCAGACTCTAAGATAATCTATGGCAAGAGCAGTCCTACAAGGCACAACAACAGACACGTACTACTTTGTCTAGTAGTCGGCAGAATACACCCCGGGTACCTGCGTGAGATGCTGGAGTCCTTTGCTCTTTTCACGTCTTTGGCTAATATGGCGAGGGGTCGAAGTCCGTGGGTCTACACGTGTCTGCTTTCACTAGGTCTCCCTACATTAACTCTCTCTCCATGTCCTGTCTCTGTGTCTGTGTGACTCTCTAATCACGTTTTTGCCTCCTTAAGTAGCAGTCATTCTGAGGCATTAACCTCGAGTAAACCGGTTCTGGTCAGACTAGGTGGAGCAGGGCAGCTGCCATGACCAATGGCGTATCACTCACCTATCTAAGCGTGAAGAAAAGGGGAGGAGCTAGCTGGCTAAGCTAAGAGTGACAGGTGATTTCCTAGGAGTGACATGTGACACTCTTGGTCTTCCTACTTCATCTCCCTGTATGTCCTCTGTCTGATTGTCTATCCAATATGCTCTCTTTCCCAGCTTAAATAGTATGTGCTCTCACGCCTTCAACTCGATTAAACTGGTACTGGCCAGCCTAGAGCAGCTACCCACAATGCGTCCACCTGCCCGGTGTCGAGAAAGGGAGGGGCAAACAGGCTTACCTAGGAGTGACAGGTGACACGCGACTTGGCTCTGGGGTCATTTTTGCAATTCTGCCATGAGGGTGGTCGTTTCCCTCCTTCTACCCTGGCTCACTGTCATGCTTCTGGGTACCTCAACTCTCATGAGAGGCCACTTCTGGCCTTGGGCCACTTTCTGGGGATGGACTTTTCCGGTGGAAGGCCCCCTCCTGTGGAAGGCCCCCTCCTGTGGCAGCCCCATCCAGTTTTGAACCACACCGGGTTGCCACGCTTGTCTCTTTACTGGGATGCTTGCATCACAGCCTTGCTGTTTGCACTACCCTCTTTCCAGATGTGGCGGCACTCCTTTTGGTGGAGTGGACGACAGGACGTCTGCATGGCTTGCTGGTGGGGCTTCTTTCCCTCTGCCTGTCATGCCTCTTGCCATTGTCTTCACTGTCCTCAGCATGGTTCTGACGCCATTGGCTGGAAGTTGCCCCTGCCTCACCTGCTCTTCATCCGTCGACTGCAGTTAGTGACTCATCTGACGACAGTCCCTTTTCTGCTCTGACACTCCTGGGAACACTCCAGTCTTTGGTGCTGTCCTGTGGGCTTGGGTGGTGCTGTTTCCGTTACATTCAGTGTCCACCCCTTCCTCCTTCAGCCCTGGCTACTGGTAGCCTGGCTGACACTGGCCATTCTCTTCCTGCACCCTACACCCCGGGCGTATTCCATCCTCTCGGGTTCCGATGCTCACTTCCTGCCCCATGGGCCCTCTGGCCTTGGGTTGCAAGTGCAGGTGCTACAGCATTTCAACCTGGAGCTCTTCTGCCATGCCTTGCCCTGTGCGCACATATGGTTTCACTCCTCCATTACCAGGGCAGTAGTGTACACCACCCTCGGTGGTACTTACTCTGTTGTGTTGTTGCCTCCGGTGAACGGCTTTTGGCTCTGTGGCCTTTTTCCTGTCCGCCTCACCCTGGAGCTCTTCCGCAATGCCTTGCTCTTGCGGAATTGCTCCATCCCCGTGACAGTAGTGTACACCGGCCGGGGTGGTACTTGCGATGGCAATGTCGATGGTGAGGATGGCCGCTTGAGTGTTTTGGTCACCCACCACCTTTTGTGCCACTCAGCACTTTAGGTCATGATACATTAGTGTGACAAGAAAATACAAATTTCTTGCTCTAAATTTGTGTTTTTTAACCAGTACTTACTATGACCCATCATAAGCCCTCCCTCATCCCCCTGGCGTTTGCATCTGGCTTGAGGAAGTCTGTATTGGTCAGTGAGAAAGAAATTTGTATTGTTCCCAAGTGCTTGAAAATGAGTAATGCTATTGATCTGCTGCATTGTGAAAGGGGACACCAGTGTTTCTCCTGAAGAGGACATGTCCAGCAGTGAAGAATATGACTTTTCTAATGAATCAGATGAGGGATAAGGATAAAGTAAAGTGTGTGACGGTGTTGTGTCCGGAGTTTTTTCAAAAATGGATTTTCACCCATCCTGTTGCTGCCAGACTTTACCTTACTTTTACAAAACACCAAAGTTCAATGTAACTACAGATTTTGTTTTTATCTTTAAAATTCAGTTTGTTTCACCCTTCTTGCCCATACAGTTATTTTTTTACAATTTTTTTAAACATAACCCAAAAAATGCCAAGCACATAGGATAGCACTCTCAAAAGGTAACCCACATTCATTGAGCATATATGGAGAAATTTGTTCTTGTTGTCTAAAGATTGGACATGGTGATGGTTTGCCAGAAGAATTGCCTGCAAATCTAGGAGATGATGATGGACTACAGAAGGTCATACATAATGTTCTTCTTCAGGTGAGTAAGCCAAGTATCTGTTGCTATTACCAAAGATATGTAACAGTTTTTCTGACATCAGCCATTCTGCTTGGCTGCACTATAAATCAGAGACAGAAAACAATTGGCTATTTAGCAACATTTCAAGGGAGACAATACATGTGATGCCCATACCCTTAATGATAAGAAGGAAGTGTGTTCACTAACATTCCACCTCAGATGCTTTCCACCTCCACACACACACCCACACACAATGTAACAGGATGGGAAGTTACAGCCTTTGTTGCTATTTACCCCCGCTTGTCAGCCATTCCTTGGGAGAGACAACATTTCGCATGTCACCCAATATAACATTTTTATTTCACAGTTAAAAGTCTAGCTTTTCACAACACAAAAGACTGTTCATAGTCCCTCTCCCCCTCAGCAAGTGATAAACTTCATTTCGGCACCTTCTGTCAAGAGTCTTTCGAAAGGCCATCTGTTGAACTATGAAAGTCAAATCCAGTCTTCCTTCTCACTGGTCATCGAAGCATTTATATTCCTAGCCTCAAACATTAAATTCCTTAGGGCTGTTCATGTGAATGTGATTAGTAGCTGGGCATTCCCTGACTTCTGTGGTCAGTGAATACTTTGGATTATGCTGTCTCGACATATAGTTAACTAAGTGCCCAACAGCTTAAAATACTATTTCTGTCCTTTCATGGTGGATTCAAGTCATAAGCCTGCCTTATGTGAAATGTCTTATACTTATCTGTACTGCGTATGTTTATTTAATTAAAGATGTAATTTACACCCAAACAACCATATTGTTATAACACACACAAACTCGGAGAAGCTTTTATTTTTACTACAGTCTTTACCAAGCTAATCAAGTCTGTCACCATATACGCACAAATTTTCACAATGTTTGAAAAATATTTTTAAATTCATGAGAATGAGCAGAGCAATAATTTGAGTTGATGAAGACTGTAGCGATAAAGGGGGTAAAGTGCAAGAGAGATGATGATTGATGATGAGGAGGAGGAGGATCATCATCATCATCATCATCATGTGTGCACTTTACCTTTTCTTTTTCAATCAAAAGGACACAATCAACGTTTATCACATTTATTAAACTCAACATAAATTGATGAACAGATGAATGAATGGGATTAAAAAGTGAGATGGTGACACCCTCCAATTAAAGCGTGAAAGATCAGTGAGAGGGTGTGCGACAGTCACAAACTTAGCCGTGAAGTAAGAGGGAAGCAAAATGTGGAATGGTCGCTGTTGTTGCTGCAGTGTGCAGTCCCGATGATGATGCAGTGATGTGGTGTGGTGTGGTGAACCAAGTGAAGTTAAGCAATGGCAGAAGCCAACAGTGTGGAACAGAACATCGAGAACAAGAGACTCGAGAGCAGCGTAGAACAGCACAAAACAGAAGGCCTTCTTGGAAAATAAATATCTTGCAAAAATGTTCCTTTTCACAGATTGCAAATTCAGCACATGCACAATGCCAGCCGCTACTGATGGTCACATATTGTCAGAGGATATCACCATAATTACAACATGCAGTGATCGGACATTGTACACGCATGCTAAACAATAATAAATTCTTTCTAACGAACATTCTTGCAAACTTGCACTCATCCAGTCCAATCAGCCTAAATGTAACATCAATAAAGAATCTAACATCTTGTACAATATTACCCCTCTATTACGACCTTGAAAAAAGGAACCAGAAAAGGTCTTATCTGAGGGGTGGTCTTATTAGAGAACCGAGCTAGACAGGTGGAACAATCAAGCAATGTTTATGAACTCGATGAACACTAAACTACACAACACAATTTTATTGTGTGTACCACAGCAAACATTTAATCAAGAAACTATAAAAAAAGGCAAATATTCAATGAAAGGGGATTGGTATTCTTCACAAACACTTGGGAATTTTTTCATCCAATGCTCAGTGAAACTCTGGCGACCTCCCCCTCTCACTACTTGGCACTCCCCTGTGTATGTTGTATCCAATGACCCAACATTATAACCAACAATTCCATGCCATACAGTCATCACAGCCATATTCTATCACTGTACACAATGCTTTTTCTTGAACAAACTTTCTGGTCCATCATCACCGTTGAGGCTTGGCACACTTTTGCCAGTTTTTGTTTCCCATTTTCTCCACTTTCCAACCTCTGGATGATCGCTTCCTTCTTGATTATTGCTTAAATTTGTGTGTTCCATACTCCGAGTATTGTGGTTATCAACAGCACAGTTTTTTTATTACTCCTCTTCACCGCATGGAAATGCATTTCAAGAGTTATCCATTTTCTTTTTAATGTAGGTGTAGAAGCCATTATTGTGGACACTACTTTTGGAAATGAAAATGCTACTGTACATTGGAAGTGCGGATGCCTGCACTGATACAGACACGGTCTTGTGTGACAACATAAACTGTGTGTATTTTGAGGCTATTGGACAACACTACAGCTGTGCCACGTCAAACAGTTTAGGGGGACAGGTGCATGGCCCCTCTCTACTCTCATGTGACGAATGGCTGATGCACCTCCCCTGCTGGCCTACATTTGCCCAGCTTGCTAGAGCAAACCAACCAGTCAGGATTGTGCACCCATATTGTACGACAGGAGAGTAGCTATGGGGACCATGCACCCACCCCACTTGATGGCGTTCACACAAGTTGCCAGGGAATTTAAAACTGACAGTCCAAAGGTCATAACTCATTGTCAGAATGAAAGTCTTAAGTCGGAACTGAGAAAATATGCCATTAGCGGCATAAGCCATATCATAGAAAACGTTCCATAAAAAAATTGGTTGGAATGGAGGGGAGGGGTTCGTAATAGCGAGCATCTTAATACACGGGTTCTACTGTACTTCGCTAGCGCCTACATGATATTCCACCTACCACTACCAGCCAGGCCAACTATAGGATGGTGGTTGGTAATAAGTTATTTGTGAAACACTCAAGTCCCCGAATCTTTGAGGTTACTCTAACGCAAAGCGTTTTTGAAAATTTCACTGTTCCTAAAGTTTCCAGCATGTTTATTGTTTCAAAAACTTTATCTTCTAGGGATTTATGCTAATTTCTATAATATTTAGCCACATTCCAGAAATTTCTGTTGCACAACAGATTTGTAGAGTTACCAGTGAGCTGAAGGTCTGCATGATTGTTGTGCATGCTTAAATTGTGATCTGTCCAGGGCTGAGATGTTCTAGCACACAGGGATTGGCCTGGCAGAAAAATAAAATGGGTCAATTGACCCCTTCCACCAGATTTTGATGGTCCAGTAGTTTGTCAGTGACAAACAGGATCCAAAATAAAAATTGTTATTCTGCTTCACAAATAAAAATTTAAATATCAGAAAGAGAGAAAGAAAGGGAAAAAGTGCCTATCATGAAAATGTCTTAAGTGACAAGCAGACATTACACCGAGTCTCAGAGAGAAATGCCATTCACCAGCGGACTTAAGATTTCTTTATTGTATCAGGAATCATCATTGCCAAGCAGATCTTTTCTTAGAGTAATACAGTAGTCCCTCCCTAGTACGACCCCCCCCCTCCCCCACCCAATATGACCTTCTTGATGTGACTGAAAAATCTTTGACCAATGGTATTTCTTATATAAAAGTCATCTGCATTACGACTTAGCCGGCATCTTACGACCGGCATCTTGGACAGCTATTACGACCATGCAAGATCAAGTTCTTAATTTTATGACTGAAGCGACCTTCCCTGGCGAACAAATTTGCACCGTTTTAAACTGTGATGTTCTTTGTTGTTGCCCCACGTGTTTAGTAACCGAATAATTGAATTGAGCATGCAATCCTTCAGTCAAAAAGCAAACGCAAAAAAACATTTCCTGGTGTTGATTGGACCACACAAAATCATTCCCTCAGTCATCGGCTGAAAAGGAAAAAAATTTTTTTGTAAATTGCCGAAAAAAGGTTCCTCCGTACACGGCGGACCGTACAAAGGCATTCCTTCAATCTCATAACTGCACTATTTCTTAACTGAGGTTCGATTTGCTCTGATTGTAGGGAACCAAGGGCTAATTGTTAGCGTGCGGATAATTTGACTGGTTTTAAGCTCATTCTCCCATTCCGCCTGTGAAGTATGGATGGGGGGTGGGGGTCATAGTACATGATGGGGAGCAAAAACTAGGAGGTATTGGTATGTGTTTTGAAACGCTTGAGTGCAGACCATAGGCTTTTGTGTCATGTCTCATATGACGCAAGTAGTCAAGAGAGTAGTCTGCAAGCAGAGGTTTCTGTTTACATTTTCAGTCACAATCATACAACACATACATGTAGTGTTACGTGTAGAGGATGGTGAACCCACGGAGGGGTCACAGGCACCACAAAATCGATGTAGTATTACTGGCTCACAAGCAGATGGTCACGGCAGCACGAAAGCAGAATGTAACATAGCGCAGCACCACAAGAAGAAATGTTCGATTACCTTACCACATAATAGTTGCGAGGTCGCAATGTCATGTCACCACGCAGTCGTCCATAACTTCAACGCCTGCGCATGTTTAGTCATCTCAGTAAGATCTTATTAGTCAGCATGGCGTTCCATGGCGTGACGGTTAACATCCATTTTACCAACTCTAACACTTTTCCACCTACATGCGTCTGTCCGTCTCTAAATCCATCTTGTACCTCCATCTGATGGTCTCCCTACCCTCAGTCCTTCATCCTCCATAACTACTTGTCTCTGTATCCATCTCCTACCTCCATCTGATGGTCTCTCTATCCTCAGTCCTTCATCCTCCCTAACTACCTGTCTCTGTATCCATCTCCTACCTCCATCTGATGGTCTCTCTATCCTCAGTCCTTCATCCTCCCTAACTACCTGTTTCTGTATCCATCTCCTACCTCCATCTGATGGTCTCCCTTCCACTGGTCCTACCAAGGCTTATATAGTCCCTCCTCCATGGCAGGTGTTGAATGCTTGTGGTCTGTGTGACTATGATGGGCAGCTTCATCCTTGGTGACCTTAGTGAGCCGTGAATGTTTTGGTTCATGTTGTCTCTGTATGGGGTTACATGAGTGCCGGACAGCTTTTGTCTGACCTATCAATTATGTCTGTCCTGCAGCGCGTGGGATTTTAGTCTGCATCTCTGTTCTACATCAAACATGAAATGTGCTGCACTTGTTTTGTAGTCTATTTCTAAGTAACCTACAAGAGACACATATTGTTACATACACAAGGGCACAACTGAGAAGAAAAAAACAAGAAAATCGGAAACGGGGTCCAGCAACCGACAAATAGGCAATAAGCGCCGGGGCAATCAAGTTTTATGCAGCATTCATGGAGCACTTTGTTGTCTAAATCCTTTTAATCTAGCCAGTTAGTCTTGTCACTTCTCATCCCCACGTCAACAACAACAACAGAATCACCTTCATCTATCCATTTTTTATTGTTGTGTGTTGCCGTTCATCAAAGTGCAAAAACAGTTGGAAACACCAGCCAGACGTTCACGACTCCTCTTTGCAAGAGCACTTTTATTTTAGACCTCACCATACCCACATGAAACAACATAATTTGGTTATAAACCAAACATTGGCCCCGAGGTCATTCTCGACAAAAAATTTGCCGTTTCTGCTGACAGAAAACGGTTTCTGTTTCTAAAAGGGGAGTAGTTGTGCCCATGCATTTGGCCATTGGATGGCACACAGGCACCCAAAATCAATGCACTGTTGGACCCATGACACAGAATTTTGATGGGAGATTTTCTTATTTGATGCACAATGGCACAGGGTGCGTTAAACCGTTTCCTCACTATATGGAGGGGGGGGGTTCTCTCTCTTCCTGGTAATATTTCCTCACAGCAAAATCAGTTATTCTTACAGTCACGCTGTTGGAAACCGTTAAAGAGAATGGGGATGGGCATCAGTTGCATCTGTAACAGGGTCGAGCGGTAGCGGGTCCTGTTACTTTCTTAATTGTGGAAATGGCTCTATCACCCTTCCACTCTGGACACAGCAACAAGTCGTCTTCACAGCTCCATGTAAACT
>SMGT01009058.1:0-19014 GCA_004794575.1 Lanistes nyassanus | reverse complement strand
GCTCAATACACACATACAGTAAGTGACCGACAACAGAGCTCCTACTCTTGTCCCTACTGAAACCACTACTTCTGCGATACACAACTCTGAAGCTATACAAACTGAATCAATAAGCGACCAACGACAGAGCCCCTACTCTTGTCACTACTGATACAACCACTTCTGCGATACACAGCTCTAAAGCTATCAATAAGTGACCAACAACAGAGCACCTACTCTTGTCACTACTGAAACTACTGCTTTACTGTAATAGCTCGAAAGCTACTCAACTCTACACACCAATACAGTAAGTGACCGACAACAGAGCACCTACTCTTGTCACTACTGAAACAACTATTCAATGACCGACAAAGAAGTTATGACACTGTACAACCAGCACTACCTCTCTGTACCCCCTTGGCGCTATTGCCCGGCCACTAGCTTATGACGTCTCCTGTCTCCGGCAGGATAAAACCACCTATCTTAATTCAACTCGAGTCCCAGACTCTAAGATAATCTATGGCAAGAGCAGTCCTACAAGGCACCACAACAGTCACTTACTACTGGTCTAGTAGTCGGCAGAATATACCCAGGGGACCTGCGTGAGATGCTGGAGTCCTTTGCTCTTTTCACATCTCTTGCTAATATGGCAAGGGCAGAGGTCAGTGGGTTTACACGTGTCTGCTTCTTGTGGTCCTCCTACATTAACTCCATGTCCTGTCCTCTCTGTGTGTATGTGTATCCCTCTAATCGCGTTTTTTCCTCCTTAAGTAGCAGGCGTTCTGACGCATTAACCTTGAGTAAACCGGTTCTGGTCGGACTAGGTGGAGCAGGGCAGCTGTCGTGACCAATGGCATTTCACTCACATATCTTAAGTGTGAAGAGAAGGGGAGGAGCTAGCTGGCTAAGCTAAGAGTGACAGGTGATATCCTAGAGTGACATGTGACACTGTGTTCATGCCCTCTCCGGCCTCACAGCCATGAACGCTCAAAGCAACATCGCTCTTGTTGCTAGAGCTCTGGCGACGCTTCAGCCACCTGGTTACCTGTGGCTGTCGCCTCTGGTCACTCTCGTCTTGTCCACAGGCCTCGCTCCCTCCGCACTTGACTTGTCTCTGTCCTTGTGTGGCTCATGTTTCAGCTCCTTTTGTTCCTCTTCCTGCCAGTTGGACGTTTGCACGTTATCGCAGACCAGCCTCTCACGCTGGATGTCTTGTCCGGCACACGTCCTCTTCGTCAGTGGAGGTGTGTGTGGGGGGGGGGGGTTGCCTCCCTGTCCTTCGACGCGAGGGCTTGGGGTGCCTCGCTCGCCGCTCAGTCGTCCGCTATGAGCGACAGGCTGCAGGCTGCCTAATGGCGCATCGAAATTGCATTTTTCACTTTTTTGTGGGGCCTCGCATGTCACTGGGAGGATGGCTATTTCAGTGTTGTCTTGGTTGTCGTCCACGAACACGCGTTGTGTCAAGGCTCCTCCTAACCCTGGTAAGTTTTCTGTTTGGTCACCCACCTTTTTGTGCTAGTCAGCACTCTGGGTCATGGTGCAGTATTGTGATAAGAAAGTACAAATTTCTTAACTAAATTTGTGTTTATTTAGCAACACTTACCATGACCCATTATAGGCCCACCCTCCCCACTGCTGGTCTTTTTCTTCTGGCTTGACGGATTGAATTGGCCAGTAAGCTGTGCACACAGGTCACGCGGTGTGCCCAGGCGCGGAGGGGCTTTACCAGGGTTGCTGGGTCAAACTTCTTTGTTTGAAAGGTGCGGTGGGGATTGCAATTGAGAATTTAGCACTCAGGGTCATGGTAAGTATTGCTAAAGAAACAAATTTAATTACAAAATTTGGATGTACTCACAAAGTATATAGAACGGCGGGCGCTGGCCTTTGAGAGGAAATGCAATAGAGAACTGCAGCACATTAGATGGATAAATGAAGTGACAAACAAAGAACTGAATAAACGAATACCATCTGAACAAAACATCATGCAGCAGACAATGTAGAGAAAACTCAGACTCTAGGCAGATCTTTCAAATGAATGACAGTCCCAAGATCATGTTCATATTTGGCCTGGTGGATGGCCGTGACAAACGTGGAAGACCCCACCGGGAATGGGCAGACGACATTGTTCAATGGGGCGCCACAATACTCCAGGAACTGAGCTATGTTGCACAGGACTGTGCCCGATGGTACAACATCAAGGTGGCATCAGACACCTACGGGCGCTGCTCCCACAGTTCATGATGATTTTATTTGGTCTATGAGTCGGTTAAGGCCAACTCCACCCCAAATCATGATGCTGGGGCCTCCCCAAATGGTTGTGCTGCATAGTCTGTTGACCGATGGCAGATGCATGGCTCCTACAGTGGCTCGGGCCGTCTCTGCGGAAGTGAGGAACGGTTGACGCAGATGGTCGCGGTAGATCTGCCTGTTCTGTCGTGCAGTCATGACACAAGGTCATCCGCTTCTGGCTCCATCTTGAGTGGTGCCAATTGCTTGAAAACCAGCCCACAAACGACAGCTTGTAGAAACTGCCTAATCCAGGGCACGTGCGACGATGCTTGGACAGTTTCCAGTTTGCAGTCATCTGATGGCTCTTTATTAATTCCAGATCTGTAGCGTTCAGTCTTGACATTGTTGTGCTGCTGACAGGTGGTCTGTCTGGGAGCGTACGAGCATCGGCTTTTATTGCTAGTGGGTGATGCCCTCTTCCCAAAGAACGTTCTAGTCTTGCTGCTGTTGTTCACGCTGCACAAGATAAAAACCACTGTCCGACTTCAGGGCCAGAAAGGACAAATTTTTGCATCATTATCAAGGGTTACAATGTCACGACCCCCACCCCCGTCCATGTCAGACGACCTAGTGGGAGCACGTGCTTGTGTTCTTTCACTCTCCTGTAACTCAGACAAAACTCAACACTGGGTAACATAAATAGGACCCACCACTATTTATTATCACCCCGGAGCACTGGACGTAACTTAGTACCGTTACCGTTTCACTTCGAGATCAACCACAAAAATTCACTCTCAAACTAGTTCACAAATCCTCATGGTTTCACACAGTTACCTCAGGAACAATCAGAAAATTCAGACTCTTACTTCAATTCAAAACTCAAACGAACACTAATTCTCTCTGCTCTCCACTGCTACGATTTCCCCATCCTGGTATTCACACCAGCAGAACAATGAAAATACGCCGCTCACGTAACTAGGCAAATGACGGATCATAAAAACCCTCAACAATGCTATCAAATGCTAAATGTTCACTTTGATGTACTGCCAGTTAACACCAGCTTTTCCTCTCTCTGTACCATCAAGGGTTTGCGCGAGTTATGCTATAATTTAAGCCCATATTTCGAAAACACCAGCAACAAAAAAATGTCCATCACAAATCACAATTTGGTCCGACTGTGTTCCACTGCACTAAATTAAGTCCCTAATGTTTATAAGTTTCCTTTTCAAATCCACTTCTCATGAGCTACGCGCCGAAGATCACACAGGTTCTGACGTTCCAAATTATACAAGTACGAATAGTCAACTCTCTTCTCGACGTTGCGTCTCTTTGACGTACACTTGACATACACCGTCTTCTCCACGAAATACACTTAGTTGTCACAAACTACCAGTTCTGACATTGCTAAGTTTTACCAGTTCGAATCTGCATCAACTTCGACGATAAGGCGGGACCACAACACAGCTGTCCCACTGCCCTAGTCGCAGCCACGTGCGACACGGTCGGACTTGTTTCACCTTTAGACTCGGGTGCACTCCATGCTCCCGCTGCCCTTGCCACGAGGTCGCCTCTTGCTCGCGCCTCTGCTAGTCTGCTTTCCACTTTCCAAGCTCCAATCTACAGGCGGACGAGTCCTGTCCTTCTGCTGGGGTCTCCTTACCCCTACCTGGAACTCCTAAGTTTTCCTTAGTACCTAGCTTCGAGCTACACCTCCATCGTAATCATCATGAGTCCTTTTCTTAGTGGGATACCACCCCGTACTTACATGTTAAATCTCCCCTTACACATTGCTTTCCAGTTACAGTTTTCAATTATGACAAACATGGCACCCACTCAATTACCCCCCTAACAATCAAGTTCACTATACAATCACTTCTCCCCAAGGAATAGGTAAATTTCAAATAACGAGCCACATTATCAAGCGAAATTCCCTTACAATACTATCATGACGTTTTTATCGTACCTGGAATCATATCATAAAAAATAATATACATATTAGCAGAAGTTTCTAGAGTGCATATATCAGGATTTTACTCAGTAATTGAACACATACAAAATCTATTTTTAACAATTATTTAAAAAATTAATTTTTTTGATACACAATACCTTCAGCGATTGAAGCGGCAGGTTACATCAAGCACACTGTACGTTCCCCCACATCAGTCAGTTTCTTATGTCTTTTCTCTTCTAAACTAAACTTTCTTGTCACAATACTGTACCATGACCCAAAGTGCTATATTCTCAATTTAGCGATCCAAAACGCACCTTCCAAACAACAACAACCCACATAGCAACCCTGGTAAGGCCCCTCCGCGCATGCGCACTGCACATGCCACTCGTGCGCACAGCTCACTGACCAGGTCAAGCCGACTTTCTCAAGCGTCGTTGTGCTGGTCGGACGTGTCACCTTTTGGTCTTCTACGTCCCTGCCTTCACTCTGACGTGGCTTTGGCCTGGCGGTCCCTGCGCCCTTTCGACGCTACCTGCACAAGTTGAATAAAGGAAAGTGCGCTTTGTGTTCTTTCCTTGTTCTATCTTCATGTAACTCTGTTTCGTTAGACAGTTGTTTGACTTAGTGTAGTCTGTTTCGTCTTAGCCGGCTGACAGTAACTACACAGGGAGTTTATTCCTCGCTGGGTTTTTTCTCAGGCGTGTTTACCTTTACTCACTTGCATTTTGTTAGGCCGTGGCCTCCTCTTTGCAGTGGGCCACAGTGGAACGGGTTCCCAACCCCTACCAGCTCGATAGTTCTTTTGCCAGTCTCAGTTGGTAGCTGAGCAGGGCTGCAGCCCTTGTCGCCTGCCTGCCAGTCACTCGGGCCCGCTCCACGATCCTGAACTTGTCAGGGATCTGAACAGAGCTTGGCTGCTAACAGATGCGTCTCTAGCGTTTCGTCCCTCAGAGACGCCTTTTCGCCTTACCATGACCCATCAAAGACCCACCCTCCTCCCCGCTGATGGGGTTTTCTGGCTTGAGAAAGTCAGCTTGACCTGGTCAGTGAGCTGTGCGCACGAGTGGCATGTGCGGTGCGCATGCGCGGAGGGGCCTTACCAGGGTTGCTATGTGGGTTGTTTTTGTTTGGAAGGTGCGTTTTGGGATCGCTAAATTGAGAATATAGCGCTTTGGGTCATGGTAAGTATTGCTAAAGAAACACAAATTTAGATACAGAAATGTGCATTTTGTTCCTTAACTCTTCTCTCAATTTCCCGCGAGCTCACCCCTCCCCCGCTGTGCAGTTCTGCTATTTCGACTAGTATGGGAGACATAAAAATTCATCTACACTTGTCACGTGGATCGTGACACACTCAACAGACCATGCGACCTCATGTCAATCTCATTTTTGGTGCTATCATTGTACCCGAATGCATGAAATTTGATTACTGCTTGCCCGTGTGTCAATTTGGGTTTCATTTCGTTTTGAGAATATATCTAGATATGAACTATTCTATGATTATTTGATACATTATATCCATATATTACAGCTAATCATGACAGTTTATTTTACCGGTAGTATGAGTAGAGCGTACATTCTCTCGCATTTTCTAAAGTTATCACTGAGCGTCGCATACGTTGCACCGAAGTAGTGATTGCTGTAGGTCCGCGTCCCCCTGTCTCTCGGTCCACCCCTGGATCACCTATCTCTACCTGGGCGAAGAGTGGTCACGTGATATGTTGACAAGGCAGTCAGCGCTATTTTCGAATTGAGGCGAATTAGGTCATGCTTACAAACATTGTATTTGTACTGTGTATTGTGTATTTCTCCTCAGGCTGATAGGTATGGCTGATTACTGATTACTGAACACGGTTGTGAAAGTTGGTAACATCGCTTGCGGGTGCTGGGATACCATTTAAGCACTGTCGTCCGAGGTAAGTTTGTTGATACCTTTCTTCCTCGTACTATCGCAGTAACACATGACTGTTTGACAGACAACGCTTTCGGCAGGTGAGCTCGAGTAATAAATCATGAGACGGGAGTCCAGCAGTGGTCAGACAAACGCTGTTACCAGACAAAGACGTGCATAGGATATACATCGTGGCTTATCAATGTAACAGTTCGGACATTTGATCCAGAAACAAGTACACGTAATAATGCGGAAGTACACCACTTGTTTGAGCTGGTAAAAGGTTCAGGTGTTCAATTCCTAATTATAACGTAACAGAATATATTCTATTGTTATAGCATAGTATTATAGTATATTAGGTACAGCCAATAAAGTAGTGAGCGTTTATGTCGCGTTCAGCGTGTCGGTCTTTAAATTTTACTCTAACTCAACTCAAATTGAAATTCTCTACTGGGCAATCAAGGACTGACTTATAGGGCCCCATTGCAAGAAACCTGAATAGGTTACTTATTCCAGAAAAGCCACCACGACAGGAATAAGTTCTTTGAGTTTCCCATCCACGAAACCCGAATGGCTTACTTTTCTTCGTAATACAGTAATAATTAGGTTATTTTATTCAGTCGTCCTAGGGCTGGCTTGCAAGGGCGTTCTTATCTCCCTTGTCGTTGCTAAAAACCGTTCCTAACTCTACTAATGACCATTTATTCCGAAAAGCAGCTTGCGTTTGTAACCCTCTGACCGCTCTTAAACGTGGTCGTAACTTGACACATCCTAGCCGAGCTTGGAAAAAAGCTCGAATTCACTGGAGCCAAATCAAAAACGATCTTACATAAAATATGCTAATCTGTTAGGGTAACTGCTGAAAACGTTCCGATTTCCTGGAAGATCATGCTGCGTATAACCTCCATCCCCTTACACCAACCCCCCCCCTAACCCCCCCCCCCCTTCTGGAAAGGCCTCCGAAATAGAGCTCGCCGTGAGCCCCAGCCTTAGCGAATAGAGCTGTCGTACAGCTGCTGCTTTGTAGGCAGTTGCGTACGACCTTTCACCCAGTGAAGTCCCATGGCAACTGCTTACGTAATTGCGTCGTCTGCACCTGTCTAGAGAGAATCGGAGCTGTTTCGGAAGATTATATTTCAGTAAGTAGTTTTAAGTTTGCAGAGAAAACAGAGATTTAAACATATACTCCACACTTAAAAATTTGCTTGCCAGACTAGATCGACTAGAGCCTTTCGTTTTCAATATTCAATGCCGATGCCAAACGCAATAAATGTAAATGTAATCAGCTCAAAGATTCCAGCCGGAGATGCTCGAGCATGAAAAAGGGCAGAATAACTGGAGGCAATCAAAATACATTATCACGTAAAATATGCTAATCTCGTAGGGTCACCACTGAAAACCTTGCAGTTTCCTGGAAGATCTTTACTGCCTATACCCCACCCCACCCCTCCCCCACCCCCCACCTATCCCCTACTCTTACCCCCCACCCTAACCCCACCCCTTCCCCTAAATCCCCTCTCCTCTCGAACATCCCCCTCTCCCTCCCTTCCCCCCGCCCCTTGAAAGACCTTCGAAATATAGCTCGCCATTTGATTGGCTCCGTTTGTTACTCATCCTAAATAGAGCTCGTCATTTGATTGGTTCCAGTTGCTCTGCGCGTTTACATGGGTCCAGGATCGTCTGGTTGAGTGCACTGGCGAGGAGAGTGAACTGCTTTATGTGCCCTGCGAACGACAGTTAATACTAGTTACAGTGACGAATCAACCATTAACGATGTTAATGTTGAAAATAGGCTTTACCGGTTCTGAGTCATTCAAAACATGTTTTTCTTGTGTTTTAGACACAATAGGCAGATTCAGGTCCTGCTTGGTTTATATGTAGGTACGTGACAAAATTTATTAAAATAGGCCAAAAATTAATGGAGGTATGAATTTTTCTTTGATTTAATTTTGTCATGTTTTTTTTTTACATGGGGATCTTAAGGGAAATTGTGTCCAGCGAACTGACTTTGGAAGTGTTAAAC
Source organism: Lanistes nyassanus (assembly GCA_004794575.1). Lineage (NCBI taxonomy): Eukaryota > Metazoa > Mollusca > Gastropoda > Architaenioglossa > Ampullariidae > Lanistes > Lanistes nyassanus. Next base: position 10,941 of record SMGT01009058.1, on the reverse strand, counting down.
ATTCATAACTTCTACAGATCTTCACCAATATTTAAAAATAAGATGCCAATGGAAAGCTTAAACTCTCAGCAATACAATGGAAGTATTATTAATTGATGTTACTGATTTATTTTTTTAATACCTAAAGTTATACACTTAAGTGCATGAAAACTGAGATAAATTGTACACGGAGAACTAGAGGACAGATTACATGATGTTTAAAGTAGCACCGAAAATAAGTTTCAGTTCATTTATATTATTAATTGTAACTGAAGCACAAATACTAATTCTATTAACCACAACAATATTTTTCTTTAAGAATAGGCTGCGTGAGAGAGTATGTCAATGGTTTTAAAGGCCTATGGGCCAAAGGTTATCATCAATAAATAAATATTAATAATAAATAAATATTACCTATTTTATGTAGTCATGAACTGCCTAATAAAACAACTTGTAATGATCACAGTTAAAACTCAGCTTTGAATCGGTACTAAAGTCAACAAGTTGGCTTGTATAGTGCTAAGAAATGTACATCCATAAACTAGATTAAAACACAATTTTGATATATATATATATTTTTTAATATAATTTTGTTATTTTAACTGAATCTGAATGTGACAGTGGAAGTTACAAAGACTCTCCCACAAAATTGATATAAAGATATATCAATCTCACAAATATACATGCATTTGGCTGTGTTCTGATGTACCAGGTGGTGTTATGATAAAAGCATAAACAACATGCATTTTAAAGCAAACCAAAGGACTTGTGAAATGTTGTAGTATAAGATGAGTTAAGTTCTTTATGTACAAGCTTGTACATTATTTATCTATAGGCTTGTGCAAGTATTTTTTAATATATTTGAGTGATAACCAATACAATACAGACAATGGCATGGCCATGACATCACATACCAAAACAAGTAAATATTTTATTTCTTGGTAACATTGCTATCACAAATATCTTCATGGGACATTGAGGGAATTTACATTTGTTGCTGGAAAATAATTACTATCATCAGTAAATAATCTTATTGTCATATTCACAGGTTCTAGGCTTTAGGTAAAGTAAATTTAACATATGAAGCAAATGTTTTCTGAAGCTCAGGTTTCTCCCCTCCTCCACCCCACTCCCACATCATGGCTGACTATAAACCAATAAAACTTGTCTGCTTTTCGCTGTTGTGCAAGCTAGAAATTAAATCAGCTAGTACTATAAATTTAATTAGTGTTTCCATTGTGACTGGGTAAAAGTGGTAATTTATGAAAGAAAAGTATGTAAATGTTAGCAGCGCAGTGGTAGTGTTAGAGTTGTTTTTGCTGACACATATTTATACTGCCACCCCTGCTAAATAGAATAATGCAGTTTTGTTCTGAACGTAAACTTTATTTAACATTAAATATATTAAACAATAATTAAGCATGCAACAACACAAGTCGAGAAGCTATAGCTCCTTTGATGTTTGTTATTGTCATTACAGATTACAGCATGCAGTTAACATCTATGGGCATGACCATAATGTCACTGTCCGTGTCAGCACATAGTTGTAGTCGTACGTGGTTGCCATGTACGATCAAAGCACAGTTGCCTGTGTACATCTTGGTCTGTCAATTACGCAAAGCCTTCCAGCAAATGTTTATATTATACTTCTAAACGAAACTCTCTTTTCTGTGCATGCAGACAGCAGTCTAGGCTGAAACATGGAATTATTGTAGCAGTGATCAAAAGCTGCTTGAAGGCTGCTCGGGACTTTTGCACAAATGTAACCCATTCTTATCGGCTTTTTTTTCAGGTCTGCAGAAAGGGAATGTAAACTATAACACTATCAACCAAAGTGCACATTCTCCAACACCACAGTACAACCCCGTCTTTCCCTTTGGGATCTGTTTTATGCTCAAGACATGTACATGGCTGTGTTGAGTATCATCTGCTAAACACATTATCATGACGTCACATGATCTCACTTCCGCTTTTCAAGTTTGACCAGGTAAGCTTTCCCAAAAATAAAGATAAATTAACTACTTGTTTTTTGTTTTTTGCAACATTATACATAATGAATACATTGCTATTTTATTAACTTGTCGGCATTGATACACAAAATTTTGTCTTTGATCACAGTACCTCTTTAAGAACATCCGTGCAAACCAGCCCAGGAGCAAATAGCTTATTCCAAGCTAGTGAAACAGCATTTTCAGAGACAACAGAAATCAGGTATTTAGGAATTCATTTAGCACCATTTACATGCATACGGGGCCTGTAGTGTTAGTATACAGGTATATCTGTTAGGATCTTCTTATCACTGTTTTTGGGGGGGAGGGAGGGAGGGGTAATGGTTGATTTCAAAAAGAACTGAAAGCATTGTCCAGCTTTGTACATAGCCACAGGGAACACAACCAGGGCCGTCATGATCGAAGACCTGAGAAAATGCAATAATGGGCCCTTATCACAGTATCTGTGATTAATCATTTTCCAGGTTTTTTTCATGGCAACAATAACAAACATTTCTGTTCAGGAAAAGACACAAAATTTCTTCAAAAAGTGCTGAAATTTGTTTTTGGCTGGGGGCTGGGGGGTTTGCCTTGACCCCCCTCCCCACTAGGGCAGTTGACAGTGCATCCACCTTTCTACCTCGTGTGTTCTTGGCCATCATTGTAACAACTGCACAATCAACAGAATTATGATATAGGCATGTGTTTATGAAAAGCTAAATGGGTGGTCAGTGTTTTGAATCCCAACATCGAAAAGTGTCCTTGCACTTTGGTGTTTTTGAGTTACTTCGGTAGTGCCTTTTTGTTTTTAAAATTGAGGAACATCAAATTCCAGTTAAAAAGGCAGACTAAGCAGAAGATTTTATATATAGCCACTCGACGGAAGGCCTAAAGGCAAGTTAGCAGTACCACCAACTAGGGCAAAAAACACCTCATACCAAAAGAGCAGCGATTTTTACTGATCACATGGTGTTGTTTTATAAATCATATATCAATAATATCTCAAGCTCCCGTCATCATCCGTTATCAGTTTATATCCAAGAGTTTTGAACTTTTTTTTGGTTTAAATATCATCTGTATCTCTTTTAGTCGGTATTCTTTGAATGTCCACTGGCTTATGGAAAAATAAACAGAGCATAGTCACCACCAGTCTGGCAGACTATGTACGCATGCAGCTGGAAGTAGCTGTAAACTTTTGATCTTGCCATTTTTTTAAATAAAAGATTTATCTGCATATGAGATTACTGTTCTCAGGTACAGCCAGAGAGGGATAAGGTGGGATTGGGAATAACTCGAAGGTCATGGTAAAGGGATAGAAAATACATTTCACTATCATTCGAAGAAATTTAAAATACCACTGCTGAAGAAAATTTATCAGCAGGATAGAAACATGGTTCTTGCATAAAGAAATATTAACTAGTGTTACCAGAAACCTGCTGCCTCAGGGCCACTAGATTCAAAGAAAACTCAAATTTCTTGTCACAAAACTGTACCATGACCCAAAGTGCTATATTCTCAAAATAGCGATCCCTAACCGCACCTTCCAAACGAAAACAACCCATATAGCAACCCTGGTAAGGCCCCTCCGCGCATGCACACCCCTCTGCCACCCGTGCGCACAGCTCACTGACAAGGTCAAGCTGACTTTCTCAAGCGTTGTGCTGGTCGGACGTGTCACCTGTTGGTCTCCTACGTCCCTGCCTTCACTCTGACGTGGCTTTGGCCTGGCGGTCCCTGCGCCCTTTCGACGCTACCTGCACAAGTTGAACAAAGGAAAGTTGGCTTTGTGTTCTCTCCTTGTTACTCTGTCTGTACGTAACTCTGTTTCGTTAGACAGTTGTTTGACTTAGTGTAGTCTGTTTCGTCTTAGCCGGCTAACAGTAACACAGGGAGTATACACATCGCTGGGTTTTTTCCCAGGCGTGTTTACCTTTACTCACTTGCATTTTGTTAGGCTGTGGCCTCCTCTTTGCAGTGGGCCACAGTGGAACGGGTTCCCAACCCCTACCAGCTCGATAGTTCTTTTGCCAGTCTCAGTTGGTAGGTGAGCAGGGCTGCAGCCCTTGTCGCCTGCCTGCCAGTCACTCGGGCCCGCTCCACGATCCTGACCTTGTCAGGGATCTGAACAGAGCTTGGCTGCTAACAGATGCGTCTCTAGCGTTTCGTCCCTCAGAGACGCCTCTTCTGCACTCTTTTGACTGCAAGCCGGCTAACAGTAACACAGGGAGTATACACATCGCTGGGTTTTTTCCCCAGTGTGTTTACCTTACTCACTTGCGTTTTTGTTGAACGGTTCTGTGATGCCAAGTGCTTTCGTCGCTCCCATGGTTTGTGCTAGGTGTTTTGGTTGTTCACTTAGCCATGCAGCTATTACAGGATTTATCTCCTTGTAATCACGCTTTGCTTTTGTTACAGGTCTGTGACTCAGAGTGCTTTCGTCACTCCCCGACTTTGGTGCTAGGTGTTTTTTACTAGTTTCACTTAGCCATGCAGCTTTTACCTACATTGCCAACGTTTTATGCTTGCTTTGTTGCAGGTACGTGACTCAGTGCTTTTATCACTCCCCAACTCTTGTGCTAAGTGTTTTGTTTTCACCTATTGATGCAATGTGGGTTTTTTCCTTTTTCCACGCTTTGTTTTTATTTGGTGGGACCGTGACTGAGTGTTGTTTGGTCACCCCCTGTTTTTGTGCTAGGTGTTTTGCTTTTCACTTAGCTACACAGGGTGGATCCCTCCCTGCTTCCGGCTTGGATGGATTACCTGCATCGGTCTGGCAGTCATCTTCGCTGCTTGTTACCTCGATCACGTCCGCCGAGATTGCTGCTTTGCCACTGCACACCATGCCTTACACCTCTGTCGTATCTATACCGTCTCCGCTTCTTGACAACAGCATTTGGTTTCAGTGGGATCTCTCCCACCAGCATCGGTCGGGCAGTCATCTCCCTTTTCTGGCTGCCTGGGTCATGTCCGCCGATGTTTCTGCTTCGCCACTGCGCACGAGGCTTACGCCTCTGTCGTCTCGATGCTGTCAACCGCCTCTGGACAACAGCGTTTTGGCGTCAGTGTCACCAACTTCCGGGTGCTCCATGCTCATGCTGGTTACTGGTGTGATCACCAGCCGTGGTGGTTAGAGTAGTGCGGTAGCTACTCACGCTGTTGGGGGGACTTGCTCAGCACGCTCCCAGAGCAAGGAGTGTCTCTCTTGTGGTGCTAAAGAGTGGTGCGGTGGCCACTCTTGTGGGACCCACTCTTGTGGGCTCCTGTGGTCTTGCACCCTTGGGGTCGGAGTTGCCTCAGGCCTCCCCTGGGGTGAAGGGGTTCTTCTCAGCACAGCTCCACATGCAGCCTCGCAGTTGAAGTCCCCATCCCTCACTGCTCGGATGCCTCCATCAGTTAATGAACCCACTTCCGCTGCTCTCGGAGCGGGGTGGGGGAGACTGCAGCTGTCAGCCATCCACTCAAGGGACTGTCGGCGGTGACGGAGGAGGCTCTGGAGCGCTTCTTTTTACGCTTCCTAACGAAGCGTGAATTGATCTGTGTCCCCGCCAGCTCTGGCAGGGCGCAGGTAGACGTGCCTCCACCCTCTGGCCACCCACCAGAAGTGCCCGCTCTTCTGGTGTGGAGTCACACCGACAACCCCCCTTCTGATGCCGCACACCATGCCTCACGCGCCTCTGATCGTGTGCGTTCCGGTTGGGAAAGTGATCACCCATTTCTCTTCCACAGAGAAAACCTGATACACCACTGGTGGACTGTGCTGTGCACTTCCTCCCTGTGGCGAGGGCATTGCTTTTCACTCAGATCTTTTCCACCTGCCGTGGGGGCTAGAGTCGATGCGCGGTGGCTACTCTAGTGGGTACCCCTGGGTGGGGGGACTATCACTGGTACTTCCTGTTCTGTGTGGCGTCCCTTTGGTCTCATGCCTATGGGGGCACCCCCCCCCCCCCCCATGGCATGTCAGTGTCTGACTTGCTGGTGCCCGTTGCCATGCAGTCGACGTCACCGTCCCTCCAGCACGGGTGCGTCTACTGTCCATAGATCCCACTTATGCTGCTCTCGGAGCGGATGTGAGGGGAGGACGCGGCTGTAGGCCACTCCCTGGAAGCACTGTCGGTCATGATGGAGGAAGAGTGCGCCTATTTTCTACACTTCCAAGTGCAGTGAAAGCCACCTGGGTTCCTGCCAGTTCTGGTGGGTGCCAGGGGAATGTGCCTCCACCTCTGGCCACCCACCGGAGGTTCCCCAACTTCCAGGTGTAAATCATGCCGACACCCCCCTTCCGGTTTCATAAGTGCTAATGCGTCTGCTGCCTCTGACACTGTACGTTCTGGTCTGGGGAGCAATTGCCCTTTTTTCTCTTACACAGAGGAAACCTGATACGCCACTGGTGGACTGTGCTGCGCACTTCCTTCCTGTGGCGAGGGCATTGCCCTTCCGGTGTCACACATGTTCATGAGTCACTCTCCTCTGACATTGTGCTTCTGGTCAGGGTAGCAATCACCCTTTTACTCTTCGATGGAGAACGTCAAGGGCATCACTTTTTCACTCGCCCTGTTTTACCCCTAGGGGTTGTTCCGGTCGAGTGGGGGTTCAGGCTACCACCAACAGTCACCTCACTGCATGGTGCAGCCACCCCTTTCCCGCTTACGGTTTTCCAGGCAGGGTAACGATTGGCCACCTCTTTTGTTGCTGGTGGCGTGCAGTTGCTGAGTTCGCACACTATGCACTTGCGCCCAGCAGAGGGGGCTTTGTTGCCCACTCTCCTGTTTCCTCTCCTGAGGCGATACCGGCTGAGTTGGACGGGGGTTTGGTCTCACTTGCCCACGGCAATAAGACGGCGGATGAGAAGCAAGCTGCTTTTCCACTCCCGATGGGAGTTGGCAGCTCTCCTGCGGGAGAACATGCCAAAGTGCGCAGTGCAGGGACAGTAGGAAGCAGCACAGGACTTGTCCTGTACTCATCTGTCCACCTTCTGGTACCATGCTCGCGGGCCTACGCTTGCATGCGTTACCTTTGGTGCAGGCTTCTCTGAGGGATGAGTGGCAGAACCACCCCTTGGGTCCTCACCAACAGCACTTGTCACTTTTCCACCATTGGAAGCATTGTCCTCCATTCCTCCCTGCCTTTCTGATGTTCACAGATTGACCATAGGTTAACTCAATAGCGGCGTAGAATCCTACCTAGAGTAGTGTCCTCGGGTGACGGGGCATTTTTAGCCTTTTTTCGAAAATTCATAAAAAAATCCCCCAAAACAATAAAAACATTATTATTACTAGCTATTTAACTACAATAATAAAAGAAAACTCATTTCTTACCGTGTATCTTGGACCTAGTTCCATAATTTTGTAAATCCTTTGATGGAAACACAACTGAAGTTGAAGAAATCAAAAAGTCCTCGCCATCCCTTGTACACAGTGTGAGTGTCACGACAATGTTTACAACGTGCTCGCACGTTTTTCTCTTCGTAATCACTTTCTTGGGTCTTTCAGGCACAAATACTCTTGTCTTCATCCAATTTATCACAGTAAATTTGAGAAACAATGTCATTTTCTGCTTTAGCATGTAATTTGAAGAGTAAATCTAGCATTTCTCAAGTGACAGACCACATGACAAACCCGGTTCGATTTATTTACCGAAAAGCGTTCTCATTGTCGGTTTAAACACAGTATAAGGGAAGCAACTCGTGGAGAAATGAATAAGCTTTCTAATGTAGGAGTTCTTTACCTTAGACGATTAGCGATGCCCCGTAAATAAATTTTCAAAGTTGTGCGAATTTTTTTCCGCATTCGCTAGTAAGTGCGACCTTATGCTGTGCGGATCATTGTCCGCACACGTCGCGATTGGGTTAAGGCTGTCTGGGATGTGTGGGACATGTCTGGTGTCATGGTTTCTGCTGTTGTCTTGTCAGCAGTCCATTTCTAACCAAGGGCTGCACGTTTTTTTCCGCCCAGCTGCAGACTTCACTATCCCTCGAATCTCTTTGTGCGCTGCCGTGTGTGTTGACAGCATCTCTTAAGTCTGGGGTCGAGGTGCCCATGGTCATCAGCAGCTACCCTACCACACTCTGCCTGTGGGCAGGGTTCAGCCTGCTGTGGGAGCCTGCTCCCATTCCCCTGGCTCTTGCCCTTCCTGTTCCTTCTGCCGTCCTGCCAGAAGTGAATGGGTGGCTCTGGACTTGGACGTGGCCTCCCTCTTGCAGTGGGCCACAGTGGAACGGGTTCCCCACCCCTTCCAGCTAGATGGTTCTTTTGCCAGTCTCAGCTCTGTAGGGGAGCAGGGATTCAGCCATTGTCACCTCGGCAGCTTGTGACTGCATATATGTGGATGTACGTTCTTTTCACTTCCGCGTGAAGTGAATAGCACTGTACCTCCACCTTTTTCACCCTCCACCGTGGTCAGGAGCTTGGCTCCTCTGACACGGTGCCTTTCCAGTGGGGGTGGCGTTCGCCCCTTTCTCTCATGACAGAGAAAGCCAGATGGGAATCCACCTTAACTGCGATGGCTGTGGGCCTCTGTCTTCCTGACCAGCTCTCTGAAAAGGATTCAGAGTCCTTTCTGACTGACAGTCACTCTGGCCCTGTTCCGCGATCCTGCCTACGTCTACTCCTGACCTCGTCAGTGATCCGGACAGAGCTTGGTTGCGTACAGACGAGTCTTTAGCGTTTTGCCCCTCAGAGATGCCTCTTCTGCACTCTGACTGCAAGAGAGTTGATCGCCCTTTCTCTCACTTTCAGTCCCTCCTTTTGTGGGGTGTACTTCCTATACCTCCTACTAAAAGGTGGGGATGGCAGAACCCTCCCAGCATTGGCAATTGTTTGCTTACAAGAGGGTCGGGCGTGGACCAACCTCCTAGCTTCTGAAGTGCACACGCTCCAAGAAGCTCAATGGGTGGTCTGCAGGCGCTTGGAAGAATCTCCTCTTCAGGATCTGTCTTTGCGCCAGGAGGACGGACTTAGGGTGTAGGTGGCGGTTTTTCCCTGCACCTCTGTCGTCTCCGTCCTCCTCACCCTGGTAAGTTTTTTTAAGGTGGCATCACCTACCTCCTTTTTGTGCTGAATCAGCACTTTGGGTCATGGTACAGTATTGTGACAAGAAAATGCAAATTTCTTATCTAAATTTGTGTTTCTTTAACAATACTTACCATGACCCAAAGTGCTAAATTCTCATTTGGCGATCCCCAAATCGCACCCTAAAAACAAAAACCCACCCAGGCAACCCTGGTAAGACCCCTCCGCGCATGCGCACACGCTGAGCTCCCCGTGCGCACAGCTCACTGACCGGTTAAGCTGACTTTCTCTTGCCAGACAGAACCATCAGCGGGGAGGAGGGTGGGTCTATGATGGGTCATGGTAAGTATTGTTAAAGAAACACAAATTTAGATAAGAAATTTGCGTTTTCTTGTCACAATACTGTACCATGACCCAAAGTGCTGAGTCAGCACAAAAAGGAGGTGGGTGAATCCTCCAAGAACTTACCAGGGTCAAGAGGACGGTGCTGTCCACAGGTGTTGAGTGACAACTGCCGCTGTCACTCCAAACAAACCGTCCTCACGGCGGCCGGAGAGATCCCGTAGATAGTGGTTTATGAACGGGTCTTCCGACCGCCAGTATGCCGCCAGCATGATGTCCTGTAGAGGGTGTGACTGTGATGCAAGTGTAGCAGCCCACGCCCTAACTTCATGTGGACGGTTGGCGGAGAGGGGGAGAGGTGAGTCTGATCCCCCCCGTGTCGCCATGGAGGCATATGCCCGCTGGACGACGGTGTAAACCCAGCGCGAGATGCTGCTCTTGGAGATGTCTCGCGTGCGGCCAGCTTTCAAGGACAGGAAAAGGCGTCTCTGGGCGGCTGCCCGTAAGTGGCGGGTCCGACTTCTGTACTCTAGTAGAGCCCTGGAGGGACAGTTGATGCTGCTCTTGGAGATGTCTCGCGTGCGGCCAGCTTTCAAGGACAGGAAAAGGCGTCTCTGGGCGGCTGCCCGTAAGTGGCGGGTCCGACTTCTGTACTCTAGTAGAGCCCTGGAGGGACAGTTGAGGCAATCGGGCTCCGCAGGGTCCAAGATTGCTGACAGGGGTAGGATCCTGACTGGGCATGCACTTCGCTGGCCCGGCGGCCAGAGGCGAGGGTGATCAAGAAGGCGGTCTTCAGGGTTACGTCAGGAAGCGAGGCATGATGTAATGGTTCGTAAGGCGGTAAGCGGAGGGCCGCTAGAACGAGGAAGAGATCCCAGGCGGGGACCCGGCGTGGGGCGCGAGCCTGGGACAGGGCGATGCCTTTGATCACATCCGCGACAAGTGAGGTGTCACCGCGTAGAGCGACGCCCAGTTGGTGGAGGGTGGAGAGGACGGCAGCCTTGCGCACCCTCACAGTGGATATGGACAGGTGGCTTTCTGAAGCCATGAAAGACAGGTGGTTGGTGAGATCCACCGCCCTGGGCCTTGTTGGGTCCTTCCCATGGGACCTGCACCAGTGGACCCACCGACGCCAGTGGGCGTCGTAGACCTTGTTGGTGGAGCTGCGGCTTGCCGGACCGTGGCTGCAGGAGAGTTCCGGGGGTGATGCGCAGCGGAATGGATTCTGCGCTGCTCAGTCGCATCAGGTCTGGGAACCATGTCTGTGCTGGCCAACGCGGAGCGATGAGAATCAGGCGGGGGCGTTCGAGCTCCGCCTCCCGCAGTACGCGGGGAAGGAGGGGCAAGGGGGGAAAGGCATACGCTTCTAGACCCGCCCATGTCAGCGAGAATGCGTCCACCGCCCAGGCTTCCGGGTCCGGTACTGTTGATGCATAGATTGGCAGTCGCTTGTTGAACTTGGTGGCGAACAGGTCCACCAGCGGTCGGAACCAGGTTTCCCACACTGGCTCCAGGACCGAGTGTGTAAGGGTCCACTCGGTCTGGAGGACACAGTGTGGGCGACTCTGTAGATCGGCTAGCACATTGACTGTGCCGGCTACGTGTCTTGCTGACAGGAAGATGTC
>SMGT01009057.1:374479-391182 GCA_004794575.1 Lanistes nyassanus | reverse complement strand
CTCTCTTCATGTGGGGAATATGACACTCAACAGAAAGTACCTTTTAATAATCCATGGCTCAAACAAAACCGCTGTCCGTGATCAGTGCGGACAAATGAGGTGAGGGCTAGGGGCCCGATCTCCCTCCCCTTCTGATGTGATATTTGATGGCGCAATTACAAAAATGAGACAATCAGCGGGAGGCGTTTGTCACAAGCTGGAAGCCGCTGGCTCGCTGTTTGGACTCGACTTCCTCTGGGAATACCTTGCAGCACTGCGTCATAAAAATGTCAACAAAATAAATTATTGCGACATGCTAAAGAGCGCCGTCAAAAACGAATAAATAACAGCTTTGGTCGCTCTCCCTCCCCTTCCCCCTCTTACCCTCTCTCTCCCTCCCCTCCCCCTCTCTCTTCCCTTTTTTCTCTGTTTTCCTTTCTCCTTTCTCTCCCTTTACTTTCTCCTCCTACCGCATCTGTCTACGTGACGTTTGTCTTTATGTTGTTTGTCTATATGGTTTTGTCTATGTGACGCTTGTCTATATGATGTTTGTCTATGTGACGCTTGTCTATAAGGAGTTTGTCTATATGGTTTTGTCTATGTGACGCTTGTCTATATGTTTGTCTATGTGACACTTGTCTATATGGTTTTTTTCTATGTGACGCTTGTCTATATGTTGTTTGTCTATATGGTTTTTGTCTATGTGACGCTTGTCTATATGATGTTTGTCTATGTGACTCTTGTCCATATGGTTTTGTCTATGTGACGCTTGTCTATATGTTGTTTGTCTATATAGTGACACATCGTTTGTTCTGCTTTTTGAGGCGTTACCATAGTTGCTATAAAACTGGAGGGGAGAGGTAAGCAAGCGGTGATAGAATGGTACAGAAAAGCATACAGACATGTTTTTTTCCGACATGAGGATCATGGGTACTGTTCCTCTCATAGAGACAGGGGACGTTTCGAGCCTTGTGTAGTATGTGGTAGTTGCCTACACTGGCTACCACTGACACGTGGTCTGAGAATTTGCTTTCGAGTCCCTGTGACTAGCCAGGCTTGTGACAGGTGAAGATTTCTGAATGAGGTTGTTGTTTTTGTTGCTGTTGTTGTTGTTGTTGCTTCTGCTGCTGCTGTTGCTGTTATTTATTGAACACGTCGTCCCCGAAGGCTGTTTGGTGACGGGGACAGCAAGAAATAGCAGGAGGACAGGGGAGGGAAGAGGAAAGAGAAATAAACCAGAGAATCGGGAGAAAAGTTTCCCAACAACCCCGTAAAAGACTGTCAGATGCAGATCCAAACCGTTGACCCTCTGTATGTATCATAAGCACGCCTTATGTTCTTATGCCACAAGGTGCCTCTCAACCTGAGGTGTTCCTTTAAAAAAAAACAGCGGTCATTTATTCCCTTTTCGTGCGGTGTAGCGTCTTTTGAATAGTGTGCAGGGAAGTAGGCCAATTTTAGGGGGAAATATGTTTACTCTTTTTCAAAAGTTATAGCAAGCATGGGAGCGATAGACTTTAGCAAGACATCTCTGTAGCCATTTCGACATTTCATGTTTTCCTACTCTGGAGAAAAATGATCTTACATTTGTTGACATCGTCTGATCATCAGTTTGTTGTGGATTGAAATGGTTTTCGTTTTCGTCGAACAACGAGCAGAAGACTTTTGAAAAGGAACGAACAATGAGAGGCTGTGGCTGCGGGAGGGTCAGCGATAAAAAAGGGAGGGAGGGAGATTGAGGAGACTTGCCTAATTTATCTTGTTGTGGTTCGAATTGTTCGTACGACTTTGGTATTTAAAGAAAAGTTTGAAAAGTTTTGTAAAGGGCTGCAGGCAACATTAGTAATTCCCAACAGACCAAAAACAAGTGAACAGTAATACAGATTGGGAAAACTGTGCAATCCTAGATCAATACCACATAATGGTCATCTGGTGGGGGGTGGGGAGTGCTTGGCGTGGGGTAAGGGACTTGTTCATTGCAGGGGCTTTGCGGACTGTGTAGACAGGGATGTAGACGCCATCCGTCATGTTGAATTTTGTTTTAGCTGCTCCTTTCCCGACGTAGCTTCTTTACGCTCTTTCATCCGTTATCAATACACAAAATGGCCAAATTCATTCCTTCGCTTTCATCGTGAGCACAGCTCAATGGCAGATTTCTGACATGTTTATCTGCCCGCATCTGCTATTTTGAACGCGTAATATTCAGACCGACGTTCCAGGTTTCGGCCCTACGATTTGGCGATGACGGAATCGTTTGATATCGAGCCATTCATCATGGACGCTAGGGAAAGAATTTGCATACTCCACATCCAGCTGCAGAAAAGCGGACAGAATCGTCAATGGAAGCCTCCTGCAAGTACACCTCCCACCCATCGCCGTGTTTAGCGTCGGCCTGGAAATGTCCTCGTGCACTCAGACACCGAAGTCTTCTTGCCGATTCTATCAGGTTCTGCAAGCATGCCTTCTTGGCTGATGCAATCCTGTGGAATAATTTAGACTTGATTGCACGTGATTAACGACAGTGGGAACGTCTATTCGTTTGTGATTCTTAATACTGCTAGAGCGGTCTTGCTCTGAATGAGACGAAATTACAGATAAATTCTTCTGGGCTTGACAAGCCAAGATAATTTAGTTATAGGTGTAATTAGAATACGTGGCTATGCGAAAGAATGGCCTTAGCTGCACAGAGGAAAATCAAAATCTTTCCCTTTTTTACTCCTCCGCCACCCCTCCACACCTATTTCTTGAAAAAGATGATAATGGATGAGAATTATTATTTCTACTAATTGCTCAAAATTTTCACACCTTCCACAAGATGTCACTACTAAGACAATTATTCATTTTTGTTAGCCTGCTCGATCGATTCTAAACAAGCGTCTCAAATGTTTCATACTCGCTTTCATATTCAAACTCTCCGTTTTAGGAAGTAAGGAACTGTAAAAGTTTCGTTCTACGATTTTTATCGTCTCATACCTAGACTGCCCAAAACGCTAAAAGGGGGGGCGGGGAACAAGAAAGACAGAAGCAAAGAGAGCAGAACTGGAGCTATCCCTCATTAAGCAGGCTGGGAGAGCTAAGTGGAGCTCTGTGGTTCTGGAATGACGGGCGTAGACCTCATAACGATAATGCCGTTTAGCCGAGAAACAAGACTCTGGAATTAAGCTTTGACACGGGCTGTAGTAAAAGAAGACTTGTCGGGCTGGCGGTGTACTACTTTACTTTAAATCTAGATTTGTCTAAAATGAAAAGACCTGGGACACGGGAGCGCCATTGACCACGTGTGGGAGAACAAAGCTAAGCCTCTCGTCCACGCTGGGGATTAAGGAAGTTTATGAAGCCTGCATGGTGTTGGGATGGTTAGGCGTCAGCAAGCGTGTGATCTTCTCATGTTTAATCGGACTCGTTTCATATTCATAGCTGATTCTGCCGAGAGCTTTAAGAGAAGCAGTGTCCAACAAATTACTTGCCAGAAAGTGTAACTTCCAAAATGTTTCATTTTATTTATTCGAGCTCCCCTCCCCTCCCCCCGTCCGTGTATATAGCTATAGAGGCACCCTCCCTACAGTTCCTCCAGTCATTCATGTAACTGCATATTGCTTAAGTTTAGGAATTGTGTGTATGGAGCCATGTTTTGTCTTTTTACGAAATGCACATTTAATGTAAAAGACACTGTCTCCTTATGTACTACATAGAATCAAAATGTCTTTAAAAAAACCCAAACAAAACAAAACCCGCATTACATGATAGTTTTAGATATGTCATCGAAAGCCATTACAGAGTTCAGAGAAGTATAGCAATGATCATCAGATGTAGGTGATTAGGATGGGAATGAAGGAAAGAAAGAACGAACGAACGAAAAAAAAAGAAACCAGGAAAGAAAGAAAAAACGAAAGAAAGAACAAAACAGGACAAAGCGGAACAAAAGGAAAATGTGAAGGAAGAAAGAGATGAAGACAGTAATGAAGCTAAAAAATGTGGGGAGAGAGGAAGGAAAGAACGACAGAAAGAGGAAGGGGACAGAGGAGGGCGGGAAAGAGACGAGGGAGGTAGACCCCCACAGACAGACACACTGTGAGGCCCCGGGATAACAATAACGCGAAGCTTTTGAACAAAGGACAAGTGGACGATCATAGAGGAGAAATAGGAAGAGGACAAAAACAGGAGGAAGGAGAAAGCAGGAGCCCAAGGGGAGGAGGAGCAAAGGCAGAGAACGACAGGAAACAACAATAATAATGATGATAAGTTCAAGAACAGCACGTAGAGTTATTCTTAAAGGACGGATGCTTCCCAAGGACCTCCCGTCTCTCGTCAATAATCTCCACAAATATAACGCATTACAACTTCGTGCAAAGATATGATGGCCAGCATTTGTCTTTCGACGTTCCCCGCGAGAATGAAGGATGGAAAAGACTGCGGAGATTGAATTATTGGGCCGTACTTTAGAAGGCAATGCTCCCAAGACGCGCATTCTTCAGTGCCTGTTCTGGAATCCTGCGACGTCTCAAGCAGACTGGATGAGCCAAGCATTATGTAAAGCAGCCAGAATTCCAACTGGACGACATCTTTATGACCTCCCAGAATGCTCAGCGTCACAGGTACGCTGCCAGCAAGAGGAGTTATGACGTCACTACCACTCCTGCAAGACACCCATCACGCATGCGCCTGTTTTTGAGACACGAGTTATTGCCTTTTTTCAGTTAAAGTATTTCCTAACAAATACCTGCATCATCGCAAATATCGTTTACTTCAGTAACCGTGAATACATTTAGACAAACTGACATCTCATTTTCGAAAAATGCACTGTCTAACAAAAAGATGTCTTTCAATATTTCGCACTAATTGGCAAGTTTTTAAAAAAAGCTGGATAAATGGAAAGAATTTCTGTCGCGATGAAAGAGACATTTATTTGTGGCGAAAATAAGCACACACAAATAATGGACTGTTATGCATTTGAATGATTAATGAACGTGAAAAGTAGTGCCAAACGGATGACAAAACACAAAAAGGATTGAGACGCTCATGGGAAGGAAGGAAGGAGAGAAGGAGGCAGGAGGGAGGAGGAACTAGAGAAAGATGATGACAAGAAGAAGAAAAAAATCAGTACACGAACGCACGCACCCTCCCGTACACGCATGCACACACACACACACACGCCGACACTTACGCCCATGCACACAGAATTTCGCATTAGCCTTGCCGTGCTGGGGTTCTTACCTCCCTTAGGTCACTCTCGGAATAATTTTAATCGAACTCCCTTGACGTCGCTTAGCAGCCAGGTCATTCGATGGGTTCTTGTTCCATAAAGTCAGCAATACGTGACTCTTCAACCCTGTCAAAAATCCGTACAATACATCATGCTTAGGTTGCAGATTTCAATATTTTAAAATGTAGCCCACCCCCACCCCCACCCCCCCCCCAAAAAAAAAGGAGAAAAGTCCTAACACGTGGCTTAAAATGAAATCATTGTATTCCTCTCGTAAATAAATAAAATAAAATTATATATATATACATTTCCATGAAGATTTCTAGGAAACATTGTACATGTTCATTATTTACCATTGTTTTATAATACTAAACTATTTAATGATTACAAGCAGCAAATTTAGTTTTTCTTTGCTGAGCGACGAGATATAGAAAGATCAGTCTGTTTCATTAGTACTACATCGGACAACGAAATTTGTAACTTGTCAACAAATTAATTTTCATGCTGAACGTTATTATTTTCTACAGAAACCAACTTAAAGACTTGCTTTGTTCCGCATGTTTGAAACAAAGATGGCAAAATGGCAAACGATCATTTGAGTCCCTTGTTTTAAGCTAAGGAAATATTGATAGAAAGGTCGCTGTAATTCGTTATCTGAAAGCTTGGGTCATGATACGTTCTTCTTTTCTAATACACCCGTTCTTCTGTTCGTTTGGTGGAAAGCGATGCAATGAAACGTTTCCTCCATCAAGCCCCATATAATACATAATGTACACACAACAATAATAACACTTTTGGCTCTTGTCTTTCTTCATCCGCCAGTACAGCCACCGCTTCCTCTCAGACTGAATACCGCATGACCACAACAACAACTACGCGTGGGCCGAGTGCCAACCAACGAGAAATACAACCCAAACAAGTGGTACAAGCCACATGTTTCCACCCAAGGACCAATCGCTTTAACCCAAAATGACATCATTGCTTAGCAACCACCTTTCCTGGTTTCTTTCCAGTCAGCCTTTCACTTGCGCTTAAAGGCTCCGCCGGAGATCCTTATATCAGAAAGGATGGAATGGGGGTTTATAGAGCGACACGCAGAGACAGAATCACAAATAGAAGGATGCATCTCAGAAACCACCAAGCCATGCAAACGCAGGCGGGCAGACTGCTGACTCGGGAACAAATACATTACTTGTATTTGCTCTGTCTGGAACCGGGGGCTACGAGAGGAGTCTGTGTCAAAAGATGATGCTGTCCTCAAGTGGACAACCCTGCAGCTCTGTTGCTCGGCATCCAATGTCAGTCTGCATAAAAAAATCCAGAATCAATTTATTCCCTTACTTTCACAGATATCTGATGTCAACGTAAGTTTCACGTCTGTGTGCCAACGTTAAACAAATTTCTACAGACAGAGTGACAGACAAACAGAAAGACAGAAAGACAGGTGGCAGATAGCGAAACAGACATACCTTTTCTCTTGATACTACTTGTTAAGACAGAGGACCCGTGCACACATGACTGCTTACATGTGGCTTTTAAAAATGACAGCTTATGTTTTCTTCGCTCTTCGTTACATAGTGACTGCTCTAAAAAAGCTGAATAAAATGATATGTGTAAAACTAAAGTAGTAATGTAATTGCGTATGTGTATTTTTGTGTCGCCATTCTCATTGCCTTTATATTTCCTTCATTTCGTCTTCTCGGCTTTCTTTCTTCTTTCTTTGTTCAATCTCTCTTGTTCCCTCCCCTCGTCCATCACCATAACCACTGTCCTCTTGATCACTGTCCTTTTTTTCGCTCTGTAAAGCATTCAGAAAATGGAAATGCCAGTTTTTTTTCACTTCATTTCCTTTAAAGTGCCCAGAAATTCTCCAACCGCAATGAAAAGATGAAACACTTACTCCCAGTGGGTACAGTTTTTACTCTTCTTACATTTTAGCAGTAACGCGCAGTGTTTCCCACAGACAGATTATATTTGCTCTCCCCGGTGTCCTCCCGGTGGATTCCTCACCACACCAATCGGATAAAATCGGAACTTCTTGGACCCCTCGCTAAACAAAAGAGGGAAAAAAATCACCATCGTTTATGCAGGTCGAGATACAAACCTCAATAAAAGCCTTTTCAGAGTATCTGGCTTCTTCTGTGGTTTTGCTGGCTTTTATGAGAGGGGTGAACTCCATTCGGGTGTGGAGATGACTTTTGTTCTCCCTTTCCCGCCCTTCTTTCGATTTGGTTAAAATGCTAAACACTTTTTGTCCCCTTGCTTCCACTTTAGCTGATTTCTATGATTGTCTCGAAAATAACGACAGAAAAGAAAACCTGTTCCTCTTCCTTTTTTAAAAACTAGAAATCGTTAATAGCTGCGTATTTTGTGCAAAATTATAAAGTGGTTCACTAACTGTAGCGTTAGTCGCTGTGCAGATCGCTATCTATCTATCTATCTATCTATCTATCTATCTATCTATCTATCTATCTATCTATCTATCTATCTATCTATCTATCTATCTATCTATCTATCTATCTATCTATCTATCTATCCACATTCTGATGTTCTCTTCCTGCGGGAAACACACGAAGCATAGGACTTGCAAGATATTGCCTTTGGCATGGCGTCTTCATTCGGGAACTGTCCCGCAAATAAGACCACCATCAACCACCCCCCCTCCCGTAATACTGAACTTGGAGTACATCCTTAGCTTCTGCAGAAAGATTGAAACCCAGAGTTTTATTGCAATCTCGCTCTCTGTTCAGAGAAAGTGCACTGCAGTTATTGGAGGGACTTGATCTATGAAGAAGGAGGCGACAAGCCGCCGATAAATCTAATCGATGGCAATACACATTTCAAATGGAATGGAACAGATACTTGCCTAAAGAAAAGTCGGTTAATGGAGAAAGCTAGAACTGAATCGTTCGCTTTAAAAAGAACCTGTGGTCTAAATATTGTGTGACATGTGATGCTAGTGATTGTGAATGGAGATACAGTTACATCGTCAGTAAGAGGAAGGGGGAGGAGTGAGTAGCAGAAGGGAGAATGGATGGGTCACAGCAGTCACTGGAATTCAAACCAGTGCGTTAAGCAGCAAAGGCGGGGCAGTCAAATCCTAACAGAAGTAGCAGTAGTTTAGCTGACGCTACAGCAGAAATGTCATCTGTGCGGGTGCCAGCGCTAGAAAAATGTACAAGACTGGAGAAGGGACAAGTCTTAGAGAGACAGACAGGACAAAGAAAGTAAGACAGAGACAGACAGGACAGAGACGGACAGGGCAAAGGTAGGACAAAGACAGCAAGTCAGAGACAGACAGGACAAAGACAGTAGGTCAGAGACAGACAGGATAAAGACAGCAAGACGGAGACAGACAGGACAAAGATAGGACAAAGACAGCAAGCCAGAATCAGACAGGACAAAGACAGCAAGTCAGAGACAACATGATAAAGACAGACAGGACAAATACAATAAGACAGAAACAGACAGGACACGGACAAACAGGACAGGGACAGACAGGACAAAGACAGTAAGACAGAGACAGACAGGACAAAGACAGACAGGGCAAAGGTAGGACAAAGACAGTAAGTCAGAGACAGGACAAAGACAGTAAGCCAGAGACAGACAGGATAAAGACAGCAAGATAGAGACAGACAGTACAAAGACGGACCGAACAAAGATAGGACAAAGACAGCAAGTCAGAGTCAGACAGGACAAAGACAGCAAGTCAGAGACAGACATGATAAAGGCAGACAGGACAAATACAGTAAGACAGAACAAGGACAAGGACAGCTAGGACCAAGGCAGCAAGACAGGGGCAGGTAGGACGAAGACAGTAAGTCAGAGACAGACAGGAAAAACACAGCAAGTCAGGGACAGACAGGACAAAGGCAGCAAGACGTGGACAGACATGACAAAGAAGTCAGAGGCAGACAGGACAAAGACAGTAAGTCAGAGACAGAGAGGACAAACACAGTCAGTCAGAGACAGACAGGACAAAGACTGTAAGTCAGAGACAGACAGGACAAAGACAGTAAGACAGAGACAGACAGGACAAAGACAGTAAGACAGAGACAGACAGGACAAAGACTGTAAGTCAGAGACTGACAGGACAAAGACATTAAGACAGAGACAGACAGGACAAAGACAGTAAGACAGGGACAGACCGGACAAAGACATTAAGACAGAGACAGACACAAGGACGAAAAACGTTTATGGGAGCATCCAATAGAAGGATCTTGTTCTCTATACTCCGCTAGCAAGTGAACATATAAACAGATGAAGATATTTCTATGCATGATGACGACGATGACGACGACTACAATGATGATGAAGGATGTGGTGGTGGTGTGGCAGGAGCCTCTCCCATTACAGTGGACCTTGATAACAGGCTGTGTGGGACGAGTCCGAGGAAACATAAGCGCGTCTGCCAGTGTGAAAGCTGGGAAGGCCTGCGTGCAGCCAGATGACTGACAGGCTGTCAAACAGAAAATCTGATTTGCGATGGGGAAAGGGACTCCGTCTTTGCAAGGAGACCCATCCGAGCAGCAGTGGGGCCGGGCCAGTAGATTCAATTTTCGATACGCCACAGACCGCTTCGGCAGGTAGAGGTTAGCTCCCTTTCAGGTCGAGGCTGGAAACGTTTCACCTCGACCTGGCGGAAATAGCAGTTGTCAGCCTCCACCTAACGTCCGTCAACCAACGGCTCCGTCTAACGAGACTGATTGTTGGCTCAGAGCTGCAATTTAAAAATAAAATGCAATAAAAAGATTTGTGTTGGCTTTCCTTGTCATTGTCAAAAATACCGTAGTCCAACACTAAAGCACTGTCCTGTGCTTATTTAAAAGTGTAAAGTAAAGTAAGTGGTCGACACTATATGCCCATGCCCGCCATTTAAACACTATATTAACACCTATTTAAACTTGTAAGGCAGTTGTAAGTCAGGGTTAGCTCACAGCAGGTTTAGTTTCTAGTTACTGCATTGCTAGGAAAAATCACACGCTATGTGTTATAAATATTTTATAAATATTATTCTCTAACCTTTAAACACTGCTGCTTCTCACCCTTTGGACTGTACGTACGCATTCCATCTCCCACTGCCTTACGCAACTACTCACCTGCCCACCTACTCACCTATCCACCTACCCACCTACCCACCTACTCACCTACTCACCTATCCACCTACTCACTCTCTCGCTCACTGCCATGAGCCAGAATGGGATGGGGGGTTAAGAAGCACGCGTACAGAGGGAGAAGGCACAAAAAAGGAACAATGAAAGAAAAGAAAAATGAATAGGAATAAAGAACAAATGAGGACCAGCGCTTAAATTATCGTGGATCTACGTGTTTGGTCACGTGCGTCTGCATACGGCTATGTATAGCGCTGCCAGTACCTTTGTTGGAATAGGAATAGGAAAAGGAAGGACTAAAGAAAGAGGAGGAATGTTCAAGTATCAAAGGCTAATAACGAGTGCGCCATTTCCTTATTCTTTGTAATCTTCCTTTCTTCCCGGATATGAAAGCGAGCACTTAAACTGTCAACAAAAGGATGGCCAAGTCCTAATTGGAGATCTGTGTACGAAGTAATGAACGGGTTCATTTATATCACCGGCTTTTAGTGGTTCGTCCGAGTCTCCCACACGGGGTGTTTGCTCGAAAGAACAGCGTGCTACGTCAGGCAAGGAAACGCTGCTATAAAAATCATGTGTTGACTCTACGCGTAATTGACGAAACTGTGGATTGAGACAGAAAGCGTGAGCTGTGTTTGTGCAAAGGCACGTGTGAGTTCGTGCACTCTTTTTATGAACATTTATCATGGATGCCGAAGTTGTTCTTTTTTTGCTGCGTTGCTGTTTTTCCGCTGCTGACGACCAGCAGTTCACAGAGTAGGTACGACAGTATGCCCTGGAAATAGCTTTAACACAGAATAGCTTTCTGTACATCTAGAAACACGCCAAATTATTTTTTCCTTCCTTTTTTCATTTATTCCAATTATCATTCCTTCACTCAAATACAACTGAAAAGGAAAGAAAAGGGAGAATGGAAGGAGATAATGAGAGGAGGGAGAGCTGTTTCATTTCTTTTTTGGCTTGGGTTTTAAATCTGAAGCTAACATCGTATCACTGAGGAGTACTGGAGAAATAATAGGAAAAAGAGAAGGAAATGAGCAAAAATGCATGGTCGTGCACTGACTGCTAGTTTCAGAATATCTTTTGAGAAAGGTTTAAAGATCAGTGGGAGACGAGGAGTGGATGTGGGGAAGCTAAACTATAGACCACAAAGAATAAAAGAGATAAAGTCGTTTCTAAGATAATTCAGCACCTGATATATATATTCAATTAGCTCTGGGCAAATTGTTCCAGGCGAGAGAAAAACTCCAGGTGGAACGATTTCGGTCCCCCCCCCCCACTCGCACACGACCCTTTACTTTCTTATTATAAACATCCCTCCATCCTGCCCACTGACTGGAGACCTTGCCAAGAAGCATTCACTTCATCGTCCGCGTCATCATCTCGCTTCACAGACCAGGCCACATGCTTTAACCTGGTCCCTCTGCCACCATTGTTTCAGCTTGTGTACGACAAACACTATGGACATCGCTACACCCGTCTGCCTACAAGGAATTTCTCTCTCCTTTCTCTGCCACCCCCTATAATTTTTTTATTCCCTAACTGGAGTGCTGCAATGTTCCTGTGTCTCAGAATAATGGAAAGGTCTGTCCAGGAAGAGTTATTACAGAGGTGAGCGAGCACAATTCTACGTCGCTTCCAGAAAAGAAGTGGAACCGCACTCCCGTCTCCAACCTTTACTACAAAACGAGAAAACAATTGGAAAAAGTAACGTATGACCCTGAATGTTTCTTTGCGGGGTGAAGCTGGTGTTAGTGGTGGGGTCTCTAGTAACGAATATTCACAAACAGGTAAATACGAAGTTTTACGAGGATCTAAACCCGGGAACCATTATTAACCCGTTACCATTTTGTGTGTGGGCCAGGGGGTGGGGACAAGTGTGTGATAGTTTTTGTAACGAGGACCAACAAACAGGCGCAGAAACAAACACATGAGACGCCCTTCGATCAATAGCTATCAACTGCTCGGTTTCGAAGCCTTTTTATTGACCACGTGCCTCTTTGCCAACTGCACAGGCAAATCTAGACCGCGGCAGTTTGTCGTGCGGCAGTACTGAGGTCAGGATCCATTTAGATTTTGCAAAGTTTCTTGAAATGTTCAGCTTTTAATTAAATAAACTGTGGCGACTTGGTAAAGGGCCTAGAACAGACGCTTCTTGCCGTGGGCAGCTTAGGGGACGCCATAAAGTTTGGGTAGACCCCCTGGTTGGTTATTTAGAAGGACAGTGCTTCCACCTTGTAGTGAGATGGTCAGTGCGAACAGGAAGATGGCATGTTGGCAAACAGTGTGTCTGTTTTTGACTGTAAGTTTTATTATTTTTGTTCATCAACTGTTTTTTTCATAAGAACTTGTGAGTTCCATTGACTAGTCCGTATTCAGCAGCCTTGTAAAGAACGTAGGCAAAAGCTATTTTTCCATTTGCGACCTAATCGTGAAAAAGAAATCTTTAAATAAATTCTCTGTCTCCGCAGAGTGAATGGCTTGTGGCTCGCCAGATTAACGTTTGTCTGGCTGTACTTTTTTCTTCCATTTTCCCCCTCCCAGGTTTCTTTCAAACCAGGTGATGGATAGTGATGCCTGTCCCAATTCTGGGACTCTCGGCTGCGTTGGTTGGTGTCTTTTTTAAACAAAAAAGTTAATTCTGACGAAATTGAATTTCTGTATTCATACCTCTACCGACAGTTCTAGAAGCGCGCTACTGAACAGCCAACTGTCGCCATGACGTAAGTCGTTGTTTTTTGCGCTGGTTTCTGTCTCGGCCCACTGTGATTAGCTGTTTCCAGTCACGGGAGGAAAGTTCCTTTTTTTCTTATAGTTGATTACTTTTTTAAAAAAAATAGTTTCGTTTTTTTAACTTGTTTTAACATCTGAGGAAAAAAATCTAATAGCGTTTGTGACAAGGCCAAAAGGCAAGGGGAACGAATGCATGAAAACGAGTGAACATATTCTCCCAAAGTCAAAAATATTCATATTGTTCACTGGTATTAATAAATACACAGAGGCATTTACTTGCATATGCATTCAAGTGTGGTTTGTGTGTGATCGCACAAGGAAAAAAAAACTAAATACGGACAGAAATCTAAACACGCGAACTACTAGTATAGGAGGCGACATTGCTTGACGGCATATACCACAAGCCAGCCCTGTACGTCTGTACTCGGTGATGTTCAGCTTTCAATGCCCACTGCCCTCTTTAAACTGTCCAATGGAAGATCCAGAACATTTTGAACGTTTTTCCCTCAGCGCAGTCACATTCCTGTGGCATTCAGCGCGTTATATACAAATCAGACCTATCTATATTCTGCAGAGGGCACGAACAAATGCACTTAGAAACAGGACATACGTAAGATAATAAACTCGGTGCGTAGAAGATCAGAAAACCATGTGAGACGAGAACGGGTGACTTTGCAGGTAGTGCGCCACGGCTGGACCTCCTGCGGCTGGGCTGGAGCAGTCTTCAACACACTGGCATGATTAAGGCAGCAGGCAAGCCTCTGGGATAACAATTTATGACAAAAGCAGCCGCCATCCTTACATTCGCTAAGCGGAGGAAATTGTTTTGGTGGCCCACCTCCACACCTGCATCCTGTGATGCCAGCAACTGGAAAGTCGTGTGAGGATGTGGAGATGGTTTCAAGCGATGAGACTGACTCCGATGACCTGCTCAGAAGTTGTTAGAAACGCACTTAGCTAGAACGAAAGTTAGTTGGGAAGGATTAAAGCGAGTGAAAAGGCTAACCATATTCGGGTCTTAAGGAACACTTGCACGCGCGCCAGACTAGCTGGGCTGAGTGCAGCTCTCTCCCCACCGTCCCCTTACCTTTGCTCCACAATTTTTCTGCGAACCTTGCCAGGGGACTATCAGCCTGCACTCGGGCTTGTCACTCTTCAGGACGTGTAAAAATGATGGCGTTAGCCAAGCGAAATCATCACTTGACCTGAAAGGATCCTTACATGCTGTCACCGTGAGCGAGGCAGCATTGTCATCAGAACACTCTGTCACTGCGCCAAGGGGATCCTGTCGTCAAGACTGCCATAACCTGCTGAGACGTTATCAGAAAAGCACTTAGTTATCCCGTACGGAAGTTAGACAACTTTAAAACGAAAGAAAGGACAAGTCATAGCTGAGTCATAAGGAACACGTCTTTAAGTACGTCAGGGGAGATCTTGTCATCACCGGGAGACTGTGGGTGTGCAATGGCATTCCTGTCACTGGGACACTCTGCTATGATTCCTCTTTTTTGGCAGGGTTAATACCCTGTTTAGTGGTTAATCAGAGCTGTGTGTTCAAGAAAACATTTAGACAACGTAATAGCTTTCCATATTTTGTTCCTTTTTGTCTGCGAGAGTAGATGAAGACGCAAGCCTTGTGTAACGGGTTGTCGGAGTCAGCATTTGTGGGGAGGGTGGTGGGTAAAGTGGAGACACTCGGTGGGTGGTGTTTGTGCCATCACCATCCGTTCTCCCACATCGCTGCACACATCGCTCACCATGTCCCGTCACGTTTTGAAAGCAAAGTTATTCATCTTAGATTTAAAAGAGGTGTGCGTGACTGTATTTCGGGAAGAGTGCCGTGCGAACTCAGGTAACACTGAGAACCAGAGACCAGACGTTCGCACGTCCCTGTTCCAACGCATGCAGCCTGCACTGTGTGTGGGGAGAATGTAGGGAGACTTCGGCTGTAGACGAAGTAGTTACTTTATAATCTGAGGTGATGAACATCAAGATAATTGCAGGGAAATGGTGTTTCACGACAGTAGGCCTACTTTCTTGTCCCCTAATCCCAGGCAGACAGACAGAAATCTTTTTTATATAATTAAAACTTTGCGAGCGTAAAGTTCGAATTCCTAATTTCTAGGAGATCCCATTTGCAGACAGATCTGAGCTAATCTCTTATGTTGAATCCCTTAGAAAAGACTAGAAATGTGAGTTTATTTATTGCTGTACAGTTACTTGCGTAGTACTATACTAGTTGAAAGTGTGCTAGTGTACTTAACCACTGCAAGCTGCAGAAAGGACAAGAAAACAACAGTCGCTCATTGATGTTCTTTATTTCTTCCACAGACAGACAGACAGACAGACAGACAGACAGACAGACAGACAGACAGACAGACAGACGGACGGACGGACGGACGGACGGACAAGCAGGCAGGCAGGCAGGCAGGCAGGCAGGCAGGCAGGCAGGCAGGCGTATTTATTTCTTTATCCATCCCTCTGTCCATCCATCCTGCCATCTATCTATCCCTCTGTCTGTCTGTTCATTTACCCACCCAGTCATCCTCCATCGGGATCTCCATCCGTAACTAAAACTTCTTGCAATGGCATCTTTGGTGTTCCATATAATTACATTTCTAGGAAGATTACCCGGTATGGGGAGGGGAAGAGCACTGCTAATTAAGGAAGAAAAATGTCCTTTTGCTAAACATCTGCACGGACCCTTCGGGCAACATTTCCAATGGGTTTCAAGAACTGAGCAAGCTCAACGCCAAGTGGCCAAGCGCCCTGACAACCAGGGGCAGAGAGCCTGGAGTGCGAGCGGAGTAAAAGTCAAGAAAGGAGCAAGGACTAGGCTGGACGGATAATGCAACTTAGACGCGTGTAAATAGAATTTGCATCCCGCTCCAAGGTCAGCTGGCCACTCAGACGTGCTGCTACAGACACTCGAGGACATCTTCCCGTCAGCAGAGTGCAGCTGGCCACCTCCTGGATCGGCCACGACATTGATCTGGCTCCTGTCAAAGGATCTTCGCCACTTCACGGATTTTCGTTGCCATGGGAACAACATTTTCTTCCCCAAACAATCCACCTGAAAAAAATGATGATGCGATGACGTGTTTGTGCAACAAAATGGACGAAAACTGAGAAAGACATGCGATCGTAACTTTTTATAGCATACGTAAATGAAAATTGGGAAAGACACTATCATACTTTTTAAATAGCAAATGTACATGACAATTGGGAAAGAAAATCATTCATATTTGTTACAGTCATAAGCAATCTATACTAGACACCACAAAGAGAGCAGCAATTTTCCGTTTTGCATCAGTTCACTCTATCCAGTCTTATTTCGAACGCGACTGAAAAAAGGATTCAAATTTGTAGACCGAACTGGCAACATTGCAAAATATTAGGGACTTTTGGTACAACTGATTCCAATTAGCACCACAAATAACTTCACTCTTTTTAGTATTGGAATAATAATAATAATAATAATAATAATAATAATAATAATAATAATAATAATAATAATAATGATAATAATAATAATAATAATAATACAGCATTCCTATATAGCGCACTTCCCCGAACGGCTGAAAACGTCCTACGCCAATGAACAACAAAAGATATTAAACAAATCAAGAAGTTAAAGTATCGAAGTGCAAGTAAGTTAACCTCACGTCCACACAAAG
>SMGT01009057.1:348024-367636 GCA_004794575.1 Lanistes nyassanus | reverse complement strand
AGGCTCTCTCTCTCTCTCTCTCTCTCTCTCTCTCTCTCTCTCTCTCTCTCTCTCTCTCTCTCTCTCTCTCTATCTCTCTCTCTCTTCTTTTGTGTTCTCGGCAGTATCAGCAATAAATTTGCTGGTTATCATTTAGATGTCAAACGTTATTGTTTTTGAAATGAAAATACACAGGAACATCAGGTGGCTGATGGAGGCGGTACACTAATACACAAGAAGCACTCTCAGATTCTGAACTTCTGAACACAGTTGTCGTGCATGACAGCAATGCACGCAGCATTTACATCCGTCACTCTGTTCTTACAGTCGGAAACGTACTTGTGAGTGGGTGGGTGGATGTGTGTAAGTGGGTGGGTGGATGTGTGTAAGTGGGTGGGTGGATGTGTGTGAGTGGGTGGGTGGATGTGTGCGCCTGCGTGCGCCCGTGCATGGATGTGTTGGGAAGGGGTGTGTGTTAGCTGTATGTGGCGAGTGGGGGGTGGGAGTAGGAAGAGGCGGTAAAGAGGGTGGGTGTGTTGCATAAGTGCTCCAGTATTCTCCCTGCCTATAGGTTTCTAGATATCCTATGAGGGGAATGAAACCAACGCCATGTTTTCCATGAAAACAAACATAAGGCGATCGTTTACAAAAGAAACCCCAAGACTATCATTTACGAATTTTCAATCAGCTGAGAAATGACATGAAGGAGAGAACGCCCACTAATGGACATTGGTCGATAACCTCTGCACCTTGGTAATGGTACAATCAAAACCTCTTTTCAGGAACTTTTGACGTAATATTGTTTGAATTCCGTTTCCCTTCGTATGCTTCACGCCCACACGGAATGTTTGTTGGTACATTACCTGTTCCCAAACAACATCTGACTTGAAGGAAGAATATTTGATGTTATTTAAATCATTCTTAAGAAGATTTAATTAAAGCTTACATTCACATGGCGTTCGCTTTATATTCTTCTATTTGAGGTGACAGGAAAGATGGGGAAGAGCTATGCCATCTGGGAGCGACTGCTGTGAAGAAAGTGGTAAGACATTTGACAAGTACGTGATAAACGGTCTTAAAACCTTATGTTCAAGCACGTAAAGACTTAAAACTCGCCGATGCAAAATGCCTTTATTAATCCCTTTAGCTTTCACATATTCATTGACTTAAGCTATTCAAATAACAAGCCAGACATTAAAACTTCCCGGAAAAAGGCTGCCTGGCCGACATTAATTATTTAATATCAGAGCTGAACGGGTCACTTTCACCAACTTCTCCCCTGCAAGGTACTCTGAGGGCAATGGCGTGGACCAGCTGTAACGACAACTGTACACTGGAAACAGCATACCCTACTGTACAAAAAGGTCACATACTTCCTGTTATGTGTGTACATGTACAGTTAGCTATTCGACTGTTACGTTGCCTGTGTGCGAGACATTGAAATCAAGGCACAAGTATCTAGTGGTGTCTTGTAATTAATTACAGGCATTCAGAGATAGCATGGCAATATAACTTTCATCACGTAATGCTTCATCTCTTCAATATCGACCTACAGGATGTGCCGCACGTTTGGTGCTTAACTTGCTGGACACAGACGCTAAAATGTACTCGCTGCTACATCACATCGTGGTACTTGTTGCTGGCATGCAAAAAGGGAGACAGCACAACTTTGGCGTTATGTATTGCAAAGAAATAACACATCGCTATGCCACTCGGGATCAACACATATTCCCTTTTCCTTAAGGATATCATTTCCCCGCCATTTTCCGAACGTGATTCCGACTGCGGCAACACCGGGTTTGCAGCCAGAATCAGCCAATCAGAGGCGAGATGTCTTTGACACTAAAGATTCACATATTCACGCCGCATCTTGTCCCTCTCGCTCCCACACTCACTTACCACTTTCCCTCGAAGTGTAATGTTAACAGAGAAAAGCAGACAAACAAATGCATACCAAGCTGTGAGCGTGTTAATGTTCAGTAGAGAAAGTAGTTTATTATCTATCACAAGCTCGCGAGAAGCAGACTTCGGGGTTTCAGTGCCCAGAAAGATGGCGAAAATATCCCCCACGACAGTCTGAGTTCACGACTATTGTTCGGAAGCTTGTTATTTTGGCAGACGAATTTTACTACGCAAACAATACTTCATAAGTCTTCGACAACAAAGTATGGAGCTGAAGAGTGTGACGATAGCACGACTTGGTGTTTCTGTGCCTCCAGCCATGCGCATCGAATAAAGGGGTAGGTTTTATTGATTAAGAATCAGGTGTTTATTCGTTAATAATCAAGGAGCATTGCCATGGAACGGCACGAAATGATATAGGGTTCCCCTTCAGGATATTCACGGTTCAGTTCTCGATGTCCAAACTTGTCCCTCCTGAAAAAGGAGATATTTTTACAGTTAAACTTTAGATAACAACACAGCTCTATGTGCAAAATTATGCAGAAAATTCATACAAAGGCACAAAGACACAAGGAACATTTTCGGGGTCGATTTTTTTTTCATTTTTGTTGTTTTTGGTTGTAGTCTTGAGTGTTTACAGAATGCGTGGTAGTCAGTAATTATCGGTATTGATGTACTGGAAATCTTGAACAGCTTCGTAAGAGAACTGATGTCACCAGCTTGTTAAGAGAACTCATCTTTTCGCGTCTAGGTAACTGGCTTTGGGGCCTCACCTGATGTCCAGTGTCAGAACCCTGCAGCCATCTGCACACTGCAACTTGCGGCTGTCCAGCGGAGCGCCTGAGCGGTCGTAGAATAGGCCCGTTGCCGCCTGCGGCTCAGGAGCGACTATTCTGCCACACTTGCAGCACCTGTCAACCACATGGCGTAGACAACACTGAGGTGACGTGCGGTGCAGAAGTTACCAGTCTGATCTTACCTTGCACGTTTGTTTTAAAATATCTCATCCTGACGAGTGAGCTACGCCTCCAAGAAATGCAGAAAGCTGGGACATTGGAAACATGTTTCTATTAAAAGATGTTCTGCTAGAAAAACTGGGAATCACAGCAGCCCCACTTTTCTTATAGAACAAATCTGCAACCCACAGATGGTAGGTATACACAGCAACAATCCCTGATGCAAATGATCTGGAGGGATTTTTGGTGGGGAAGGGGGATCTGAGGTGAGAACAAAAAAGTTTCCTTCTAATGGATAGCTTTTACCCCTTTTATTCAGACGTATATTAAAGACTCGGCAGCTTTGCTGGTTCTCTTCCCTGCACCTCGATCGCTTCTTACGAAATATGTTGTAGTTAAAAAAAACTGGCTTTACTCAAAATCTCAGAACGTTTTCTGTAATTTATCTTCTGCGTGTATGCGCGGGCGTGGCGGAAGGAAAGAAAGAAAGAGAAATGACAAGACAGACAGACAGACAGAACATACTTCTCTCTTGCAAGCTTGCTCGTGTGAATTTATAGACTTATGCATGGCGGCACGCACGAACGCACTAATACATACAAATACAAAAGAGATGTTCATGAATATATCTGCACAAACGTAATCATTGGATATACAGGTGCAAACAGATGTGTGTATATGTAGAGAATTGTGAACGTAGGCACATATGCAGATTGGTGAGGTAACAAGGAACGTTTAGGCATAGAAGATAAGGTAGGTAGTCAATTGCTTGCATCCTATCATTCTCCTCCCACGCCCGACCCCCGACCCCCGCCCCCCACTTGCACACTATTTCTTCTCCCTCCCCCCTCCACACTCGTTTCTCTCCCATTGTGTCTATGAGTGCGTGAATAAGCAAGTGAACGTGCAAGTGAGTAAGCAAGCGAATGAGTCACTGAATTAGCGAGCGAGTGAGGGACTGAGTGAGTGAACGAGCGAATGAGCAAGTGACAGCGAGCGAGTGAGGGACTGAGTGAGTAAACGAGCGAATGAACAAGTGACAACGAGCGAGTGGCTGAGTGAGCTGGGGAGTGATCGAAGCGAGCGAATGAGTGATTGAGCGAGCGAATGAGTGCATGAGAGTTCCTCTTCCCGCATGCCATGTCTTCTGTTCACTGTTTACCAAAGTTACAATGACCTCCCTAATGCTGCTAATCTGTTTTCAAATCAGTCACCGATCTTAAGACATTTAAAAAAAATAAATGTTCCTGAAAAGTTCATTTCCCCCTTTCGTTTGTTCTTCCTGAGCTAAACGAATTCATGCTACGAAGCTTTTCGATCGAAGAGTAATTACCGATGAGACCGCTCGATTTTCTCGAGTACCGTCTTGTACACATCCCTCAAGCCATGACGGCTTTGTGTTTCCTTCTCCAAATCATCATCATAGCCTGAAACAATGCGCCTTTGCATTCGTAATTAAATTACGTGAGTAGTGTTCACAGCCATCTTGTCTGCGAGACTTCCTTTCGGCTTGTTGAGCCTGCCTGTAGATATTTCAGCCTTAATCGAAAAGGACAAGTATGTGTGTGGGGAGGGGGTGGAATCGGTGTTAGGGGCAAGGGGATTATGAAATGAACTCTCCAATCCTAACTTAACTACGTCTGTGTGCCTGCTTCAAACTGCTCGCGTAATTCTCGATGTGCATGCGTTGTGCAGATGAAAGTGTACGTCGCGTGACCACTACAGATTCAAGCAATCTACTTTTAAAGGCATGCTGTTGTCTACTGTGCAAGTGCCACAAATGCATCTTTTTTTTAAAAAAAAAGGCAGTGAAGACAGAAAGATCACACGCACGCACGCACCCACACACAAGAAAACAAATACGAACCAAACGAAATGAAACCAGACCAGAAGAGCAACCTAAGGCCGGCCATGTGTAGGCGGCAGAGTTCTTCAGCGCAGTGCATACGTACTTTTGCATGGGTCCGTCCCTCGTGCCTACAGCGGGCGGCTGTTTGGGTTTGGGCGGCACACGAGACTTGTCCAACCGCCTCAGGAACTTGTTGAAGTACGGCCAGTCTGGCAGGAGGCTGCGTTCTTTCTTGCGCTGCAGCTGGATTTCCTCCAGCAGCACGGCGGCATACAGGTTCATGTCTTCAGGCCTGTCCCGCACAATGTTGCGCGCCACTACGTCCAGCACGTAGCGAAACCCTGGAGGTAGCTTGCGGCGCCAGTACTCCTCGTTTATGTTCTTGTCGGGTACACTGGACAGGTTAGCCGAGGGGTCGGCATTTGTGTACTGCCTCGCCATGTCATCAAGCGGCTGGCTGTCAGAAAAACGGACAAGCCTTATACTCGTTGGGAGCATGCAAATTCGTTTAATACCTGAAAAATACTGGACAAAGCTAAAAGAAGGTTTATATCTGGGGCGGAAACTAAATATCACGAAATTCTTACAGACCAGATATTACAGGCAGTGCCATTGGTCACATTTAAAATCCCTGGGACTGGTTGCATGAGGATTTGTATCTCCCATTCATACTAAATGTTTACATAAAATACATAGGCAGACCGGGGCTCACGACCGATCTTAATGGAGGAAGTGCAAATACGAATCCTGCAGCCCAACACAGGTCATAATGTCTTACAAGTTTTATATGAGCTGGTTATCTTCTACCCACCCACCCCCCGCCTCCCCAACCCCATACAATTATCATAAACTATATTCTACAAATCGTGTGCTGCATAAATGTCATACTGCGAGGTTTTTTGGTAGTTGTCTCCTGTGACCTTGCAAAGAATATATTCAGCAGCCTCGGTGTTAGTAGATTATAGAAAGTTATTGCAAAAGGATGGAGGTGCACGTCTATAGTGTCTGTGCTCGGGAAATGCATTCCGTCGATACACACATTGTTGGTATACCTCCCTTCCCCACTTTCCTGGTTTAAAATTTCGGCAGCTCTTGACAAAGCATTTCTCCTCAAATCAGTGCCAGCGGTCACAGCTATACTGATGTGTTTTCATATTCAGCTGTACGACAGGTTCTCAGAGCCATCCTGGGAATAAATTTTCGCCTTGCGATCCACAGCACAGCCATAGACCTGGCGGCCATTGTACTTTTGTGGCGAAGAGGAGTTTCTATTTCCACCAAACAGGTACGACACAGACAAACACAGAGGGACTGAAATCCGAGTACCTTTTCAGCAAATACAGTTAGTCTCGCTCCAGAAGATTTGCAGCAGAGCTATGAACCTGAAGGACCTTTGCGGGACACCGAAAGGATGAAGGCAAACGAGGTGACAGGTTGCACAGAACCGTTTTGCTGCTGATAATGATGATGTTGAGTACTCGTTGGGAAGGCAGTGGTTGCTGATGTCACAATGCTGCCGCTTGGCCTGTGTAGAAGCGCGTGCTGCAGAAATCACTACGCGAACCCCTGGCTTTCTCCTGTCGCAAAGCGTGGTGTCCCGTTGGTCAGCAGTCCCTGCACCTCGTTCTGTTGAATCAACCAGAAAACGCACGATCCTGTAGGATCGCGAATGAAACAAAACTCAACATACATACAGGCTTCTAGAAACAGAACTATAACTGGCATACTGGTTGTTGTTTTTGCAAGCAAATATTACACTAAAAACCAGAAAAGAAGTCATGTCCTATATAATATTTTGTTTTGCTCTCCCGGCTGTCATTCTATAGACTTCATGTGAGAGATGCTTTTCTAAAACTGCGTGCGGGGCTTATAAAGACAAAAGCAGCAGCTTGGTTTTGTAAGCTGCACGACCAACGGAAGCTGGAGCAATGCTGAGAGCTGAACTTTTTTCCCCAAAAGCTATCACCCGAAAAATTGTGAGATGGACGCTTAAAACACAAGTGGCATGACCATAAAGGCACAAAACTGAGTGTTGGAACCCGGAGCTGATAAAAGACGAAGGACCGCTTTTAGCTGCGATAACCACTATGATAATAACTTTGATTCACGTACGGTATGAACGCATGCTGGTAAATATTGTAACTTGTGTTCTACGAGCTAGCGATTTAGCGCGAACGATCAGGCGTCTCCATTAGCAGACTGAATGTTAGCTCGAGAACTTTGGGTGGGGGCATTCCTTATTACCACTGTGTGTTGTAACGTCACAGCAAGAGTTATCTGAGAAAAAGCTTTCATTTTAAAGTATTGCCATAAACGAAATTTTCACCCAAAGCCTACAAGCTTACTACCCAGATGTTCTGACGAAGTGTAGAGCACTTGGCTTTACGTTTCCATGGCAGTCCGCCGATGCTGTGAACGGCGGCTCATGATGTCTGGGTTTTTTTCTGCATCCGATTAGCCCCCTTGGCTTCTGTCTTTGAGGCAGGAACCGTTGACTACACACAGAAAGATACAGCACACTCTTGTTACAAGCTCGCACGATTTTTACAAATGATTTCTTCTGACTACAGAAATTATTTCCAAGCAGCATTCAGACCATAAGGAAGCTAACAGTTGTGAATAGCATGCCTGTCTTTTACATGTCTGTGAGTGAGAAATGGAGGGATGCAAACAAAGAGGAAGTGAATGAGTGAGTGACCCACCTTTTTTAAAAATCTTTCATTGAAATGTCTTATTTCCAATCGAAGATGTTCTTAAATGCGTAGAGAATGTAAACAAAACTTCTTGTCAGTCTAAGCCCTAGAACCAACGTGGGGCTAAGGTGGACATCATACCTGCAACGCTCTAGTCAAGAACATGTTTGACTAACACTGTTTACGGGGCACACACAATGCGGATGGCCGCTATCCTGATCTTATGTCCTGTACTAGTGAACACATCTCTTTTAGCTGGCTCTTCGATAAATGTCATGTTTTTAATTTTAAAAAAATGTTGCGCCTTGATTGAAATTACCGTGTTACTGGCGATTGTCCGGAGTGAAGGGACGGTACTCTCAGCACTTTTTTCAGACCAGACCTATTTACCAACGCCAACACGTAGACTTGGAGTTTTATACCAGCAGCATTACGGAGTCGTTAATCTGAACACATAATCCTTATCCTACCCTGGCTACTAAGCAAGATCAAATGCAGAATACGCAGCGAGACCAAACACAGCTACTAAGTATGAGCAATAACAAGGAATAACACAACAAAGCTTTTATGTTCCTGTCTTCATACCTTCACATGATGTGCGTTTTTTGGATTGTGGAAGGCGCCAGCAGCAAACAGCATTCACCGAGCTTCCGAGACAATGGAGATTACGACATCTCTCTTCCGGTGACGTACTGTGTTGACGTCATATTATTTTGTCGTGCAGTACAGATCACAGTCTCACTCAGATAACGCAGACATGCGAGAAAAGCTCCCGAGGTTTTAGGTCTACTTGCACGTGGAACGTTGTTTATGTGGACAAACACACAGGACAATGAACTAGCAATTCGCTTTCCGTTTGTGTCGATTTCTGTCATCTACAAAAGCCAGACTACTCTACTTACCTTTTTTTTTAAAAAAAAAACTTTTTAAAGTCAAGTAATGTTTGTTACCGCCAACATATGATGATGGTGTGCAACAGTTTATCGTCTCCAACTATTCTGGGTTGATTGTAAGCTTCCCACATAGAAAATGTGCATTTTCCGATCCCGGTTTTTCTTCTTAGCTTTAAAATCATAGTCCCCTGACAGGTATTCTGAAATAGCAGGCCGAGACTCCACTAGTTTTTAAAATGCGAAAAATCGTCACATCTGGTTTGCAGAGACGAATTATTTAATGATGAAGACGACAGCAGTTTCCGCAGGAAAAACAGCAGCAGCAACAAAAACAACAAAGGAGTTTGAAAATTGCTCACATCCCAAAAGGAAAAAAATCACCTTTTGAAACAAATGTGTTCCGACACAGTCACAGCATGTTTAAAAAATCTTTTCCGAGCCCTACAAGTACAGGCTGTGCTTTTCTGTTGAGATTTCCCTCGCTGGCAATTATTTAAGTATCGGGTCGTTCACTCTGGTTTTGTCCTGAGGGAAGCACCGTTTTGTTCTTTAGTGACAACACACAAAACTTAACCAAGCTTGATAAACAAAACGTCAACGTTTCAGGGCATTGCCCCTTCGTCAAGACGACACCAACAGACAACAAATAAAACCTGTTACTTAGCTGACAGAAACGATGGTCAACCATGGCCGCTGGACAGGAAGTGTGGAGAAGAGGGGACAGTGTGTGGGAAGTGGGTCGTGCTGTACCACCAATCAATGGCGAGAAGGCCTACAGCCAATAGAATGACGTGTCCTAATGGGGCTGTGGACAGGGTGAGGGTAAGGAAAGAAGAAAGGGGGTGTTACAAAGGTAAACAAGAGAGGGGGAGGGGAGTCGTGAAGTGGGTGGGAGGTTAGCGCTTTAAGTTTTTGTTGTTTTGTTATATTAAAAGATTTTGCTTGACAGAAACAAACAAACAAAAAATCAAATACACTTAAAATGCAGATTTCTTCTGCAGGAATCCAGGCCAACGGCCATACAAGCTGAAGTGTGTGCAATTACAAGAAAAAAATTATGTTAAGTACCGTCTCGAGCCGTATAATCCAACACAAGGTGAAAGCATTGGAGTGGGAGATGTGTTGGCTGCATGTGCGAATGCCTGAGGGATTACGCATGAATGTATGTATCAACGTAGTATTCCCTCACCCACTCTCAGACGCAAACACGTGGAATTTGAAACGGACACAGCGCGACAGTTGCTTAGATTTTCTTCTGCTGTCCTTTCCGACTCGATTGCTCTACTATCTGAACTAAGAGCTACTGAGTTTAATAAAATAAACGTAATTCTCTGTTTATGTCATCTGTTTTCTCACAAACACAGTACAAGAGGTCGGTTTGATTTTTCTGGCTCCCAGCAGTTTCCATTCCAGAGAAAAATCACTATGATCTTTTCTGAGCACCACTTTGCTTGCTGTTATGCGCCGCAAGGGTGGAGATGGGAAGACTGCCTTTTCCGAATTTTTCTAAACATTTATTTTGTGCTAAAATTTCCGCTTAAAAATTACGTGTGTTTTTATCAGAATTCATCGGTTCGGAAAAGAAATAGGGTTAATTAATGTATGTGCCCAAGGGAGCGCCACGTTCCTTACTTTCGACTCTCTTTGTTACGTGTTTGGGTACGATAAGCTGCCTTGGTCACATACGTCAGCATACGGTTGTGTCTAGCGCTGCCAGTACTTTGTTGGGGTTATCATTTGATGATTTATAGCGCTCTGTCCTCATTTGTTCTTTATTAAATAGGGTTAATATTCAGACGAGTGTGTTGGACAAAATCTTCTTTCTCTTCGATGTCTTCAAAACTCGGCAAGTGGCCGAGATGACTAGACGATGGCGGAGGGGGAGGGGGAATTTTGGCGAGGGGTAGTTGCAGAATCACGCGTTCTGCTTTGATCGTGCTGCAAGCAGCGTCGTCAGGCAAGTGTGGCCGCCAGCATAATTACGCCAAAGTGGGTCGATCCTACGAGAAGCGACTGTGCCAGACGTAGCTTAAAGTGGACGAGCTGTTGTTTGTAACTGGATTCTCACGACAGTAGCAGGCTGCATCGCCGGGACTTTCTGTGCTTCCCCGTGCTTACACAGGGCTTGACATGCTCCAGCCTACCACAGACATTAGCAGCTGCGACTACCGCCCACTAGCGACTTTGATTAGCGGCCACAGCACACGCGGGTTTACCGGCAAAGGGGACGCAACCCTATCATTTGCCTGTTTTAGTTGGGAGCAGGGAAACCTGGCTACATCCCCTGCTTGTTGTCCTGCTTTCATTTCATCGGAAACCGGCACACCTGCTGTTCTAGATGAGAGTGACAAGGCACACAGGGTATCAGCGATGCATACTAGTCGGGTTGTATGAGACAGACGATACAGACAGGATAACTAATGTGTCCATGTGCTAGAAGAAAGTGACAATGAACAGGAAATACATATCCTACATTTTTCCTGCACGAGGATGAGTACCATTACACGCAGAATATGTAGAGTAAAAATTATTCTACCTTAAACATGTATTGTGCTGCTTTCAGAGTGACAATATGCAAAGAAAATGTTGCGCAATCATTTTGCACTGCGCTAGAATAAAGAGAAACACACGCACACACGCACGGACGCACGCACGCGTTTCATATAGTGCAAACAGGTTCCTCTGTATGAGGTGCGCCGGCTGTGCGGCGCAAGACGCAGGACACATTATGCAGACTGCACACACGAGGACAAGAAGCATAGATTACGTTCTACGTATTAAACAATAACACAAACACACCATACATGTTATCCACAAAGGTTATGCCACTCCAGAATACAGAACACGGAGCTCGGACAACAGAACTAAATCGTAGATGCAGTGGGGAAAAAATCAATTCGTTGAGGAAGCAAAAAGCTCAGTGCCATTAATCTGTAAATTCACAGCGGCCGGCTCAGGCAGAACATAAGGGGCACGTGGGTTGTGCTGAGCATTTAGGACACGTGGGTTGTGCTGAGCATTCAGGACACGTGGGTTGTGCTGAGCTTTCAGGACACGTGGGTTGTGCTGAGCATTCAGGACACGTGTACTGCGTTGAGCTTCCAGCGTCAATCGGAGAGCAGCATGAGTCTGGGGGACAGGAGCAGTACCACTCAGGGTCTGGCCACAAGCGAGAGGGGCGGGCATCACGGGGTTTGGGGGGCACACGGGACCTGTCCACCCGCATGAGGAGCTTGTAGAAGTACGGCCAGTCTGGCCGCAGGTCCAGCTCTCTCTGATGCCGCCGTTGCACTTCCTCCAAGACCTCTGCGGCAAAAGCGTACTTGTCGCGCAGCGGATTTTCCCGCAGGAAGTTGATCAGCAGCAGGTCAAAAACAAAGCGAAAACCTCGGGGATAGTTCCTGCGAAAGTACTCTTGGTTTATGCTGTGGCTGGATAGGACGGAAAGATCCTCTCGAATTTTCTCGTGTTTTGCGGCATCATGGAGACCAGCCATGGCGTCACACGGGTAACTGGCAACAGGATGACTCTTGCTGTTTGCGACACTTAGACCGAAAGAGTTCTGCAAATAGAGGAAACATTTCACAGGGACAGGCCAGTATGTCAACAGTCAGTGGCAATTAACACAATGCTCACTAATCTCTAAAAGATGCATCGTGTTACTTTCAAACCAAGTAAAAGTGACACTGGAACAACAACAACAACAACAACAACAACAACAACGTGACAAAACAATCCTCTAAAACGTAACACTTCTTGTGTTAGCAGCAATCAATATCTTTCTTATGTGGTACCATTAATGTGTAACAGAAGAAAAGGTGAAATCTCTTTCTAATCACCTGATAAGTAATGTCAGGCTTGGGAAGTCACAAGAGTTCACATTAAAGAGGCAGACGTGAAAGCAGGAGATGTGTCGTAGAGCTGGAAGTGGGCCGAAGAGGACAGGTGATAAAAAAAAGATGATGAGAAGA
The DNA here is from genome assembly GCA_004794575.1 of Lanistes nyassanus. Classification (NCBI taxonomy): domain Eukaryota; kingdom Metazoa; phylum Mollusca; class Gastropoda; order Architaenioglossa; family Ampullariidae; genus Lanistes; species Lanistes nyassanus. Next base: position 355,393 of record SMGT01009057.1, on the reverse strand, counting down.
GGGACAGGTGATAAGACTCAGAGGCCTGCCGCTGTTTGTGAAGACAGCTGGTAGACGTGGTCTTGCTGGTTTCCCAAAAGTACTCCTGCGGCATGGGGTGGGTGCTCACGATGGTTTTAAATGCACGCTCCCCAGCACAGTGCGCGCTTGCAGAGTCATATCACACGGCCTGACGGTCCCACGTGGTGTGGCGGGCGGAAGGTGCTTCGTGGCTCTTCACGACGGACGATGCTATGATCTTGTTCCCTTGAACAAAGGACAGGTCTTCAAACCGCCATGCAAAACCCTACAGCTTTCCCCCTCCTGTTCTCCTTCCCTCTGTCGCTCACTCTTTCTCCCCTTTCTCTGCGGCTCGGATCTGTCTATCCTCTCTGACTCATTCAATCATTTGCAAATACTTGTACACAACTATCTCACTACGTCACAGTCGAGTTTTAGCTTTGAGTATGAGTCGTCATAAAACACAAGATTATCTTACTGAATAGAGATACTAATCTATATCTATATATTAATATATAATAGGTATTAACATTAGATGTACAAAGTGATTTTTGCGTTGTTAGGTCAACTGGAAGAACATACATCTATCTTGTTAGTAGGGTTTCGCATCACACAAAACCTGGAAAACTTGCAATTGGGTCTTTAAAACAAAAGCCTCATGCACCTGCCGAAACACGCACGCACGCAAATTTATCTACTAAACCTCGAAAAAAGAGTAACTCACTCACTCACTCACTCACTCACTCACTCACTCACTCACTCACTCACCCACCCACCCACTCACTCACTCACTCACTCACTCACTCACTCACTCACTCACTCACAATTAAAGTAGTGTACAAGAAATACTGACAAAGAGAGTCAGAAGTGATTATTAACCTTAGATGTTATGGACGCCCTTGGACCATGCTGGCATCATTCAGACACTTATTTCCAGTTGCTAGGCAACATCATTTGTATTCCATCCCCATGCTCGCAGTCGGACGTCTAGCTGATTGTAAAGTTAAAACGAAATTAGAAAAGTTAATCTCTATAATTAAAATATCACCGCACACTACTTTATTCCAATACCTAGGAAAGACAACAAAGATATGTAGAAATCCCAACCAGGATGTTACTGGAACAGAGGTAGAGCAGCAACAATTTAGCACGAACTGACCTTCCTTCTGTACCGACCTGACCTTCCCTTCAGAGTCGCCACATCGTGTGATCTGCACCTTCCCCCCAGCTGTAAGGAATCAGAACAGCACCGTCATCATCGTCAACGACACCACTAGCAGCCACAACTGAGCTGCCTTCGTCGGGTTCTGCACGGATGTGGTATATCTGCTGCTGACATCACACTTGACGTCATACTGCTGTGACGTATGGAAGGGCAGGGAAACATTTTCACGCGCTAAGACTTGGTCGATGCAGGGACATGAATAATGTACAACCATGATAGGACTGCGAGACAGGCGCTTTATTTTGTGATATCCGAAGACAATTTGTTAAACTCTCGTTCGTGCTTCCAGCTTAGTGCTTACAAAATAAAGCACAACTGTAAGTGTTTGCTAATAATCGAATTTATTTCCCTGGTGAACTTTATTCAGCAGTTTGCAAACTTCAGATTCAGTTCTTTGTGGCAACGTGTCAGCTACTGAAAAACCTATTCCGTCACCCTGACCCCTCTCCCAATGTCCAGCTAGAACGAATGCAAAATAGAGGGGAATTTTTCGCAGAGATTCTTTATTGATATTTAGGTTTACGAGTCACAAACATCTACTGCTATATCACACCAAATTGTAGCCCTGGAAACTTGTTTCGCCAGAAACTGTAAATCCCTGGTACGAGTGGAAGAGGAAATGGGAGGTGACTGTGTTTAATGACTTTGGGGCTTGTCCGTGTATTCTCTCCCTTGGATTACCGTTCGGCTCCCGTACTTCCTATGTGATCACAGGAACTTCGGCACGTACAGATTGTACACAGATTGTAGTGTATAAGCTCTGCAGCAAATGTGACTTTACGACGGCCGAACTGAATAACTGGCCCTTTACGTCAGAAAGAGAGCCAGCAACTAGTGATCAGTGGCAGATTCCATGGCGCGAACGGGTGCACTGCAGATTGCAGGAGAGAAAAAAATATTGGTTTTACTCTGGTCACACTACAAACACTGCGCTCAAGTGTGCATTTATGCGAAGATGAAACGCGTGTAAATGTGGACGAAATGCAGGAAATCCCCACCAACGCGAACATTTTCACGGAGTAAAGCTGTTGAAGATTTTATGGTAAATGATCGAGAACCCTAAATGAATGTATGTCGCTTGGTCACCGTACTGTCCCTCGTGCGTGCCTGGCTGCCGCAGTCGTCCGCGTGCAGGTAACTGTCGACATGCACACACGGTCAACGACAATATATTGTCTTTTGCGTTTACGGCCAGTGCTGCCCACCTGAGAGCATGGCGCTATCGACTTCTGGGAACGAACACCTTGTGCTGTGAGCACCTCTCAGGAGGCGTGCGGGTGTGTCAGTGTTTTTAGGAAAATGTGTCAAGTGCGTTTTACTGCCTTTACATTAGTCGCGATCGATTGCTAAATATTTGCATGACTCCGTGCCTGTGTGTGTGAGAGAGAGAGAAAGATGTATCCGTGCGCACACCTATGACGTCTATGTATACAGAAGTGTACATGCTTGGGTCTCTTTGGGGGCAGACCGGGAGGAAGGGGCTCCTGCTGATACATCACGCTGCACGTGCACGAATTGTGGCAAACACGCGACATCTTAGTAAACGTGCGATAAAGACGTCAGCTCGTGCGGAGTGCAACTCGGTCAGTGCGAATATATATATATATAGCTCTTTTGAACTTGGAGCGCATTAAAAATATGTTCTGCTGCTGCAAGGGAATTCAGAACATTTCTTAAAGTTTCAGACAGCAGAACAAACACTGGAGATGCCATTTTCTGGCGGCTCGCCTGCTCTATTTCAGAATCTGTACGGCTGAAAAGTGTTGAGTCACAAGTTCAGTCCGTGACTTCTGCAGGGTTCTGGCACCTGACATGCGCACTCCAGACGTGTCCGGGAGCTATCTTCAGGTGAACTTCAAGCAGCATAGATGGAGGACTGGCCTAGACCCTCGACAAACCAACAAATCTATCTTAACTAAAAGGTCGTAGGTTATCCAAACGCGCATCTTGGGGACGCCAGAACACTGCAAGCAAATCCCTCGGAAGCGGCGATAGGTGACCTTCACCTGACCCTGCGGAACTTTCCGCTGCCTATGAGTCCCTGCAGGCTGCCTGTCACATGCAACACAAGTATTCCAGTCATCTGTCAGTAGGGCGCCTGAATAGCTCTGCAGGTAGAGCTGCGGACTAGCTTGTCGATATTGCTGGTTCAGATCAAAGATTATTTCCTGGAGGCACTGTGCAGACCCCATTTGGCCATTACACTGCCTCTCCGCTCTGACCATCTTACTGGACCTATCAGTCTGGTGGTGTTGTTTTTTTTTCAATTCATAGCTTAGTAATTGGACCCCATTCCCTCCATAGTGTGAACTCACCATGAGGTGGAAGCTCTATCTCTCTCAAATTACCAACCTACCTGGTTACTTGGCTACCTGTCTACCCATCTAATCATCCGTTTAACAGAGAGTTAAAGGTTACAGTCGTATCTGCTCCCACGTAGAAAAGGCTGATATGACACTTTTCGCATGCGTACATGACTTTCTCTTTTAAAATTCTGTTAGCACATGGGATCTCCTTTGTTTGGTGCGGCTATATATTTGAGCGGGTATATATTAGATGTAGAAATTAGATGCGTACACGCTGCGCTGGATTAGCTCAAAAAGTCAATGTTCTTGTTTAGAAGTAGCCATCTCCTTTTTATTACAAAGATTTCAGCATCTTTTGCTTTAGATGCTTGAACACAAATAAAACCGAAGTAAAGAGAACAGAAACAGGGGACTGCGGCTTGGGGTAATGAATGTACGACAAAAACAACTAAACCAAACGAGACTTAGACAGGAAGTCTATTTATCTCTTACTTTGTATCTGTTTGTGTTGTCCTGAAGGGGCCATGCCCCGAAACGTCGACTTCCTGTCTAAGTCTCGCTTGGCCAATTCTCTTTGTTGTACGTAACAAATAAAACAATAAAAACATTTTCAGTTTAATAACATTCTTTAATCACTTACTAGCAGTCAGAGTACTGATTGTGTCTGGTACCAGACAACCATGGTCAATGTAGCGAGGACAGAGTATCAGGTCATTGTTACCAGGGTTACTGCCCCTGGCCTCGCCGCTTGTGTTCACTTGTGGTAAGTTTCTCCACTGTGTGTATGCTGAGCTGCTTCTTATTAAGACAATGTTAGACAGTTCTTGAACACAGACGTGGCTGCAAATCCTGATCGATATAAAAGTTTGTATTTCTTGTGACAGCCGTCTCTTTCACGTGACGTTTAGTAGTTTTCGATTGAGATGCATGCATTTCACTTCTCTAATCACACAGCTTTTTTACTTTTGCCAGCTTTAAAATTTAATACTTGTGTTTCGTGTGTTTTAGCCTGTTAACAAACTTTTACAAACTACAAGCTATTTTGTTTTATTTTATTTTGTGTTAATATACGTATTGTGGCTTGCTTCATCCACTCTCACGTGAGATCCAAAGAATTACTCAACCCGTAGCAAGTGTAGCTCTCGTCAAGAAAAATCAGGATAAGTACAGCTACTCCCTTCCTCTACCAGCTGCTTTAGAAGTTCACGTAGGCTACAGCCACGGCTTTTTCTAAGCGCGTCCACTGCGTTTGCGAAAACAGGAAACGCACATTATCACGCAGTTCTCCTTGCCACATTCCGACTCCCTCAGGAGCTATAGTAAACTTTAGAGGGACAGTGCTTCAACCTCGCGGTGATTTCGCACTATGGGGGAAATGGAAATCTATTATTTAAGCTGATAACTGCAGTAAGATGACCAGTGCAAAGAGGCAATTCAACGTTCGAGATAAAGGGGGGAAGCTTTATCCTCGACCACTCCTGGATTCGAACCACCAACATCCATTCGCTAGTCTGCAGCTCTACCTTCAGACCTATCCAGCTTCTTATGCCTCCACCCATCCACCCTCCGACTCCCCGTGGCCAGGCAATCTTGGTTGTTACCGACTCTCCGAGTTACCTCCGTTAATGAACTTGGCCTTCCATTGTCGGCTGGACTTCCCGATTCACGCGACTCGACCCAAATCTATCTGCCTCCCGCCCTCCCCCCCCCCCATCCCCTGCTGTAGGCAGCGTGTGGCCGACCCCTAATCTTCGTGTCTCGCTCCGTTATTGTTATACAGGCGATACAAATGTTTGTCTGACGGCAGGCGAAAGGTGGAGAAAAGGAGGGGAGAAAAGAAGTCAGAAACAGCTGTTATACCTGCTTATTCACTTCCATTCGTTGGCTACAGACCCAGAGGAGGAACAACATGGATAGTACATGACTCCCCTCGCACCCCACCCCTCGACTTACAAAGGATGGTTTTTTTTCTTTCCGTTTTCTTTTCTTTTTCTGTTTTCCCTGGGTGGGAGCTACACCACCTCCCACCCTCAAGAAAGCTCCACGTCAGCCCACACACGCGCCACACTCAGAGAGTCCGGGGTCGTGCCAGAAATTTTTCTTGTCATTTACCCCTTCCCTCTCCCTCCCCGCGGCTATCAAATGGGATTCTAATCGCAGACTGGCGGTACTTGGATTCCTGCTGTAGGGTAACTGCTATCGACATCTTGGGGAACAGTACAGGAATCTGGCGAGGTGGTGAAGGGGATAGATTTCTTATCTATCGCTTCTATAAACAGCAGCAGCGCACAGAGCCCACAACACAGGTGCAAACATAGAAGGGGGATAGGGAACAGGATAGGGGGAAGATGGTGAGAATTTTTCCTAACGATGCCAGCCCAGTGTCACGTCAGATGTGCGCGCAATAAGGCGCTGCCATTAACAACTAGCGATTCCAAGTCATACACAGACCAGACCTGCCCTGGTATCCCTTGTTCGAAGCCCTTGTCAACCTGTCGGCCACACTAGGCCTCAAAACTAAGTTCGGCAACTCTGCTGGCTTCCTGAAAGATTACGATGGCGTCGCCACTGTCCCTCCAGAGCAGCAACATGACCTCGGGGTCAGGCGCGTGCACCAGGTCAAGTGCGCAGTGCGGTCTCAGAAGGGAATTTGATTGGTCTAGGGAGGGCCACGTGGTGTGAACTGCTCACTATGAGCCAGTGACTGTCAGTGGTTATGAGAGTTTAGGCGTATGATGGGTCATGGGACGACGATAACTACCCAAACGATGTCAAAATTAGTACAAAGTTACTTTGGTAACTCAGAAAAAGTTGCAGAAAGTTCTCTCTTCAGCCTCCTTAATCTGTCTGTCTGCCTATTGCTATCTACCTGCATGAATGTGTTTTAATCGGTTCGTCTGGTTAGCAATATGTGCGCGTGTCTGTCTGTCTCTCCTCTTCGTCCTTCTGTCTGTTCGCCCGTCAGATGTAATGCTTTATATTCATGTCATATTGCTGCAGCAGCTGTCAGTGTCTTCGCTGTTATTTCTTCATTCTGGAGAGTTACAAGATTCTGTTTTAAAAGTGTCGGTATCCTGGTCATTATTAAAGGAACATTTTTACATTATTGTTGTGTGATATTGCTATAACAAATATTTAGGTATGAAATACTTTAAATGAGTCAGGATGTCGCTAGACACCAACTTGTTTGCCCAGATCTCCAAATACTGTGCAATGCGCCAGTTGCAGTTGGTTTTTGACGTATAAAGGCATTTTAATCCCTTGAAGAACAGCTACAGAGACGGTTATTTCGCAGCGGTGAGGTGTTCGTATAACGTACAGCAAAATGGCGTCGCGTGTAAAGCCTCAACACCGGCATGTTGTTCGGCAGCGGTCTAACCAAGCATAGACAGAAAACTGTACGAGGGCAAGGATTCGCTCGCATACACACACTGATGGACGGAAAATGGCAGCGTGACAAGGCGAGATCACGAAGCGTTCGCAGGATAATGTTTGCGCAAAAGTCATCTTCCACTGCTCACATTCCCGAAAAGCCAATGAATAGTTTCTTTCTTGTCGCTATGGTAACATCATTCATATGCGATTCTACGAGGAGCTTTGGCACCGCTAGCCCCCGGGCGATAGGGATACGGATCAGCCAGGCGGCGAGTCGGCCAGGAGCTATCTTAATTAAAGGAGCAGTGTCGGCAAGCGTAGTGGTGTGTGTGTGTGTGTGAGAGAGGGGGGGGGTAGACAAAAATGAGTGAGAGAAGGCAAGAGAAGGCGATCAAGAGAGGAGAGAGGGATGGAATTAAAAGGACAGAGAAAGGAGTACGAGGAAGGGAAGGGATGAGAGGAC
>SMGT01009057.1:311945-341720 GCA_004794575.1 Lanistes nyassanus | reverse complement strand
TATAAACATTGAAACCCTGGAGTAAACCAACAGAGAAATAAGAAACTGATGCGTTTGTGAGCCTGATTGCACATGGTTCTATTTTTGGCTGCGCGGTGCAATGGCTTTGCTGCAGGCGTTGTTGACACGTTGCCATGTGCTCCGCTCTGGAGGACTTGGGTGCAAAGATTTTATCGGCGAGACACGAGCAGCCAATAAGCGAAATTTGATCCGCTCTTTAGAGCTGTCCAGTGAGACGGATTGATTATCGTAAAATAAAAGCAATGTTCGACCGGGGGGGTGGGGTGGGGTGGGGTGGGGAGGAATGCGCACACAACGATTTCCGTCCTCATCTTCGTCTACTTCCTCCTCTTCAGCGTCATCGTCGACGTCATGAACAAGAATGTCTTCATCGTTTTCCTCCTTCGCATCCTCATTATCATCGTCTTTATCCTCATCGTCCTTTTTGTTGCCAGGAATAGGAAGAAGAGTAAGGAACTGATGAACAACAGGATGTAATCTGCGTACGAGAAGAATGCCTGTCCCCTTTTGCTCGACGACGTGAGGACAGGAAGGAGGAGAGGAAGCAGAGATCTGGCACCCAATCGATGGACGCTGTGAGCGGCGCGGCAGTACGTGTCGTGGAGGAATCGGCGAGGGTGCTTGAGAGCTAGCCGAGGGCTCCCACGAGCGTTTCACGGCCTTGCAGGTGTCTGCTGTATGGCCCTTCTCGGATTCCTTCAGCACCGCGCAACCTCACTCACCGGTCCACTCGGACCACAGGCGGGCCGGCTCTCACCTGCCGCTACCTCGCTCTCCTCTCAGCATGCAGACAGCCCTGAAACCCGAGTAATCAGAGACCCACTTAAATTGCAGCCTGCTGTGATTACAGGTAATCATGGCCTAGGAATCCCGTGTCCTGTCGCCATCCCAGTCGAGACTGTAAACAGTTTGACCGTTTTATGAACAGATAAAAGGGTGGAGGGGTGCTGCGGTCCTTCTAATCCCGGTGCAAGATGCACTTTAATAAGTAACAGCGGTTACACCTTCCGAGGGAGGATAATGTTTGTTACCTGGCGTGGGTCTCGCTGCGACCGATTGGAAGGGCAACTAACTGCAATTTCAAAGAAAGATGATAATCAATGTTAAAATAACGAGTCACATTCTTATTTCAATTTTCTCTCAATTCCTTGTTTTCTTTTTGTGTGTGGGTAGCTGATAACGCGATTTTCAGAAAATGGCGAAAAAGGGGTTTCTTACTGGTTATAATAAGTCGTTCAACATGACCGTGAAGTAAAATACAGTGCAGCAGTTTAATCACATAACGGTGTGGAAATATATTTATTTACACAGTTCAAATAACGAAGAAGCACGATCGTGAAATTTGAAATCTGTCAGATGTGGAGCCGAGATCTAGAACTGTGAGGATGAAGACGAGGAGGAAGAGAAACAAGGAAGGGAAGCCCTAGACGTGAAAGAGAGATGAGGAAGAGGAGAAAAAGATGGAGGAATAAGGGCTGAGGAGGACAGAAGCTGCCAATGGATTGTGAAAACCAACAAGTACTCCAATGTGTTCGATTGTAAAACAAAGCTTTAAAATCTTCTTTTGCGAAACGACTGAAAAGGCCAGTCTTTGTTTTTACCTCTTTTCGATGTTGCCCATTCTTTCAGTCAGCAAATTACTCTTTCCTAACGCAAAGGAATAAACGAGATGGCAGTTAGCGAGCGAGCGCGAGAGAGAATTTGAATTTGAATTTCTCGATTACGAAGCCTTCGGACTGCACTTGGGGGGGGGGGAATCTTGTGGCATCTAGATGCAGCAATAGAAGATTATTAATACGTAACATCAAATATTCTATGCACATACTGATGCAGTAATTTAAAAGTAGAGCATAATGACATTAGGGACGCCAACAGCCACCTTGTTCCTTTGTGGTTCTTCCTTTTCTTAGTTTCAGTGCATGGTACACAGACATAGCTGCTGATCTGGTGACACTGTGATGCTCGTTTTGTAACAATGATTCTAATGATGGTTCATGGACATTTCTGAAGTGTTTCCAAATAAACTTTCCTCAAAACTCTTTGTACACTGGACAATGTACTAAAAATGCAGTTCGTCCTCGATTGCTCTAAAAAATGGCCATTCCCCCAGTGACAAATCGTATCCATGGTTTACATCTATAGAACTAATCCCTAAAAGAAACTTGGCAAAAGCTTCTCTAAATGAAGGAATATTGAGAGATATGGCTCAGGTAGTAAAAACGGCTGGAACTTCCGATCAGTCTCAAATCTGTTGCTATCGGCCAATTTAATCGTCCAGTCCCGTTTGAAACAATCAGCCATGCGTTGTTTGAGTACAAGAAGACAAGTTTTAAGAGATAGAGAGAGACAAAGACAGACGCAGACGGAGAGAGAGAAAGAGAGACGGAGACAGAGAGAGAGAGACAGACGCAGACGGAGAGGGAGAGAGAGAAAGAGAGACAGAGAGAGAGAGAGAGAGAAAGAGGTAGCGGAAGAGAAGGAGGTAGCATGGGAAAAGAGGACCCATTGGAAGTCAAGGAACAAAAATCCATATCGAGCAATTCCCATGAAAAGCAAGCAATTCTGGGTAACTGCCGGTGCCTTGCACACCTCACTACGTTTGCCTAACGCCATTAGTCAGCGCCAGGAAGTGTGGTGTGAGAGATTTGCTTGATGACGTGTTGTGGTTGCAAACAAATGAGACGGTTGTTTCCCTTCGTACGCTATTGATTGACCGATCCTAAAACAGAAATAAAAAATATCTGGAGTCAGTTTTGTTCGGTTCACCCTTGAAGCAACAACTGCCAGCACTTCTGCTTATGTTCACAGACGGTTAATATCCTTACATGCTGCAAAGGCCTTCTGGCATGGATCTCCCTCTAAACGGATTTTCAATAGCGCTGTCATTCACGAGATATCGATTTCTTCACACGTCACACAGCGTCTCCGATTGTCAGCCGACAGAAGGTAGTGGACCAAAATATTCCATGTGAATGTGTCATAAACTGTCATGTGAATGTGCCATAAACTGTCACGTTCATGAGCCGTAAACTGCCGGAGGTACTGGGCTCTGATCAAACAATATCGCCTCCTTTGCAACGAGAACATAACACAGGAGAACGAAATTATGAAAACTGAGGACTTCGAATTTCGAGAGTGAAACAATCTGTGGCGATGGAACTAATTTACTTAATCGCATGCAACAGATGATTGACGTTTAAAGAGAATTTCCAAAGTACAGTGTCGGGGTAAGCTTTAAAAGTGCTTGGGGGGGGGGCCGAGCTCCTTTCTCCAATGAATCGTTTTCTGTTAATAACAAGCCGTAAGAAATACACTGCATATGTACACAGGCCACAGCTAGACGACCAAACAGCTCAGCTCATCTTTCACAATAGGACCACCGCAGAGTATATTGTTTGCAGATCACCCCTGAAGGAACGCGTTTGTACGGGTTAGGATCGGCAGGAGGGAGTGGGGCGGGCGGGAGACTGTGGTAAATTCGAGAAGATAAAAGCTTTCTCACATCGGATGGGTTCCTGCAGAAAATCGCTGTTCAAGAGTCCGGAAATGTTTGGTTAGTTGTTTGCAGATCTATCCCAGCCACTTCACTAAAATATTTTTGGCTGACAGCAACCAGTGTGGAGACTGGAGTCACGCATGGTGTGAGGTAACACCGTGTGGGGAGCACTTTAAGGGAAACTGCAACCCCCTTAATTAATATTTATTCTCCGGACAAGCAGCTGGGAACATGTCGCAATGTCACCATTTATTCACTGCTCCAACAGGAGCAATGTCACATCTTGCCCGAAAAGAAAGTACACCAGCCCTGCGAAAGCTATTCATTTAGCTAAAGTCTAAGATCATTGCTCGACATAAACAGCGACCAAAACACATTCCTTTATTCAATTAATTCATTATGAACGCAATCTTTGCTCGGTCAACGCGTATTTCTTGCGTGCATGACATTGTCTTTTGTCTGGTTTTTCCCTCCACTTCAATCAATCTTGGTATCCAGAATAAGGATTCTCCAGAACACCCACCCCTAAACTCCTCCAAAACCTGATGTTGATCACAACCCCATCGCAGATCGCCACGTCGCTAATTAGCATCGTCCAGTCAACACACGTAGGTTAATTACACGATCTAGATATAATGTATCATGATAGCATGGGTCCAAGTCAGTCACTCAGAAATGTCCGAACAGGAAGGACTCATCTGCTGGGTTCTGTTAAAGATAATCTTGGCTTCGTGGGGCTAACTGTTTCATGTCTTGGATTTTCATTCTTTCTTTTCGTCGCTTCTCGCCTCGAATCTTGTTTACACGCCCGAGGAGAGTTACAGGCAACCTTTAAACCTTACGAGGCTGGACTCTTGGATTCGCGTGGACTGGTCTCCTGTCTCGGTAGAGGATTTCTCCTGCCTGGTGACTGCAGGCTGTGAATTGTCCTTCAAGCCTGTTTGGCTGCCGATCCTGACTGTGTTCGGGACTGATCTTCACAACTTCCGTCTGAAGAGCATACGTTTCTAAATTCGTGAGTTTTACACCCTACGCACGTGGAAATAAGGCTCTGTTTCCATGTAAGTATTCTAACACAGCTGGGAGAGAGCGCCGTCTGTGAATCGCGAAGTGGAGAATCGCGTATTTTTCCCTCCATATAGAACTATCTGTTTCAGACACTCACACTGAGACACTACTTGAGAAACGAACGGTATCTCTGGTTAAAGGAGTGGAACATTAGCGCATTGCCTTGGCCAGTTTACAATTCTGACTTTTAAAAGTCGAAAGACAAACCTTGGATTTGTCCGGCTTATTAAGAACTGATAGCGAGTTCAAATCTCGTCTGAATTTAACGATGGCAGAAGCCAAAAGTTGACGTGTGAGAATCATTTATGTGGAAGTCGATAATTGTTCTTTCTTCCAAGGATCTATATTTTCCGTCTAAGACTTAATCCCTTTTATGTTATGAACAAGTTTGTTGAATGCTGCTGGTTTCATGACCATGTATGGGAAAGCTTGATTGATTCGCCGACTTGTTCTGCTTACGTGTGGGTTGATCGTGAATGGACAATTTGGTATTTTACTCGTAGTCTACGAGTGATTGAGAAGTAAACTCTACATGTAAGAGGTTTTTTTTTAAAAGTGTGCTCATTGGATTTGTTAGTTCAGAATTTAGTCTGTTCTGGTAAAATCTATTAGAAACTTCTGTTTGAACTCCTGGCCGTAAGTAACATCGAACTATTTGTGAATTTGCTTAATAGATCCGTCTGGAGAAGCAATATTTATAGCAATTCTTTTTGCCTTCCTCACAGATTCTGAGTAGAAAGTGATATTTTGGGTTTCTGATTATGTGTTCTCCTAACAGGCATTAAATTAAGATTAAAGAATCATTGTTTTAATTACCTAGTGAGTTCTATCCCCTTGTTAGTTCTTCTTATCTATTCTCTTTATTTAATTCTATACAGGAGCTAAACTAAGATGATCTTCAGTCTTTAATTTTGAGAGTGGTTGTGGAGAAAGTGTCAGTGTGACAGACGCAGAGAAGCACCACGCAGAGATCTGTTGGCTGTGACAGAGATTACTTTTCTATCGCAGCGGGTAGGTCTCTGGTGGTCCTCTTAATAACAGAGTGAGCCAAAGCATGGGACAATACGCATTCATTTCATTTCCATCCAATCCTTCACAAGCACACAAACACACACACACACACACACACACACACACACACACACACACACACACACACACACACACACACACACACACACACACACACACACACACACACACACACACACACAAACACACACACACACACACACACATTATTAAAAATTATGGGTCTTGGCAGGATACCAGTCTCGCCAAGGATAACGTCAATGTTGACCCATGGCCCCCTACTGCCTCTCTGTGATACCGAAACGTAATATTTTGTCGGCTCATCAAGACTAACAATGTAGACGACAGGTCCACCGTTGGTCTCTGCACGCGGACGATACCGTTCACAACATATCCATGCTGACTTGACATGGAGTTGACATTTCAAAATGTATGACAAATAGGATAGTTTTGATTACATGTACATCTGTGTCTGTAAGATAAAAGAAAATTCTGTCTGTCTGTCGCCCTTCCCCCCCCCCCTCTCTCTTCTTCTCTCTCTCTCTCTCACACCATTATTTTGTATTTCGTTTCGTTAAAATAAATTTCGTTTCGTTTCTCTCTCTCACACACACACCGAGTGCGCGCGCGCACGCAAGCAAACACAGAGAGGGTGAAGGCGCCATAAACTGGTCACACAGTTTAATGTTGAGTAATCAACAAAAAGGTAATCAATAGAAAGGAAGCTGACAGAAAAAAGAAATTGAAATGAATAATTTAGCAGCCACTTCAGCTTTCCACTCTCCATTCCCTGCATATTGATCACGTACTTTTTGTTATTGGGTAAGGCACGCTGCCTTCCTTTAGGTTCTCAAGAAATGATTAAAATGCAGACCATGACATTTAGAATATGAAATTAAAAAGTCACACACACACACATTACACAATACAACAAAAGTGCAAGCAAAAGAAGACTACACGTAGGTGTTTTCATAATATTTATGATATTTGAACGGCCCTAAAACATGTTCCTCCACGTCAAATTTACAGGCAATGCGTCATTTTCCATAAGAGCCAGTGAGAAAGATCTCGAGAAGGAAAAAGTTTGTAGTCTTAGGAGGAGACCAAACAGCACAATTTGATGTTTTTGTTATTTTCTTATCAAGTGTTGCTTGCCTGACCAGTGGCTGTGATGACGTGCTACGAGGCAGTACAACATGCTGAGTAAAAATGTCTTGGAAAATTAAGACACATTCGGCCGCTACAGAAATCTACTAACATCCCCACCCCGCTAACCTTCTTTTTTTAAAGACAGATGCACACCTGTAAGTCAAGTGTGTGGAAAACAGACTTTACCCACCTGATGGAAACGCCTCCAAGAGGCGAGTCAAGAAAGTATGGTTGCCACGGCAAAGCAGAACGCGAATTTGCTGTGTGCTTGAAACCTTCGAACAGTGGGCCTGGCGAGGACAAGAGGCGAAGATCTGATAGAACGGTGGATAACATCCCACCAACATCTGCAACAAGAACACCATCAGCGCTGCTGCAGCGACTGTATGGCTAGCTTTAAACCTCACACTCCTTGTCGTGATCTTTCTATCCACCCCCTCCCACCCCGCCTTCCCCCGGCACCACCACCACCTCCAAACCACCCGAAATTGTAACGCTCAGAGAGTCGCTGACTCGGTAAAATTCTACAGAATAATTATATGGCTGGTTGGGTAAGGTCACTTCAATCTTCGACAGCAAACTAAACTGAAATGGATTATCGGCGACTTTCCCTTTCATCGTTGGGAAGGAAAAGAAAGAAAGAAAGAAAGAAAAAAGAAAGAAAGAAAGAAAGAAAGAAAGAAAGAAAGAAAGAAAGAAAGAAAGAAAGAAAGTAAGAAAGAAAGAAAGAAAGAAAGAAAGAAAAGAGTTTAATATTGCCATACATTCTCCGAAGATTTGCATTTAGGCATAGAGGATACATGTGGGCTCAGCTGCCATATCCCATCCAGCTGGACCAATGCTCACAAACGCGATACGGAAGACATCAACCAGAAGACGTGGCAGCTTGAAGAAAACTATTGCCCCCAGAAACACGCAGCAGGGCAAGAAAACAACAACAGAGGAGAAAAAAAACCTTGCGGAAGGAGAAACAATTGACAACGGACAAAGACTTCAATATTGCAGGCACTTACGCGGCAAACAATGCAAAAATATTCTTCTCTGTGCTTTCCCTCATGCTGCCGTTTTGCTGTGAGTCCCTCTAGGACATTCAATCAGTTGAACATCTCTCGGCCACCTCAGCCCACTCCGATGGCGATTCTCAGACATAACGGTCTACAAGCCAGATGGGATTCCGCCGGCGCTCAGAGCCCGTCTTTGGTGGAAATATCGGAGAATACCACTTTTCAAAATAAATTGGTTCTTCCCTGCGTTCCGAGAAATGCTTGATTGAAACTGAAATGATGGGATGTTGAGACGGTCTGCATTCTGCTGCCAAGTCCCGATATTCAGACATAGAGGTCTGTTGCTGAGTCCGTTGGCTGTATCCATACAAGCGCCACTGATAGACGTTTAATATTATTTCTGCAGGTGACGTCATTAATGTTTAAGACCATAGTTGATTCTCGTTCCAAGCCGCTTACCGGAAGTTGAAGCACTACAAGGTTATTACGGAGCTGAAAGAAGTGCTTAACTACCAGCGAACCTTCGCTGCGCCCATCATTTACAGCGCCTCAGCTTCCGGGAAACTGCCTGGCACAACAATTGAAACAGTGGAGTACGAAGCAGCACTTCCTTTAGAACGTATTTCCACAGAATATCGGATTCTGTCACACTGTCGCTTTGTAGTGTAGTAGCTCAAACATTCAAGGGCGTTTAACAGATGAAAGACAAAACCCGCAACTGCCTTGGTAATCTTGCCTGTTCATAGAAAAAAGGTTTTTCCAAAGGTAAAAACAATAAATTATTACTCAAAAATTATTATTTTAATGCTCTTCTTGTTGCTGTCACGGAGTTGAAACATGAGTACTAGAGACTCCCTAAGAGCTGAGCAATTTCTTAATGGCACTAAACATCTTATGTCGATTACTGGTCGACTCATTTATTGCGTGAACAAACGTCAGCTGGGCTGACTGAATTATTCCAATAAATTCAAACTTTCCCAAGCTAGAGCCTTAATCCAGATAAAACCATGAGCGGAATTACATTCCTCCTCAGCTTATGTATCGGTAGGCAGTGAAACTATTTTACAGTATTGGTCTTTTGGGATATTCAGTCATCTTGATGTTTGTGCTATTCTCCTGGTGTCATTTTCTGTTTGAGCACCTTTCCTGCAATGTACAGACATTTTCTATCGATTTTTGTCTAATGCTATATATGTTATATATATATATTTAGCTAGTTTATGCATATTGTGGTTTCACGTGTCCATATTTTTCTGTCTTTGTCTTTGATAGATTACAGTTTTAATTTCCACTCTTGATAAGGTTCCCAGGATTTCATGTAAAACTTAATTCCGTCTTTCCCATTTTTCAAAAGAGTGTAGCGCATTGTTTGACTGAATTGCACACACATGGAGGTCGCACAAGGAATACTGATGAGAGCGTCAAGATAAAATTAGACCAGTGGTATTATCCCGACATTAGCTATTTAGAATAGAACTGAACATGGGGACAGGCCCATGCTTGTCAGAGTTAACTAAGTTGAAAAGCTCGGGAAATGTTCTGATAGCTTCTCTTTTAAATCTGTCATTGTCTGCCTCGTTGATTACATGCCTATAAGCCCGTTTGAATGCCTGCCCGCCCGCCCGCCTGCCTGTCTGGCTGCTTGTCTGTCTCCATACAACTAGTCTGTCTGTATTCTTGTCTGTATATGTTTGCCTGTGCTCAAACCTATATACGTGATTGTCTGTGTATATGGTTGTCTGGTTGTGTGTGCCTTTCTGCATGCTCGTCTGTCCGTCCGTCCGTCCGTCCGTCCGTCCGTCTACGTGCCTTGTTTGTCTTACGAAACAACACCACACTGTTCAGCTGTGCAGGCGAGTGCCGGCGAGTTGTCTCCTCTTTTAGTGGGCGGGGTGGTCAGTACATACGGGGAGCACCCGTACATCTGTACCCTTCAGGTTTTCACGGGGGGATTTTGGCGGCACTCGTGTGGTTCCATCCTCTTCAACCAGCATAACGTCATTACCGCCGCCCACTGCGTTGACGAGTCGTCACTGTAAGTCTCACAACAACATACTTTGTTTTCTGAAAACGTCACTGTAAGTCTCACAACAACATACTTTGTTTTCTGACAACGTCACTGTAAGTCTCACAACAACATACTTTGGTTTCTGACAACGTCACTGTAAGTAAAGTAACTGTAAGTCTCACTACAATTTGTCTTTGTTTTCTGCTAACCTCACTACAACATAATTTTTCTGACAACGTCGCTGTAAGTAAAGTCTCACAACAACATACTGTTTTCGGACAACGTCTCTGTAAGTAAAGTCACTGTAAGTCTCACTACAATTTTTCTGTTTCCTGACAACATCACAGCAAGGAAAGTCATACGAAAACCTGCTTAGTTCTCTGACAAAGTCCCTGAAAGTTCAGTCTCTAAGACAAAATAGCTTGCTCACTGACAGCAATAACGATCACTAAGACCATGACGATAATTTATGATGCAAAAAGATGATTGGAAATCAATGTAAATTTAATGGCATGACTTTCACGGTTGTTAACTCCGTGTTTACAGACCTAAACGCATTCAGTGTGGGAAACACAGTCTCCTTAGTACAGACCTCCACGAAGTGACAATTAACATCCGTGAATGCACAGTGGTAGGTGTCAATTGTTAAATATTGTCACATTGATGCAGACAGGTAAGTGTTTTCACGTGTGTTAAGTGTTGTCACATTGATGTAGTCAGGTAAGTGTTGTCGCATGCGTTGTGTTGTCACATTGATGTAGACTGTAAGTGTTGTCACAAGTGTTAAGTGTTGTCACGTTGATGTACACTGGTGAGTGCTGTCCAATATTTTCACATGTACATGTTGTCACATGGATGTACAGTGGTATTTTCATTAAAATGTTTACGGACCTACTGACCTGTTTCTCTGAAATGCGACCGACTTTGGTATCTTGGACAAGACGCGGTGACCCGTTCCTGATGTTCGTGGGTGTATTGAGTCTACCAAAGGAACTGAAGAGAACGAACAGCGCAGATGAGTTCGCCAAGTTGACTTCAGGAGACGCTGCTTTGAAATATGCTTAGTGTATAGTAATAGTGTATAGTAATGTACTGGGCATTCTGTCGACCTCACTCAGGAACTCGGGTTATAAAACAGCATAAGCACGTGCTACTTACCTCTTATAAGTATTCCTTCGTGCCTAGCAGTGCCGAAATTACGACGCTTTCCTGAGTTTCCTTGACCCATAAAAGCATGAACACTTTAGCAGAGTGGGAACGGGTGAGTTCAGAATTGGCAGTATACGTCTGCTGGTATGTGTGGTAGTGGCGGCGAGGGACCCAGTACGTGACGTCATCCTGTAACAACCTACATCGTTAGACGAGGGTTGTTGGTGCGACCCTCGGTGTATTTCTGTCCAGCATGACGGCTGGCGACCAAGTGGCGATGGATTTCCGTACGACATCGCGATCTGCCACACAGAGACCGCCATCCCGTTCAGCGACTACATTCGTCCGCTTGACATCGACAGCGGGTGGTGGGGGAACTGGGCCGGTGAAGAGTGCGAACTGACCGGCTGGGGCATTACAGGTATGGGGAGATAAAACCCCGCGTGCTTTTGATAAAGTTCTGTATTCTGTTTATGGCCTGCGTTTTGGACAGGTGTCTGGCTGGTCAGAGTGGGTTGTAATTTGTGTATAAATCATGTCGAAATAATTTCTGTATACGATTTTGCTGGCGGTAGTGAGGAAGGGAGAGAGGAGTGAAGAAAAACGAATGGATAAGGAGAGAGAGAAGACTGAAAGAACCACATTGAAACCAAGTCACGGAGCAATCGTACACTGACCAACCAAGCAAACAGTTCATTAAATTAACTTGGTAGGCTTTATCTGCAGGCACGGGATCGCCGGCCAATCTCCTGAAACAGCTGAACATGACGGTGCTGAGTAACGAAGCTTGTCGAGAAGGGTTCGGCAGTATCATCGGAACCGCAATCTACCCGTACCACATCTGTCTGAAGGGGCAGATAGGCCAGGACACCTGCAGTGTAAGCAGCACTGGACAGCCCTTTGTCTCTCACGCGTGCGCGTGTTTGTGTGTGTGTGTATAGGACGCCTGCAGTGTAACCAGCACTGGACAGCACTGTCTCTCACGTGCTTGCGTGCGTGCGTGTGTGTGTGACGATCGGCAATGTAAGCGACGCGGGGCAGCGCTGTTCCTGTCACGTGTGCAAGACTAAGTGCGTGTATTTGTAGGAGGGGGGGGGATGAGGGCGACACTGACAGGGTACGGACAGGGTGCCTGGGTACTGCGTGCGTGCGTGCGTGCATGTTTGTGCGGCTGGAAATCGGATTGACGGGGGACACTAGGGAGAGAGAGTTTTTCATTTATTAATCGGGCAAGTACTTGACAAGGAACGTTATGGCGCCTTGAAATGCAGCTGATTTCTGTTTCAAATCGACGTTGCGTGACACTTGCAGCAAGACAGTGGAGGACCGACTCGCTGCCACTCGGGTGACCGATGGGTCGTTGTCGGTGTGACGTCATGGGGGATGGGGCCCTGCGATGGGACGTACCCGGCTGTTTCCGTACGTCTGTCATCCTTCTACCTGTGGATTCTTCAGCATGCTTCATAGTATCCGAGACTGAGCTTCTGTCCGGAACTCTACACCGGGCTTAGGCTCTCTATGAATAAAATAATAGAAAAATATTATCTTGGTTGGTTGGTTGGTTGGTTGGTTGGTTGGCTGGTTGGTTGGTTGGTTGGTTGGTTGGTTGGTTGGTTGTGATCAAGGTTTCTGCGCGTGCGTGCACGCGCGCCAGCAAAAGAGGAACAACAAATTTCCATTTACATGAGATTTACCTCTTTGTTGTTTGGGTAAACCCACTCTTGTAGCAAGAACCTCACGAGGGTCTGATCAGATGACATTATATCTCCAATTTCAGAACTCATGTAAGAAGAATAAGAAGGCACATCCATGATTTTAACTGGGGACAGGGCTGTTAGTACCTGCAGTTAGATTTGAGATTCCCGGAGAGCGTGATGAACAGGCAGGGAGTGTGAGGGAGAATTGTACGCAGGACATAATATGTCTTCAACGTGCCTTTAACGGGATTTCTTTTTACTGAGAATTTATGTGGACTATGGGATTGAAAACTTCTGTGTGTAAAAGAATTGCCTTTATATCACTGCTTCTGATAGGTATTTACTGAGTGGAGATTGTCCGGCATTATGTTCGTGCAGCACATGCTAGTAGCAGACAATCGGAATCACAGCAAATAAGTGTGCAGAAGTGCAAAACACCTTGTAACACAGCGAATTGTCACTCTAGTTCTCACTGAATAGCACAATGGTCCGGTTAAGACAAGAAAAGAAAAGTGTAATAATTAACCACAAGCGTCACTTTAAAAAGAAATTCTGGCAAACTGATGTGAAAAAAAATTCCTATGTGCGACGAATGTCACATATCAATCTTAGAGTATCACCAGTCACTCATAGGTTGGCTTGTTTTCCCCGCCCCTTCTCATCACACTTAGTGGTTAGCTGGACGCTCGCCATTGGTCACGGCAAGTCGCCCTGCTCCACCGAGTCTGACCAGAACCGGTTTAGCCCAGTTTTAAGGCGTCAGGGCGTTAGTACTTAAGCAGGGGAAAACACTTACTGGAGTTCGACACAGGGACACATCGGAGGACACACGGAGAACGGACACTGAGAGAGTGTCAACGTAGGAAGACCACGTGTTAACCCACGGACTTCTGCCCCCCTCGCCATCTTAGCCAAAGAAGTAGAAGAAAAAAGGACTCCAGCTCTCTTGCAGTTACACGGGGTAATCTGCCGAACGCCTCGACGGACTGACGCGTAAAGGGACTACTGGACTTTCCTTATAAGTAAGGTCTGCTCTTACCTTAAACTTATCTTAGAGTCGGGGACTCGCGTTGTTTTAAGATAAGTGGTTTTATCCTGCTGGAGACAGGAGACGTCATAAGCTAGTGGCCGGGCACATGCCAAAGAGGTGGGACAGAAAGAAGTGCGGTCGTGGGTGTCATAGCTTCTGTGTCGGTCGATGAATAGCTTTAGAGCCGGGTATTGCAGTTAAGCAGTAGTTTCGGTAGTGATCAGAGTTGGTGCTCTTGTGTCGGTCACGTATCGTAACTGTGTATTGCAGTAAAGCAGTAGTTTCGGGAGTGATCAGAGTAGGTGCTCTGTCCTCGGTCACTTGTCGTATCTGTGTTCTGCGGAAAAGTAGTGTTTCAATAGTGACAAGAGTAGGTGCTCTTTTGGTGGTCACTTATTGATTCAGTTTGATAGCGTTGTTATTATGTATCGCAGAAGTTGCTGTTTCTGTAGTGACAAGAGTAGGTGCTCTTTTGGTGTTCACTTATTGATTCAGTGATTAGAGCGGGATCATAGGCCGGTTTGCAATTTGATTTCCCTCTTGCATTGATTTGATTATTTCCTTTGTCTGATACCACGTGGTATGACGTCATCAGGCAGCGTCTTACCCTAGACACGAGCAAGGTGATTCTTTGTAAATAATCTGTAGATGTATTTGATGTTGTCGAGCTAGTTAGTGTTTGAAATATATGTTGAATAACGGTTCGCTGCAGTTGGGTGTTTTACGAGGGTGGGGGCTCTTGAGCTAGTAGTGTTTTGCCTGTGAGAGACTGAGCGAACGTGTCAGAGTATGAGAATCTTTTCCCTCGGTAGATTTCTCTAGTTATTCGCATTATTTCATAGCGTCGTCACCCTCTGGTGTAGAAACCATTGACCTGTTGCAGTAAAGGTTTTGGTGACGATTTCTCAATTAAATCTACTTTTTACGAGATCACCATAAAAGTTTGTCCAGTAATTCTGAGAAGTTGAGTCTAATAAGATAAGGTACCGCCCGTCACGTCACAAAGAAGACAATCTCGCTCTATTTTGAGAAATAATTTAAAACAGCCTGTTACGTCCCACTCCAGAATGTTCAGCAACAGCATCTGAAATTGTTTTAACGGAATTTGGACTGCAATTCGATTTTCATTCCGAACTAAAAATACCAACAGTTTGTGACTACCAGAGACCACCCTTACCAGACAGGATAGTAAGAGGGAGGATGGCAAGAACAATAGAGAGGTCAAGCTTTCAAGAGGAGAGACTGGGAAGGGGAGAGTGGAAAGGACGGGGGGGGGAGGGACAAAGACTCCGACAGTTCGCGCGCGTGCACATCACAGTATGCTAGTCTGTGCCACAGTATGCGACAGTTCGTGCGCGTGCACGCCACAGTATGCTAGTCTGTGTGAGCACGAAGCACAGAGGGAATTTCCAATGCACATCAGTGTCTAAACGCTAGGCTCCGGGACAACATCAACAGTAACTGTAAGTAGAACTCGCCGCCCAGTGCTTGGTGACCGGAATCAGACATGTAGTTGGGCGAGATACCGAAGTCAGGCGAGAAATGATAGACAAAACATTCAGGTGATAAGTGATAGTCAGGTAAGGCACCACCAGGTGAGACATGACATTCAGGCAAGACTCGATAGTCCGGCCCATTACGATAGTCAGACGAGGGACGATAGTCAGGTGAGACACGATAGTCAGGCGAGACACGATAGTCAGGCGAGACACGAAAGTCAGGCGAGACGGGAAAGAGGGAAAGAGAGATTTCAGAATATGTTAATGTGTTAGAGAAGGAGAAGGTGTTAAGTCAGGAAAATAGAACGTGTTAAGAAATGAAAATCTGATGCTTTTTTATAAGCTTCCGGATATCACCGTGCATCTTTCAGCAGGGCGACGCCGGGTGACAGAACAGTAGATGTGCACAAGGACACACGGCCCTAATCGGGCACGCCTGACTGAGCATCAGGCACGGTAGTCAATCACGCACGACTTGGCTGATGAATAGCTGCTGCCATCAATCTCTGTAACACACCCTCTCTCTTATAAAAGGAAGGGCGGACGCCGTTATCAAGGGAAGCCCGCCAAAAACACACCCGTTTCTCGACGGCCGAATTGCGCAAGTCGATAGCAACATCCGGCACTAACTGTTGCCTGAGACCTCGTTCTCTGGGACTTGTTGGTCACTTTGCAAACACTGGTGATCAGCGAGAATCACCTCTCTGCGTCACAGAGTCTGAGGAAACGAAGATGGTGGTGGATGGAAAAAGGAAAACGTTATTGCTGAGAACATTCTGGAATTCAAGACTGACACTACTTTCTTGCGGTCGATGAGAACGAGGTAAATGTGCCACAACAAGAGGCGATTTAAAAAAACAGAACAGACTTCCGCCCGCTGCCTCCTTTTGCTGCTGATTGCCTTCTACCTCCGCCTACTTCCGCCTACTTCCGCCTACTTCCGCCTACTTCCACCTACTTCTCCCTATTAATGCCTACTTTCATCTACTTCCGCCTATTGCCTTCTACTTCCGCATCCCACAGGCGCGAGCACTGAGACTTGAGCTGGAGACAAGATGCGGAATGGCAACCTGAGCTGGAGCAATCCCCCCCAATCTCTGCCTAAACGCTTAGATGAACGCAGCTCACCAAGTAAGGCTTTGTGTTAGCATTCCCAGTGATAGAGGAAAAGAAGGGAGATTTGGCTGCAGACCAACAGTTACAGCCATCTAGACGAGTGACAAGGACGTTGACTGGTAAAGGAGATGAGAGTAAGGTACCTACAGTTCGACTGCCAGAATACTCAGAGGTGGGGGGTGTACACATTAAAGTTGTGTGTGTGGGGGGGGAGGGGGGCGCAAGACCATTTCACAACGCAAAACAGAAGAATAAATGGAAAGTGACATTAGGTACTCCTACATTTTGTCTGCCTTCTTAAAACTTTCAAGTCTAAGAATTGTGTTAGTTCCACAATAGATACCGAAAACCATAGAGCTAAATACACTAGGATCTTGATAAACGTGATAACATTGTTACTTTCTAGTTTCTGTGAACATATGCAAAGATCTCACTTTTGCATTCGCCTTCTTTAAATCTGTTTTAAAAGTATCTTGTAACATACAAAATTATGTTGACACAATTATTGATCTAAATTTTAGTGGTGTATGGATTAATGTAACTGTTACACGCATGGAACAATGACAAACGTTAATGACTGCCTCGACATTTATTTTAAAAGACATAGAGGGTTTTTTTAAGAGATGTGGAAAGGGTCAAGGTAATGGAAGAAAGAACAGAGGATTGGGAGGAACGGAGGAACGGAGGAAAGGAGGAGGGACAGCAGGAAGAAGGAGACAAGAAGACCAAACTTGTTTTCCCGCCGAATCCTCTCGTTCTTCTGAAAGACTGTTTCTGTTGGCACCATTCCGATTTGTTCCTTCGCGCTGGAGCGGAAAAGCAAGAGAGATGACCTCTGTCTTCTTGGGGGCGGGTGGCGAACTCGGCCTGGGTTGTGACGTGTCTATCGTCAGCTGGGCTTGGGGGAGCGGAGGGAGGGTTGCTGAGTTGGTAAGTAAGAAATTAAGCCGGGGGCCAGCACCGCCAGTCGAGAGGAAGATCGAAACTAGCGTTGTGACCCAAATTGCGGGGTGTGGGGTCTTTTTTCCCCGGTGTGTCAGAGAAATGAACATATATAGTCTGCAGGTCGGTAGGGTGAGTGAAGGGTCAAACGAGTGAGTGAATAACTGAGCGAGCGAGCGAGCGAGTCAGTCGGTCGGTCGGTCGGTCGGTCGGTCAGTGGTTGGGTAAGGGAGCCACAGGGAAGTAGACGAGGGGAGAGAGAAATATCAGAGTGGAAAGGAGAAAACGTCTCAGTGTGAATGTTTAGTTCCACTTCACTTTCAAAGCGCAACTTCAACTTTCGCAACTCACACTGGTCATAGACTGCTTTGAACTAGCTTTCTCGGCCTCTCCCTGCCCATTGACAGTAACTCTAGAACAGACTTTAGTCCACTGCCACCTCTTTCTCGTCCAGCTACAAGAACTCTGGACTAAACCATACGTTCCTGCCAAAAGTATGGAACAAATTAATCCCAGTATACTTAGTCCTTTTCCGCATTTTGTGTATCTCCACGGATAAATCTGATCTGTCTAGCTGATCACGGTATGCTAGTCCTTCCTATCACATGCACGCACCCACTGACACACAACGCAACACGGTCAGTAAGATGACGCGCACAAAAATAAAGTTTTCTTAAGAAATCTCTCAATTTCTTCCCTGCTGCATCGGTGCCAGCGTCAAGGAAACATGATCGATTTCCTGTGCACGCTCCCTCCCCCGTCTCCCTCTCATCAATCACTCGTTCACCCCACTTCCATCCAGCCTAGCACACATACACGCACAGCCAGACAGACAGTTAGCGCATGCATGGACACACACGTTCACAAGCGCTTATATTCACACAGACTGACTTTGATGATCTGAATCAAAAGGCTTTAATAAAAGGTGATTGCTGTAGGCATTCAAATGAGCAGCAACATACCTGTTTAGCAAGGAAAATAGAAAGCTTACAATTAACACACGGTTCCATGTACTTTAGAAGAACGCTCCTCTCTTTACTTTTTCTCGGATATTTCTTAAGCCTGGGTTGTTAATGAAAACACGCAGGCATTTCTTATAGCATATATACATCTGTGGTTGAGAAGACAGCAAAGGGCACCCTCTTTGAATAACGTACAGGCCGTGTCTTCACTGAGTCGAAATTAGGATTCTTAAAATCGATCTCATACGATTGAACGTAGTCTAACTGCACTACAGTTTTGTAAGCAATAAAACCTCTCGCAGAAAATACCTTACGCGTTTTCGACAGAATAATTTCTGTCAAAATAAATGGACGATTTTGTAGAGAAAATACGTGTCTGCAAGAAGATTTTATTTAATTTTAGGAAACAGGGTAAACTTTCTGTTGCGAATGGTTTGCGTATTACTTCCTAGTTTTACGTGGGCGTGTCAGAAGGATCTCAATCCTTCGTCTTAAAAGGGGGTGGGGGTGGGTGATGCACAGGATTTATGTCTACAAGCTTGATGTTAAATTTCAGGCAGTGGTTTACCCCATCTGATGCACGCAAAATGTTTGTTGTTAAGGTTTAAAGGTCTCGTGTGCCGATCTCTTTAGTGTGAGTTAGACCCTGTTTGCGAGGCGCCTTAATACCGCGCACAACATGCGTACCAGGCTCTATGTTATTATCAAATGCTCTCTCAAATGCCAAACCCTACCGTGCCTCCCCCCTGCCCACGCCTTTCCAAGAAGTGTCCCTCGCTGGGCTGCATAGGCGTTCCCTGCTGACTTTCCGGTGACAGAAGAGGCTCAGCATTTTATGACAGGAATTACGTCAGTTATGCCACGAATTATGTCAAGTTTTGCTCCTCGGAGCTAAGCTGTTCACATCGTTTGAACGAACTTTTAAAAGTCGCAGCAGGATATGTGCTGATTATTTAGCAGGTCTTACAAAAGCGGTTTGTGAAACTAACTGCAGCTAGCATTTTCCATCTGTGCAAGTCCGTCGCAGGGCGTCTTAGGCAGGTTAGTCACCATTTTTTTAAAAAACCCATTCTCTTCTTTTCGGTAGCCGCCAGCTGTTTTCACGGAGCTACTCACGGTGCAGGAGCAAGCCCAGGCGTGTTGCTGGCTGTAACGGCAAGCACAGTATGCAGACGAGTTATCGTGTTTATAACTTTCTGTCGAGGTTCGCCTTTTATTTTCTGTAGGCAGCTTTATGGAAGATATTTTTAGATCAAATGCAGGGTTAAAGCAGGTCACCCTGTAACCCCCAGCTGATACAAGTACGACTGTAACTCAGACCTCAAAATTAGAAATTTTAAACGAGAGCACTTCGTCCTTGATGTAAATTTCCGCCCCATTTTGCTCCCTCTTCCTTTTCCCTCATTCCTTCCTTTCTGCTAGCATGCGCATGTTCACGTGGGGGTGGGGGTGGGGGTGGGGTGGGGTCCGTGAGCGACCAAACAATGGAGTGCACGATAATGATGGAAGGAGAGGACAGCGTGACAATTGCAAGCAAAACATGAGGCAGTGTACGTATAGCGAAGCAGACGTCCTAACGGACCAAGGGAGGCAAGAGAAGACGAAAAGTTTGTTCTCAAGTACAGTTCTCACTTTCTCGTTTGTATCACTCTGCCTCCAGCACGGAATTCATGCGCCGGTGTGAAAGATCAACAGCACGCGCGCTTTTATTTAGGTTTGCAACATGCATAGCGGACGTAATCAAACGCCAACTGACAAGGATGTATGACATGTCTGCCTCACGTGTTTGTTTTATGTTTTGCTTCCAAGCTTCGAGGCTAGAGCCATCGGTCAAACTCCGCCTTTGAATTTTTCTCTCTCCTGTGCGCCAGAGATGCAATCTCCATCCGTCCCGCCGTGGTTATCTAACCTACATATTTCTAACCAATTCCTCTTCAGCCCGCTAATCAATAAGCCAGTATTTTTCGATGCCATAAAATGCGTGCCCATTCCGGTAGACCCGGTACATGCTAGCAAAAAGCATTTGTGACATGCACAATGCGGCGTGGGATAGTAGGGCAGGATTAGAAACACATCGCCGGCTTGCACGATTATTTTCCGTTATTGAAGAAAACCCACATCACAGAGGCACAGGATAGCAATGCAAGATAGCAACTCATGGTAATGCCACATATAACTGTGTTGAAAAGATCATTATCAACAATTTTACAAGGAAAGGACGACCAGTGTATGTTCAACGGGTATAGCACCACAAGCATGCTGTCTGGCAGACGAAGCTTTTCTTTAAATATTTTGATGACACCAGTGGACATTAAAACTATGGGTTTTGTACCAACTGCTGGAGCAGACAGGTAAACAGTAAGTATGAGGAAGAGGGACATCAAACAGGAAGGAAGTGTGAGAGAAAAATAAAGACCAATATTTCACACACTCAGCGATATTTTTTCGTCGGCAGTCTTAGGATGAAAAAGCTTTATAAACTTGGTCATATTTCCAAAGGTCAGGAGAGAGAAGAGAAATAGAGAAAGTATATCGTTTTTTTACGCTAATGAATTAATCAAACAGTGGGTTTTTTTTCATATCTAGCCGCCATGTTTTGCCTGAAATAAACCATAAAAAGAAGAATGGACTTTTAAAAAGGCATCAGTTTAAGATTAGAGCAAAAACATCGACAAAAGTGCGGGGGTGGGGTGGGGGAATATGGGAGGAGGGAGCACACTGCCCTAGTCACCGCAGATGGTTACAGATTGTTACAGACCATTACATCTGTATGTTCTGTTTTGTGCAGGTTGTCGCTCCCTGGACAACATTGTTTCATGGCGTGTAGGAGGACTCAAACCCACCTCCTGCGCCTTTTTGCTGCTGACATGCGATCTGCACTTCTTTAGTCTGATTCTCAGGGAGCGTTTTACAGCTGTAAACAATGAATGGTTTCGCGGCATGCAGGATGTAATGACAATGCGAAATGCGAAAAACCAGTTACGAGCGCTGCAAAGATCTACTTCGATTTTAACTTTTCCGGCTGTTTCCTTTTAACGGTTATACATGTTCAATTAAGCAATACTCAAGGAATTTTTTTATTTCTCACAAACATGAAGTTCGCCATTTGCACAGTTTATGCATCCACATCTCATTCACGTGTAGTCTTATACAAGACTATCCTCTGTTACAGCTAGACTCATCTAAGACTTTGATGTTTCACGTTGCTAGTATCCGACAGGAGGGTTGGCTCGCGCGCAGTACAAATGCAAGCGAATGACCAGAGACCAACTTCAGACGTTATGAGGACAACTTCAGCGGTTAAGAGAAAATGGAGGGGTGGACACGAACGGAACAGGGACGGGGTAGAAGGCAGGAGTGGAAAAAGAGGAAAGGGATGTATTACGGATAGGCGAGAAGTAAGAGCTACACAGGGAAGAGGGAGGGGAGAGAAGGACAGTGGAGGAAAGGAAAGCATCTAGGGCAGTCAGTTAGATATGTCTTCCTCTAATGTTTTGATTTATTCGTCATTTCCTGAGGTGGCAGGCCAGCGACTTGCTATCTCCTACGTCAAAACAAAACATAAGTTTGTCGTCTTATCCAGGAATGTAGGAACGTTTTGACAAGATATAATTACAACGATAACATTTCTCGCCATCGTTTCTTCGCCTTGATATATTTCTAGCAGAGTCGGTTGTGTTAGGGATACAGGAGAACGCAGGATGAGAAGAAAGAAAAACGCAGGGCGCAAGGTTAGAAATAATTTGTAGAAAATTGCTGTTTATGTTAGCTTTTTTGAAGTCCTAATCACGGCATGGGCAAAGGAAAAGTTCAAGAAAAGGATTTTCTGACACACGAGATGGCAAGGGGACAAAGGTCAGCACGGATGCAAAGCAGAAGTTTGTTTCACTTGTTTAGTTTGCTTACTCACTGGCAGTTGCTGTGAAGGTTAAGGCTATGCCACACGGGAAACAAAACCCACGTTTTTGAGAAAAACATAGCTCCAGAAAAAGACTGCGTTTATTGTTTGGCTTGTGGCATACCCGACAGCCTGTATAGCAAACGGGTTTGTTAAACGGTTTGCCTCCTGTTTTCTGTTTTAGAGCGTGCTTTATTTTCCCTCGACTGTTTTGGAAAACAGGTACAGACGAGCTGCCCGCATAGGAACTTCAATGCTGGCTAACCTAAGAAGTTCCCATGCGGGCCGATCTAAAACGGAAAACAGTAGTCGAACCTTGTCCCAAAGCATTTGCTATACAGGCTATCGGGTATTGCCATACAGCACATAGGAAATACAACCTCGTTCTGGAACTGTTTTCTTTCACAAAAAAATGTGCCTTTTGTTTCCCCGTCTTGCGTGGCCTTCAATGGCTCTCACAAGGTCACTGTCTGCTGACGAGCCTCCTCCTCCGACGGCTGCAGTTTCATTCCTGGATGCGCGCGCATTTTTTCCTCATGCGCGCCAGTACCTTCGCGGTTTTTAATGAGGCGGAAAAAGACCAAACCGG
Source organism: Lanistes nyassanus (assembly GCA_004794575.1). NCBI lineage: Eukaryota > Metazoa > Mollusca > Gastropoda > Architaenioglossa > Ampullariidae > Lanistes > Lanistes nyassanus. The sequence continues at coordinate 319,060 of SMGT01009057.1, read as the reverse complement.
AGAGGAAGAATTAAGCATGCGTCCCTGATAATGGGATGATGTGTTACGTATGAAGACCCACCCCCTGATAGTGGGATGATGTGTTACGTATGAAGACCCACACCCTGATAGCGGGATGATGTGTTACACATAAAGACCCACCTGCTGATAGTGGGATGATGTGTTACACATAAAGACCCACCCGCTGATAGTGGGATGATGTGTTACACATAAAGACCCACCCGCTGATAGTGGGATTATGTGTTACATATAAAGACCCACCCGCTGATAGTGGGATGATGTGTTACACATTAAGACCCGCCTCCCCTGATAGTAGGATGATGTCTTACACATAAAGACCCACCCCCTGATAGTGGGATGATGTGTTACACATTAAGACCCGCCTCCCCTGATAGTAGGATGATATCTTACGTATAAAAGGCCCACCCGTTGCTAACGTGATGCTAAGGTTGTTGTGACAACTGCAAGAAGGAAAATGGAAAATAACAACGAGAAAGGGAATAGAGAAATATGTGATAATGATGTAATTCCTTTTTGTTTGTGGCCATCTTGCTAAGAATACAAAGTCCCATGAATAAATTCGTACTGAACATAATAATAATTTAAATGATTAAAGCTTATTGAGTATTACAGCTTCAATTCTAATAATCCGTTTGTGTATGCAAGAAGTACAGTTCTAGGTTTTGAAGGCTTTTCAACCTACATCAATCGACAGAGAATATTCCTAGCGAAATTTCTCCTGGAAAGAATCATTATAAATTTGTTGTTTTACATTGAGACTCGACACGGAAACGAAGAACGAACAAGTAGGAACTGGAAAGTGAACTGGATAGTGAACTGGATAGTGAAAATAGCGGCAACAAACCAAAAACTCTCCTCCTCCAAGGAATGACGTCACAGACGAACCACGGCCATAAAACGTTTACCGAGGAAACGACGAGCAAGTATTGGCCGTTGTACAGCCGACGCGTGCAGTACGTTTTATCAACAAAATCTCCCTTTCAAAATCGATGAGATGGACATAAATTGGCGCGAAGCCCTCTCCAGCACGGGCCTCGCTTTGGAAAACGTGTCAGCAGCGCGTGATTTGTTGCTTGCAATCGCCGCCATTGTCGGCAAAGTCCTGGTTACATGGCAGATTTATCAAGCACGGAGCCGCCCAAAGCTTGGGCTCTCGCTGCCAGACTTTCAGAAACAGAAATAATATGATTGAAGCCGCAGAGTGTTCGATGTATCAGCTTACATTATCTTGAAGCATCCTAACGAAGAATATTCTAAAGTGTTGCAGTGGCAGTTAGATTTATGTCAGACGCATTTATATTAATGTTGGACTTCTGTGTAAGAGTAGAGGTTTTGTTCCAGTAAGATTTGTATCACACGTTGTTGCATTTTAGTCATTTGCAAGACATATCTCTGGAACAAGTAGACTTATAAAAGACGTTTCACATTTGCGGCGTCTAAATGGAGAGTTTGGTCGAGAGAAGTAGGAAGGTGAGTAAACGAAGGTAAGCGAGTGAAAGGCAAAGAACACAAGACACAAAATCACGCAGGTGCCCTTCAGACCTAAGCCCTAACTTCACACAGCGATATTACGTCAGACACCTGCTTGGTGTGTGCGTTTACTGTCCGTGTACGTGCGCGTGCGTGAAGCGCATATTTGTGTGATCGCTTTGTGGAACCGGTGTATATGTTTGGGAGTAACCATTATATAAAATATGTGAGCTTCTGTATTTGGCGAGGTGTAGACAGACAGACAGACAGACAGACAGACAGACAGACAGACAGACAGACAGACAGACAGACAGACAGACAGACAGACAGACAGACCATACGGTTACCATTTACTGAATAAGAGATATTGTATTCATTTCTCACTTCTCAGTAGGGGCAGTAGTATGCTGCCACACAGCAAGAAATGTTATAGGACTTACTGGATAAGAGTAGCTCTGACAACATACACATAAACACTGGCCAAGTAATTAGTGGCTTACAGGTCGAAACGTCATTATCCGAAGCCTCACTCCACCCCTACCTCTCCCCTACCCCTCCTTTAAACCCACCCCTACCCCTCCTACCCCACTCGAGGGTGGGGGAGGGAAGAGAGAGTGGGGGAGAGAGAGATTCCTGTATGTTAGTCACTGTTAATCATAAACAAAACCACTAGCCACTTGTTAGCTGACGTGATGGGGCGTGATTCAAACTGTGACAAGTGGAACACTTTGCGAGATCCCTACAAGGCTAGACATCCACTTCTCTCTTTCACCGCCTGTCCAAAGCCGTTGTCACAGTTAGCTGTCGTTGGCTTGACATAGGGACGTACTGGACACCACGTGTGAACGTGACGTAAAGTTGACCGTTCTTAGCCCCACCAGACACCCCGTCCCATCTCCCCATAGCTGCTGTCAAATCTGGCCGCACGTGTTGATTTTGTGCGTCCATAACCCAGGTGACTTTTGGACCGTTCAGGGCGTACATTAGCACACTGTGAGTGACAGCCGATCGCGTGCGGAATTAATAAACTCACAGACTGCGCTGGTCCTGTCAAGTGTGTTTGAAGGGTGGGGGAGAGGGAGGGAAGATAACCGTGCTGTGCGATGATCCATAGGATCCAGCCGCTGCCTTCATCCCACCTCGCCCTCAACTCCTCCAATCACTTCGTTCAGGAGAGTGTCGTCAGTACAAACTACGAGATTGCCCGGGAGCTTAGTGGCTGCTGTCAGAGCCGTCTTGACGTGTACCGTCATAGGGTCGAGTCGTCCAGTTGGCGTGTGTCGTGAGTCGCCCTCAGGACAATAAACAATATTATGGGGTCAGTCTGTCTGGATGATGTGTGTCGTCATTTGACAGACTGACTGAAGGTCGTCGCCGTGAGGACCATAAGCAATGTCAAACGCCATTTTTTGTTGTCATCATGCAGGCTGACAGCTCTGGCCGATGTATGTCATCATACAGGCTGACAGCTCTGGCCAATGTATGTCATATGTCATCATACAGGGTGACCACTCGAAGTCGTCATAATATGACCACTAGTTGATGTCATTATCATAAAACAGGGAAGCAAGTTTGGCTGACGTGGACTTCGTGAGTGAAAAGCTGCACCACCACATACACTCTGTGTGTGTGTGTGTGTGGGTGGGTGGGTGGGTGCGTGCGTGCGTGCGTGCAAGCGCGCAAGCATGTATGTGTCGGACAGAGAGACGGATGAGAGATCGCAAAAAAATAAAATAGGAAATGACTGCTCCGCTGTGTTAACTAAACGCTGCACGGAAACTGTTGTGGATCTCAACAGACCAAGTACCGCTCCATAAGCACACGTGGTTCCCCGTACAATGCACCGAAAGACTGAACTTGACTGCTGTTGCCTTCCGACACCCGTCTGTTGACTGTTGTCTTCCGACATCCGTCTGTTGACTGTTGTTGCCTTCCGACACCCGTCTGTTGACTGTTGCTGCCTTCCGACACCTGTTTGTTGACTGTAAGCGAATGTTGTTGCCTGACATCCGGCTGCTGCCGACTGACCTCCCTTGGCCTCTGTTTTCGTTTTTCCCGAAATTGGATAATGCCAGGAGACTCTCCGCCTCAGCGATCAGCGCTCAGGCGTATCGTGATCTTGCTGAAGATTTCAGATCTCGCTGAAGATTTCAGATCTTGCGAACATTCGTCCAAGGATCTTTTTAAACAGAGAGCCTGTGTTTAGAGAACAACTTTATCCTAGTGTTGAAATATTCCAATCGCATGTTCGTCGGTGCTGCTAACCCTGGTTGCTGTTCTGCACTATATCAGGACTCGTTAAATCTGAGCCTGAGTGCACTGATTTGTCGTACAGTGTGAAGAACGAATCGCGACCATCGGCTGAAAAAAAAACCCTGGTTGTCATGGAGAAGTATTTCTACAATGGATCCGAATGACGAAATCTTCTGTATCTGTGGTACAAAAAGCAGCTGAACCAAGTATAAACACAAACGCAGTTCATCGGGACTGACAAAAACAAAGCAAATGAAATACAAACAAGGTGGGAAAAAACACATTTCCGTCTTTCAGCAGCTGGCTTGTACGTTGAAGCTTACTTACAGCCAGCTGCCATCTAATTCCGGAAGTCGAACAATTTTGTGAGTTACAGAGAGAGAGAGAGAGAGATTCTAGACGTATATACCTTGTCATTACAGAGAGAGAGAGAGATTCTAGACGTATATACCTTGTCGTTGCTGCGTTCTGACCACACCTATGTTCGTCACTTCGTAAGTCTATTATTTTCCATACAAGGGTTCCGCTTGTCTGATTAAGAAACTCTCATCAAATGATTTATTCCTATAGCAAAAGTCTCTTTCAGGACAAACAAACGTCTCTTCTCTGATAACGTCTGACATACCGAAGAAAAGCATTAAATGCAATCTCTCTCTCTTTCTCTTTCCGAAGAAAGAGAACGAAAGCTCTCCCCTTCATTGCACGCCCCATGAATAGACCCCGCGGAATATTAAAATGAAAAAATACAGCAACAGGCTACAATTTTCTGAAAGGTCTGAACCAACTAATTTTCTCCTTCTCGACGACAGAAAAAGGGATGGTTGAACGGATTCCTAGCTGAGTTTAATTAGTCCAGATTGGCCCAGTCTTCCACTAGTCGCTTACTTTTTCTTCACTCAGACGCTTTCGAGTGGACGCACAGGCCCCGCAGGGGGGGACATAACAGAGGAGGGGCAGCAAACGAGAGGAGAGAGAACAAGGATCAAAGAGAGATGCAGTAGTCCGGTTCATCCGTTGTCCATCCGAAGCAGAACACGGAGAACTTGTTTACGTGCTGACAATATAAGCGGGCACAACTGACAACTGTGTGAAAGATTGAAGATACGAATGATGGGCGAACGAAAAATTGTGAAAAAAAAAATCTGGAGATGGCGTGTTCATGCATGCATTTCCGTTATTCTCTCCCTCTGCGTGGCAGTGGCGCGCGCGCGAGGGCGTGTGCGTGTGCGTGTAGGCCCCTGCGCATGAATCTGTGTGTGCCTTTTTATTACTTTCTGTAGATAAATCATGGTCTTAAAGAGAAAGTCAGTCTTTAATCTCGGGGTAGTTCCTACCCCCTTGGCGTAACCCCGGCCTCACGGAAGGAGGGGGTTATGACACGTAGACTGGGTGCGAGGTACCGAAGCGATACCCTCGGGGGAATCAGAGACAAGGGGCGGGGGGGGGCGCGTTAGAGAGGGGAGGTGAGTGGTGGCGTGCGTGGGGCCAGGCGGGGAAGCAAAGGGAAAGACAAATAGAAAGCAATGAAGAAAAGGGCTCCGGCCTCACCCCGCGGTAGCCAAGTCAAACACACTTCACGGCGGGTGGCGACTGAAAAGTCAGACGTCAATAGCCTCTTCGCTGCAGCAGCACGTGCCTCTCCCACCCCCACCCCTCATAGCATGCTCACCATCCCCCGATCTTCCTCCTCACCTCCGGTTCATTTCCTCCTGGGCTAGCGCTTCCTCCAGCCTCCCCGCTGATGGCGATTCGTAGAGATGCTGACGTCCATGTGGTGGGGTAGTCTCTTGTTTTTACTCTGTGTGTAATTTAATTTGCAATAACCGCAACTTGGCAACAACGACAGTTCCCCACTGATGACGACAGAACAACGACAAATGTTGAAGAGGGACGTACACTGCCCTTTCCGGCGCTGTTTCCGTCGGTCTCTCTGTAAGACAGACAGAGGTAAACAGTCACCTGGGCACACGGCTGTCGTCAATGATTTAAACATGTTTTCGGTTATCAGCAATAGAAACAATCATTAAATACGCCTGTTATGAAATTTCATTAGAGATAAGTTTATCATTAAAGACATTAACAGTTTCCTTAACAGACTCTCTCTCTTTCTCTTTCTTATATATATATAATCCCTTGACTATGCACGACAGAGGTATTGACATGTCATTTGAAACTGAACACATGCACACAGTCACACACATATATGGAATATACTCACTCGCGCCCCTGCATTGTTTGTAATAAGTGGCACGGATTACGGACTTCTGAAGCCAGTGATATATTCAATGTGCTCAAAAATCATAGCATCAAAATTGCTTACACTAAAAGAAAACCGTGTTTAAATAAATAAAATGTAATATCTGGAGCGACTGTGACTGTTATTGACCCGTTATTGTTTGTGAAAACTTTTTTCCTTCTTGTTCGTGGGCTAGAAAAGTTCCGGAAGACGAGGAAGCAGTCGAGATTGGAGAAGCGCTGTGAAGACAGACGAAGTGTCTGCGATAACAGAAAGTCTGGCTGTAGTTGTCTCCCTCCTTATCAGCTCTTTCTTTTTGTGTTCAGCTACAAAACGTCACCACTGACAGCATGAACACGACCGCAAGAAGCATGGGATTCTTTATGGGGCCGAGAGTTACAATCGTTTAGAGCATTCCAGACAAAGCAGGAAAAGGAAAGATTTATTCTTCAGCTATTTACCCCCTCGTAACACTCTACTGACAGAACAGAGTGCCGAACCTGTAAGAAATAACGTATGCAGCAGGCCTGATGAAGGAAATCGTGAGCTCTAGATTTCGTTTTGACTTTGTCTAATTCAAAGCCCAATAGATTCAAGTTAAATATCTAGCTTGACAAAAATAAGTTCTGCTTATTACTTGGAAACTCATCTCACACCCCAGACTCTCAGAGTACAGACTATTCTGCCAGGAAATGTATGGGCACTTTTCTACATTCCAAAACATTCCCTTCGTGGTAAAACAAATGTTCGAAGTAAGGACGCGCCAAGGATGTCATAGGCTACAAAGTGAAAGGTTGTATAAAGAAAAGGAAAATGCTTTATATCTGTTCTCAGTTTGCTTCCATCCAGACAACTCCGTTCAGCCTCAGATGACCGTCTGTTAGCTATACCCGCTCGACCGCTGCACCACTCTTCATGACTGGTGATCTCTGAGTATAGTACTGTATTAGTGTATAGTACTGTATTAGTGTATAGTACTGTATTAGTGTATAGTACTGTATTAGTGTATAGTACTGTATTGCGTTGGCGCGCGTCTGTGTACCTTTATGTACTTATTCTGTCAGGCGCCGTGAGCCTGCCCCTGTGAGGTGGGGTAGCGTCCGTTGCATATTATTATTATTATTATTATTATTAT
>SMGT01009057.1:288087-299841 GCA_004794575.1 Lanistes nyassanus | reverse complement strand
GCGAAGATGCCCTAAAGGCTCCTCGCGAGTCCTTGCAAGGTTCTTCCCGCGAGAGGTGCTGGGAAACACTTAAGAGGTTTCGCGAAACCTCGCCTTAGGCAACGCGCGTCTTATGCAGCTGGTCACACGCGACTGTATGGCGGGCGGTCTTCCAAAGATGGTGGACGGAAATGAGTCAAATGACAGCACGTGCACGATATTTTGTTTTCCAAATTTATCCACAAAGTACTTTTTACTTTTTGCATAGTTTTCAGAAACTACTTCGTTACAAAGTAAAAATTTTTACCAAAAAAGGAACGAAAGTCAAAGTAAAAGTACAGACTTGCAAAAGTACTTCGTTACTTTACAAAGTACTCAAATTTGTAACGAAGTATTGTAACGAAGTACTTGTACTTCGTTACACCCCAGCCCTGGATACCAGTCTGCTTACACTGATACCAGTCTGCATACACTGATACCAGTCTGCTTACACTGATACCAGTCTGCTTACACTGATACCAGTCTGCATACATTGATACCAGTCTGCTTACACTGATACCAGTCTGCATACATTGATACCAGTCTGCTTACACTGATACCAGTCTGCATACTGTTGATGCATTTCTGCGGCAAACAGCAACTGTAATGACTTTTATCTACAGAACTGTATCTCTGTGACACCGCTGGTTTTTCCCTGTATCGAAAACAGATTCAGGATAGTCCCCATCCCCAGCCTAAACATAAACACCATTCCCAATGATTGAGGAGTGCCCTGCACAGAAGGGTCATCGTGTGCCGGCGTTGACCTCAGACAGCTAAAAGGGCGAAAGCGATGATGTGCCGGGAGTTTTGAACTCTTTTCATGGTCCTAGGGACACGGACGTTGTTGAAGACACGTTTTCCCTATCGTCAAAACAACAACAATAAAAACAACAAAACAGAGAAATGGTTGCTCTGTAACCTTACTCTAAAAAGGAGGAGAAGAAAATGAATATGTAGGGAGTTTAAGATTTTTTTTGTTCCACATAGCTTGTGGGAAATTGGGTTTCGTTTCATAAATGAACTTTCACTTCTTTCATGTTCGTAACAAAGCCCTGTATGGGTTGCGTCAGTGTTTCTATCTCTGTTCCGCTGGTAGAGCATGTTTTAGGAGCCATTTACCCTGTGCCTTTTGCATACACCTTCATTTGCTGAATGAACAAGCGATGTCCTGTGCAGCCTAGCCTTTAGAATTACAGTGTCAGTGCCGTAAGTCAGCATTTCAACAAATTTCTTTAGTGAACGTCAATGAGTAACTTACGAACTTACAACGGAAGGCTCACGAATCTTCGGTGCAATGTGTGCAGTGAGGAAGGCGGGTGTGCAGTGAGGAAGGCGGGTGTGCAGTGAGGAAGGCGGGTGTGCAGTGAGGAAGGCGGGTGTGCAGTGAGGAAGGCGGGTGTGTCAGCATCAAATCGAAGCCATTTTACGTCATGCCACTCAACATCAAAGAGGCGAATAAAACAAAAATTGTGAAACATTCACTGGGTATTACTTTTTGCTTATTGCTTACTGCTTACTGTCTATTGCTTATTGCTTATTGCTTATTGCTTATTGCTTATTGGTTACTGCTTACTACTTACTACTTATTACTTATTGATCGTGCAGCTGATGTTGGGCTTGTGGTCAAGACGCAACAATAAGTCAGTTGTAGCTGTCAGTGTATGTTTCTCGGTATAATGCACTGTTTGTGAGATGGGGGAGGGGGACTGATAGCGAAATGTTCGACAGAGAGAGCGAGGATGAAAAAAAAAAGAAAATAATAAGAAAGTGGTGGCGGGTGTTTGCTATCGGACACCTTATCAGCCTTGACAGTTAAAGGCAAGTTAGCAAAGGGTTTTTCTTAATTTCCTTAGAAACTCAGACTCCCATGTGACTTCGTAAAGTCATAAGTGTTTGAAGAGGAAGAGTCAAGTCAGTGAAAATTTTCTCTCCCCTCCGTTACAGCCTGAAGTAATAATACTCATGCCCTTCGTTTCGTCTGTCTAGTCACGTGACTGTTCGAGATTATGGACTGCGGATACTCTCTTTTCCTCTGCACAGTCTTGGAACATGCAAGTGGGTTGCTGTTGTCGTTGTCATCATCTCTTCATCATCATCCTTGTTAGTGGTGGTGGTGGTGGTGGTGCTGTTGTGGTAGTAGGTGGTGGTAGTGGTGGTGTCGTGGTAGTAGGTGGTGGTAGTGGTGGTGTCGTGGTAGCAGGTGGTGGGGTCGTGGTGGTAGTTCGTCTGTCCTGAAGCAAGAATTCTCTGATTTTGTAGCTTAGTGCTGTACACCTGCCTGATCATTTTTTCTATGGAGAAATAAAGTTCTGCTGTCTTAAAAAATCGTAAACTGCTTTGCGAATGCATTTTGTAACAACCGTCGCAAATGGGGGGGGGGGGGCTTTATGCCTTTACTTTGTCGTTCGCGTACCAAGAGGGCCATACTGTCATCTGAATGTCCGAGGATAGCGGACGAGGCCAAATGGAGTCTGGAAATGTTGTCCCAGTTGGCGCAAGGAAAGTCAGTGGGGTGATTTGCCGGCACACGATCCTGTATCTCCCTGAAGGCATGTCTTTATAGAGCACCAAACATGAACCCGTTCGTTCGTTGGCATTCAGAAGTTTCGCGAATCTATTTTTCTATTAATTCTTCCCACCCACACCCACACGCACACCCACACGCACACCCACACGCACATACACAGATTGACACTACAGACATCACCAAATCCACTATATTACTATTGTCGCGTGCGCGCGTGCGTGCGTGCGTGCGTGCGTGCGTGTGCGTGTGTGTTAGTAAATATTTTTATTCCAGCCCCTGGTCTAGTCGCCTATGCCAGCACAGCCACGTCTAGTCGGCTATGGGGGGCAAAGCCTTCTGGGAGGACTAGCAGAGATTAATCAGCCCGTCAAGTCGCCCCGGTTGCCGTTTGATTCTCGCCCAGCGCTCTGGCAACAAGGAAGCCATCCAGGCCCGCTGCCAGGCTCTCAGCATTTCCCAGTGGCCAGCCCTTGCTGCAATTCTTCGGCAGGCTGGAATTGGTGCGAGCTAGCGTGCAGGAAACTGCAGACGGGACGATAAAATCAAAGGAAGAAAATTGACTTTGAAAGAAGGAGCCCCCTGCGCCCGCTCGAATCAATGAATTCTTGTCCACCCGGCATCCCGGACAGACTTCACCACGTGTCGCAGCAATCCATGCTGCAAGCTGTTGTCCTGGTTATGTCATCCGTACGACTTGCTGCGACACCAGTAACTGTCTGAAAAAATGTCAGGGCTTGCCTCGAACACAGTAAGACTAGGAGGGGGTCACTCGAGTGGTAACCACGTTTCTGTCTGTCCGTCCATCCGTCTGTTTTTGTTTTTCGGAACCACATCCCTTTCTATAAGAATGTTAAATGAGTTGCTATGCTATTTTTAAAGCACAAAATTTATTTCATTTCATCATCTGTGTGCTGATAATTTCCTTACTGCCCTTTTTTCCAGAAATAAAAATGTCATACCCCTCCATGTCGCTTGGCCTTGGGGAACTGGTTTGCAATGTCTCTTGTATTTCGCTATTATTTTCGAGAATATTTTAACGTTAGAAACATCGGTCAGCTCTACCAGCAGATGCCGAACGGAAGAAAGAAAAAAGAAAAGAAGAAAGAGGGAAGGAGAAAGCGTAAGCAGCCCCACGGGGTGTGGGGGGAGGGGGAGAGGGCAGGAGGTGGCAGGGGAGCAGCTTCTGACGTCAGAACGCACGTCGTGCTTTGAAGGAGGTAAGCATAGTGTCGAGCTTTGGTTCTTTCCGTCAATAATACTGAACCTGCCCCACAAGGACCGATGTTCTGACATGATTTCGCCATTTGCCTCGTGTATGTTAATCTCGGGCAAATATTGAACTCCGGCAGCTGGGGAAAAACGATGACAGATAGTAATATGATGATATTTATTTTGTAATGACATGTATGGTGGGTTTCCATGTGCAAGACTGATTACTCTGGTGATGAAATAAAGATGACAAGTGCAAAACAAGAGGAGACGATTACCACCGAAACTGTCATTCTGGAGGTGATGACGGGGGTGGGCAGGTGACGTGAGGAGAGTGACAACATTTCCTTTTGTCATTACCCCCTTGTTACCTGGATTTACCCCCCTCCCTTCTCCCTCTGTCTGTTGTGAGTAGACTGGTCGTGCGTCGGTGTTTTACTCTGTAGTTTATAGGTGCGACTTTGCATCGGCGTGTGTTTGTGTGTGTGTTGATCGAGAGCTTTACACTCCACTGCTGTCGTGATGTATCATTATTGTAAATGTATTATCTGTGCTTTTTCTGAATGCCCTCCAGAGGGCCAAAGAATAAATAAAATATGAAAATCTGTTCCACTGCCATTTTCTTGCATCTATTTTTCTAACTTGGCTGCCACGTTTTTATTATCAACGGGGCGCTGTTAATTCTCAATCTTCCGCGAGTGGCCAGGCATCACAACCATGTCTTTGGGTAGTTCCAGAAATGTGCACTTCATATTTTTATAACGTTGACCTCAGCGAGTTCGTAAATGTTAATATCGGTAAACCAGTGTTGTTTGAATATGACAGGCCAAGCCTCGATGTGAAATGTAGGAACGATTGTACAGCAGTAAACAGAGACAGCAAAGTATTTGAAAGGAAAGTGATGCTGTGCCTCCTAGTAAAGATTTCAGAAAATAAGTCATCAGGACTCTGTCCAGCCTAGCCACCAGTCCCGCAGAAACAAACAAAACAAGTAAACGAAGAAAAGGAAAGCGTACCAAAGATGAAACATATCCACCTCATGCGGAAAGTCTTTTCCCCGAAAACAGCACGATTTTTATAACCGCACGCTTTCCCCCTATGGATAAATAGCGAACAACTCGTGTACAAATGTATCCGGGCATTTTCACTTTGAATAAACGCACACATCCTGCAGTTCTGTTGAAAGCTGAGAACAATGTTCTGGAGAGCCACTTTATCTGTCAGAGGTGAAAGAGAAGAAGACTAGACCCCTACACACCTGCAACACGCCGGGAAAACGTCCTTGAGCTTCTCTTCAGACATCACATCCCGACGGTGAGTGAACCAGGAAGGCCAGACATAGATATATTTAGACAGCAGTGGCGCTTCTTGCAGTGGCTTAAACTTTGGAAACAGACTCTACTTGCCTGAAAGTTCGAAAGTTCAAGTACGCTTAGAGAAGCAATGTTTGTATCCAGATTTCGGGATACGAAGAAACCCGCTGGAAGTAACAATTTACCGATGTGGACAAGCAGCTTCCTGAATACAGCCGCTAAGTGTGATAATGTGTGGTGTGCTCTAGCGAATAATGCATCCTTGTTAAAATACTTTTAAAAAATACTAACAACGCACAGCTAAGCCAAGGACAATGTTTATGGGTTGTTTACCAGCAAACGACCATACAAGTTCTCTTCCGTATGAAATCTCACAGATAGAACGCGGCCATTTATCATCGTGTTTGTTCATCACGTTTCCCACAGACGAATGTATTTGTCAGTTCCGTAACGTGACCTTTTCTCGCGTTTGCTTTCACAGCTAATGCAACCACTTGGTTCTGTCTGGCACATTTCTGATACTTGCGTTGTGCATGTTTGTTTGTTTGTTCTCTTTTATCTTGTTGTTTGTTGCTTTGTGTGTTTGTTTTGATTATCTGTTTGTTTTGTTAGTTTGTTCTTTGTATGTGTTTGCGATAGGTTTGTTGTTATTGTTTCTTTGGGATGGGTGGGTGGGGGAGGGGATTTCTTTTACGCATTTTGTTTGAATTTTTTTATTATTGTTTTGATCATTTGTTGCTTACTTCAATTGTGGGTTTGGTTGTTTATTTTACAGCTTATGTTGTGTTAGACTTTTTCTATGTTAACCGCAGTACATAGCGTTTTGAAGTTTTCTGGTGATGTACTGTAAAAGTAGATGCAGTAGCAGCACCTGTGAACGTTTTCTTTGTCAAGGAAAGTTTAATAAATGTATTATTAGCTTTATAGTTGTGTACTGGACACATATCTGGTGTCCTTGTTGTAGAGCTATTCTGAAAGTAGTTCCTGCTGTACTGCTGTTCTGGAGAGAGACGGGACGGCGGGAGAGGCGCAAAATCTTTAGGGTTGTTGTTGTGTGGATCGGCTTTTCGGATGCTTTAAACCCAGGCTGCTTCGCTTTGGCAGCTAGCTAAAGGTAAGCCAAAAGAGTACAGAAACATGTCTAGAATATAATAAAATTTATATTTTCTTTTGGAAATGGATTACCTGAGAGTGAGAGGGTGAGGGTGGGATATTAAATGCCACACGGGAAATTTGTTGTTACCTCTACAGATATTAACAGTTCTTTGACAGCACACCGGTGAAGAAACGATAGTTGGATTTTCTTTCTTTTTTGAAATCTTTCCACCCCAGGGAATGCCAAAGAGGGAAGGTAATGAAGTTTTATGCGAGCCACGGAAAACAGCTTTCACGTAGAAAGCCCAATAACAGGTTCAAGACTAGAGATAAAGTAATAGCCCGAGGCAGTCTGGAAGATTGGGTTAGTGTGGGGGTGTCAAAGACAAAAACACAAACAAACAAACAAACAACCCCCCCCCCAAAAAAAAATCTTGTCGATGGAAAAGGGGTCAAAAAAATCAAAATACCTGTTAAATTTTTTATGATTTTCAAGCGGTCTCCAAAGAAAGATGTGGGAATGAAGGAAGAAAGAAAACGAGGAAAAGAAAAGAAAACAGAAAGAAAACGAAAAGAATGAAGGAAGTAAGGAAAATAGTGTGGGAGAAAGGATGACAGCAGAAACAGAAGCCACAGCCACGTGTACAACAAACGACTTCATACAAAATAAACTGCACACAAGTTGAAGAAAAGGCGCTGAATCGATAAACACACAGTGATCAACTGAAACCAAATTAATCGCAAACACCAAACTTTAAAAAGGGGTGGGGGGAGTGGAAGAAAATGCTGCTATTTTACGCCCGAGCGGACGTTTTCTGTTTGTGTTACGCCGACGAGCAACGTGAGACAATGGGGACAGACAGAAGACACCAGATAGACACACGAGGAAACGAAACTTTTTTGGAAGTCCGGTCCTTGAAACAATCGGAATGGAGGGCAAATACATGGCAAGCAGGAGGAACGTGATTAAAGCCGACAGAAGTGGAAGGGGAATGGTTGAGGGTATAAAGGCGTGCAAGGCAAAGGGACGAGGACCCACAGGGAGGTAGATAGGAAAGAAATAAAGATTAGGTAGTTTTAGATGAAGAGGAATTCAAACAGCTCCAGCAACTGGAGAGAAAAATGAAAGTGCTTTGGTGGGGCTAGGCGTGAGGTGGGGCGATAGACAGTAAAGGACTTGGGCAAAATATAAATAGACTGCAGCGCAGCAAGACGCCGCTCTGTGTAACGTAGAGACACTGTCTTCTTTTATTGTTGTAGGCTGGCTGGCTCTTCGAATAAATTATTGTCATAAACGAACGCCTTCATGACCAAAGGTGAGACATGGAAATGAACAAAATTCGTAGACAAAGTAAAAGTTTGTGGGCATTAAACATTCATCAAGACCGTACAAAGAGAGAGAGAGAGAGAGAGAGAGAGAGATCACGATGATCGAAAAGTCAGATTGAAGTATTCAAGAGATAATGAAAACAAGCAAACCCAAAGTAGAGGAGTACAACAAACCAACTGCAGATAACAACGATAAACAAGGGCAGTATAAGAAGAGATGTAAGGGAAGGATTACTAGGAGATGGACATGGTGGGGAAGAAAAGATTCCTTTGTCCTATATAGTCGTTGTCATTTTTCTAATAAAAGAGATAGAAATGCATCTACTCACTGCCTTGCCGCCTAATTTGGAAATGGGGCGCGTCACCACCCCCCCCCCCCCAGTTACCCAGGGATGGGAAGGGGCCAAGTCAGTGGGGCGGAGAGCAACGATTCAGCAGTGCTCACCTGTCGCTTCTATCTGGTACAGCCGGCCCTGACTGAGTACATAAAACTGGCAGTTCCGTCATGATTCATTGAGAGGCACATTAGTCCCAGAGAGATGCACACCAGGCC
Source organism: Lanistes nyassanus (assembly GCA_004794575.1). Lineage (NCBI taxonomy): Eukaryota > Metazoa > Mollusca > Gastropoda > Architaenioglossa > Ampullariidae > Lanistes > Lanistes nyassanus. The sequence continues at coordinate 291,794 of SMGT01009057.1, read as the reverse complement.
CACTGGCAGGCACACCAGTGCCGTGAGAGGGGCCCAACAGGCCCACTGGCAGGCACACCAGTGCCGTGAGAGGGGCCCAACAGGCCCACTGGCAGGCACACCAGTGCCGTGAGAGGGGCACACCAGGCCCACTGGGAGGCACACCAGTGCCGTGAGAGGGGCCCACCAGGCCCACTGGCAGGCACACCAGTCCCGTGAGAGGGGCCCAACAGGCCCACTGGCAGGCACACCAGTGCGACACTGTAGGACGATCGGTGCGACACTGGAAAGGGAGCGAGCCTGAGCTAGCCTCACTAAGAGGTGGTCCAACTAACATGGCTAGTGAGCGCCCAAGTCAACCGGACGTTGTTCGTAGAAGAAGAACAGTCAAAGAACTGCGATTGCGTTTGGTAACACGTGTCGTTGCTCCAGTATAAAGTTCCTGCATGTGCCCGGACTGCTGTGTGTTGTGGTAAGTGCCTGTGTCGCGCTCGTCACATCCCGAACAGGCACAGGACTGGGGTCCACCTTGTGCATAGTTTTCAAACATCGTCGAGCGTGTAAGCACTGTGTGTTAGTGCGGTTGTGGTACGCTAGTATTTAAATGGACTGTACCAGGGCTTTGATGTGTGAAGATTTCCGGAACATTAGCAGTACTGAAAATATTTCTTTCATGTGAACAGTGCATGATTGACATAGGTAGGTGTACCAATGTTGACGCCAGCTTTTGAGTGCGAAACTTCATGACATTAACGTATGTCGAAGTGTTAATGTCAGTGGAATAGCCTAAATAATCTTAAAGTATAATGTTCCCAGTTCTTGTAAATAAATAACTGTGTTGTTAAGCAGTCGTTATCTTTATTTGGAATGTTGAGATATTTGCGGGGTTGCTCTGAGGTAAAACGAAACTGGGAAAATTAAATAGACAAATAAAAGGATCGGCGTTATTTTTGACCTAAATAACGTGACAGCGATTTGCTGGTGTAAAAGTCTCATTGCCCGCAGATAACTTATGTAGCGGGGCTTTTGCGATGATCCTGAGTTCAATAATCTTTCGGAATCAGAGTATAAGCATAACCCCGTTACATAGTTACCGACCGGTCACCGATGGTCAAAGTGCGTACAGATGTAGCAGTCGAGAGCCGAAGATGCAGAAAAGTTAGGGATGCAGCGCCGCGGCGAATGGAGCAGATGGGGTAAGAGGGCTAAGAAGATGGGACACGAGGCAGACAGTGCAGGGTCTGCAAGGAAAGTGTTTGCCTACAAGCTCTCGCAAAGTGGCCGGCACTTAGTCTAAAGTGCGACATGCTGTGCACTCCTAGCACCTACTATTGCTCTGGGCCAAGGAATTTTCTTCCTCATCTTCGAAAAAAAGAATTTGCGGAGTCCCTCATTTGTGTATCGATTCAGACATATCACCTTGGGCCCGGCTGTGGCGGTTTTGCCGGGACCTGGCTGAACACGATTTAGCTATTTCGCTCTCCGTCACAGGAGGACAAAAGCCAAGGAAGATAAAGGGACATAACTGTTGGGACGCGATCGTCTCGCCACCAGCCAATCGATAGAGGTTATAGCAGTTGCTTTTTCCTCACTGCTCATTTGCCAGAACCGAGTTTGACGGAGGAGGTGGGGGGGGGGGGATACCTCATTTCCAGTTGGTGGTATCCATGCAGACGACTTTGCACAACTCCTGCAACTTTTGTCCTTTGGACGACTTAAAAATCTTTGGAACAGTAGGCTTCACTCGTTCTGTTTTCCTTTCCTTGTCCTACCAGTCCAGCCAGCTTTGCTCTGTTCTTTCAGAATACTACACATATATCCGAAAAATTACCCAGAGCATGAAGGAGTTAAAATATGTACTGACCAGAAGGAGCATTGTCGCTATCTTATTATCGGAATACGCTCCCAATACATTTGGTTAAGACAGCCTCAAAGACAAAGGCAGTTCATGAGCGTTGTCTCCCCCCAACCTCCATCCCAAACAACAACAAATAGGAGTGGGGGTTCTTCCCCCTTGAAACAAATGGCTGGTGCACTTCGAGTGCATAGTATCTTTGCAGTGCACTCTGAGTGTTTCGTCCGAGGAAGATAGCTTTGATCACAACTTCCGCTAAACTATTTGAATGAATATTTTCCATGCTTACTTATCATTATCGTCCTTTCGTTTGTTCTTTCTTTGTTTCTTTCATTCTTTGTTTTTTTTTTAATTTTCTGTCTTTGTTTTCTTCCTGTTTCCCCCTGTCTGTTACTGTGAATGTATCTAAAACAGATCTTCAAACCTTTATGCATGCCACAAAGCAAATACCCACGGGCCAAGTTATGTGGTCGGAACCGTTTTGAGTGTTCCTACAGTATTTGTGTGTGTGTGTGTGTGTGTGTGTGTGTGTGTGTGTGTGTGTGTGTGTGTGTGTGTGTGTGTGTTTGCCAGTGTTCCTACTTAATTTTTAGTGTTGCCTCTGTATTTTCTTTGCATCGTTTGCCTCATGTCAGACTTTTTTCCCCTGTAGAATGTTTGCAGCGGCCTTTTATAAAAAGGTTATGGTGGAGTCATGTTTGTTAATATCAGTCCCTCTGGTGCTGTCATTGCCATGAATGTTGTCGCCTAGAACAGCAGAATCCACAGAGCAAGCAATATCATTGCGCATGCGCAGACAGATCATGATCCGTTCTGTCACTCCCTTGCAAACCATCGAAATACTGTTACTGAACTTCCGCTCAAAGGACCACTGAGATGTTTCTACTCCTTTGAACCACGATGTTGTAAGATTCAGGGAAAGGTACGATGACATACTGATTAGTTTCCCAATGAAGCAGGCCGCCAGTTTCATATTCCGCTGACAGTTATCTTGCCTGTGGGAAGTATTCATGCGCGCGAGTCTTCGGTCACATTACGTCCCCTTCCAGTCGCCTGACCTATGGGAGTCTGAGACAGTTCTTCACGGGTTCCACAGATGCAGACGATCTGATCCTATTTGATAAAATTAGTGCCAGCTTAGTTTGAGACTGTTAGTCTTTAGGTCATTAATACTTGTTTTCTGTCTTTGTCGAACTGTGTAAGGCTGGCTTTAGAGAGAAGTTGCAGAAACGTAATACAATTAATGATCTTTTACCCTCTAACCACGGTAGGGCTGTGCATGGATGCCCGTCATGCGCACATCGTTGGCTTATGTCGGGATCTTCTTGTGCCAAGCTGTCTTAGCTCTGCATTATTAATGACACTCCAAGTGGTTCGACGTGCTGGTTTCTGCAAAACAGATTTTTGTTTTGTTTTGGACATGAACATTTAACGAATACTTTCCGATCCCAGCTGGATGTGGATTGTATGGGCAATAGTATCGTCTGTTCTGGTCTTAGGGCACCTCTATGTACGAACAGGAGATATAAACGCCGATGCAACCCAGCCCCTGTTCTTACTCTTTGCGCAGACTTAAGGAAAGAAAAAAGGGGAGATAAGCAGGAATGCCTAGTTTGTCAATGGCATCCGAAGACCTAGAGCTGGTCAGCGGAGCACATACCCAAACACGTCCGTTCCAGGAGTTATGCGTACGTGTGACTGTGCGCTTGTATGCCTGTGTGTCTGTGTGCTCGTGTGTATTTGTGTGAATTTGAATGTTCGCAGAGTGCGTTTGGGTGCTCATGGGGGTATTTACGAATTGGCGTTCATGTGTGCATGTGGGTGTTCCTGTGTTTTCCCGTGGATATTCGTGTGGGGCTGCGGGGGGGGGGGG
>SMGT01009057.1:274937-288068 GCA_004794575.1 Lanistes nyassanus | reverse complement strand
GGGGGGGGGGGGGGGGGGGGGGGGGGCGTGCGGCAGTGTGTGTGTGTGTGTGTGAGAGAAAGAGAGTGAGAGATCCCGTATACGCGCAACACTTCGTGTAAAGGTATCGCTAATCAGCTTGCTTTATGAACTCTTCATGTATGTCGTCTATAGAAGTTTCATGCTCCGTCGTTGGGTCATTGGCGTTGCGGTGGCTGAAGTGCCTGCCTCCCTCCTGATAACAATGAAGCCTCCATTTCACGAGATTACACTTTCGCAAATACCAGCCATGGACAGGAAGTTACGTCCCTTTAAGGAGACTGTACTCTCGCAAATACAATTAACGGACAAGAAGTTGGCTTCCTCGCAAGAGACTTCAGAAAAACTCTTCCGAAGCGACGGACAAGAAGTTACCTCCCCTTTAGGAGACTGTACTCCCGCAAATACAAGTGAAGGTCAAGAAATTACCGCCCCCCCCCCCCCACACACACACACCCTTTCGGGAAACTATATTCTTGCAAATACAAATGACGGCAGGAGCCTACTTCCTTCTCAGGAGTCTGTATTCTCGCAAATGAAAAGGACGGACAGGAGCCTACTTCCTTCTTATGAGTCTGTATTCTCGCAAATACAAATGACGGACAGGGGCCTACTTCCTTTTCAGGAGTTTGTATTCTCGCAAATGAAAAGGACGGACAGGAGCCTACTTCCTTCTCAGGAGTTTGTATTCTCACAAATACAAATGACGGACAGGGGCCTACTTCCTTTTCAGGAGTTTGTATTCTCACAAATACAAATGACGGTCAGGAGCCTACTTCCTTTTCAGGAGTTTGTATTCTCGCAAATGAAAAGGACGGACAGGGGCCTACTTCCTTCTCAGGAGTTTGTATTCTCACAAATACAAATGACGGACAGGGGCCTACTTCCTTTTCAGGAGTTTGTATTCTCACAAATACAAATGACGGTCAGGAGCCTACTTCCTTTTCAGGAGTTTGTATTCTCGCAAATGAAAAGGACGGACAGGAGCCTACTTCCTTCTCAGGAGTTTGTATTCTCACAAATACAAATGACGGTCAGGAGCCTACTTCCTTTTCAGGAGTTTGTATTCTCGCAAATGAAAAGGACGGTCAAGAAGTTACCAGCTTTTTAGTATCTCAGCTTTTGCAAACACAAGTGACAGACAGGAAACTACCCCCTTTCAGGAGATTGTACTCTTGCAAATAGTGAGTGATGGATAGGGACTTCCCTCCCCTTCAGGAGTTCATAATCTCACAAATTTAAGTGACGGACAGGAAGTAACTTTTCCAGAAAAGGCGAGAGGCGTCCCGTCCTCTGTTTATGTGCCCGTGTACATGCCCGTGTACGTGCGCGTGTATGTGCGCGTGTATGGGCCGGGTACGTGCGATGATGTGGAGAAGAGCTGTGGATAAAAGACAGAAAGAAAAAAGAAAAAGGAAAAAACAAGAGCCTGGTTTGTGCATTTCGTTGAAAAAAATCCACAGAATGAGCATTTGCATGCGTGCTTCTTTTCCTTCCACTGAATTTATATTGCTTGTTTCCTTTTCTTTACTATGTCGTTACCTTTTCCAACCACTTCCTGTGTTCGCATGCGCGTTCGTCGCCAAGCCTATTCCCTTTTTTATGCTCATTTCCGTCTATCTGCACTGTCCTTTCTACTACCTGCCTGTGTGTCACTGCGTCTGTCTTTTATTCTCTCGCTCTCTCTTTCCCTGTCTCCAACTCTCTATCTACTCCTTCTCTGCCTCTCATCCATCCATCCTGTTCTCTCGTCTCTGGTCTCTGGTCTCTCTCTCTCTCTCTGACGCAGCTTTCATGTTTGTATGATTAAAGCAATTTCCTTTCATTTGAATACAGAACGTTTGAGACTGGAATGAGCTGCTCAACGCGAGAAACGCCCTCTGACCTCAATTTCGATCCAGGAAGAGGTGCTCACGTCACAAGCCTGGAGCTGGCAGACAACCTTCCTTACGCACGTCACAAGCCATTCCAGGATCGAAGACCTGCAGTCAGACGTGGCGTCCGTTCACACAGCAACAGGTCACTTTCTCATGTGCCTCAGCCAGAGCATAAATATGTGTGATAAAGTGGAAGGCGCAGGGATCCTTTAATACCACACTGGCTGCTCCCTGCTTTGGCCTGCTGTTAACTCTGCCTCAACCCCCCCCCCCCCCACCACCACGTCTGAGAGCTAAGTAACTGTACGGGGCAATGAAACTTCATCCATCCACCCATCCATCCATCCATCCATCCATCATTCCTTCCTTCTTTCTTTCTTTTTTTCGTTTTTTTCCCTTTCAGTTTGTGTGTGCGCGTGAGTGCGTGCGTACGTGAGAGAGAGAGAGAGAGACTAGACACCCCCAGCAATGTACGGGGCAATGAAACTTCATCCATCCAAGAAGTTACCATCCATCCATCCATCATTCCTTCCTTCTTTCTTTCTTTTTTTCGTTTTTTTCCCTTTCAGTTTGTGTGTGCGCGTGAGTGCGTGCGTACGTGAGAGAGAGAGAGAGACTAGACACCCCCAGCATTACGACCATAGAACATAAATGTATTAAATGCTTCCTCGTTTCTTTCGTCTGAGTTTTTGTATTTAGGAAAAATACTGGGCCGAAAGGAAGGGTGAGGGGAAGAGGGAGAGACAGACTGAAAATAGACTGATTTCTGCAGACAAAATATCACCTATGGTAGCCATAGCAAAAGACATACCAGGGCGGCATAGATTGTCGAAAACTACATCCCGCATGTCCCCCGCCTCCCTCCCTTTACGACCTAGGTCACGGGGCTGAGATGAGGTGAGATGAGATATATAGTATGCCAGCATCGCCTGTAAGTTATTAACACGGTTTCTTACTTGCTGTTATTTGTTTGTTCGCTCGGTTGCTCGTTCGCTCGCTCGCTCGGTTGGTTGGTTGGTTGGTTGGTTGGTTGGTTGGTTGGTTGGTTGGTTGGTTGGTTGGTTGGTTGGTTGGTTGGTTGGTTGGTTGGTTGGAGTTTTTTAGGTTTGGGGTTTGGGGGTTGGGGGATGTCATGCACGATGTTTATTATCTCATAGTTTTAATTATTCTCATCTTGTTACATCTTCATGCCCTTCCTTGTTCCTAAGTTGAAACACCAAATATATCTCCATGCCTTGGGCATAAAGGTTCTGGTTAATCGAAACTAGAATCTTCCCTGTTCTACATGAAGCGACACTTCCTGGTGTCAGATGACAAACCGTTTTCCGGTATCTCCGGAGAAGCTTGCACTGAGCACTGTGTACACCTTCGCTTCTGTTTGTATAATGTGCACAGGAGGGTTAGCGCCCGTGACTAAGTCATGTTGTGTGAAACTGTCACTGCCACGATGCTGTCGAGTCGAGTTCTGTAAGTGGAGGAAAAGAAGAGAGCTGCAAATGGAAAAAAAAAGTCGTGGGCAAAAGGAAGTGACGGAAAGCACTGATTGGCCTGGTGTTACCAGGAAGATTTACTTGAAACCGTGGCTTTAAAAAATGTGTGCACGGAGAATGAAATATAAAGGACTTCTTACGACAGTTTTTAAGATTCTCTGGTCTGCAGAAAACGTGATAATTTGACAAGGAGATAGGGAAGCCACGTGAAATATGTGATTGCTGGAGATTTAAATAAAAAAAAAAGGAACTAGGTTGGTGAAAGATATGAAATTTGGTGAATGTACTTTATAGGGTACGTATCTTTCACTTTTTGTGTCTGGTCGGACTAATAACACAAGTCCACAGACAATTTTCTTTAGTAATAATTTTGTGTGGGTTTTATAGTATTTTCCATGCGAAATTCAAATCTGCTTTTATTTTTTCTCTTGCACGTCTAGTTTTTATGATGAAGCTAATTACATACTTAATGATATTTGGTATAATTAATCTATATGCATTACGAGATTTTACGATAGTTGTCTATATTTCTATGTTACAGATGATATTAACTGCAATTAAGTTATTGTCATGCCGAGAAACTGTGTTAGTCATCCACACAGTTTATGTTACGTCTGTTGCTCATTCATGATGAAAGCACGTGGCCCAATTAGTGCAGATCTGAAGAAGACATGCAAATTGTACTTCGGCTGTCCTCTTGGTGACCAGAATAAATCTTGGGCTCCGCGTCACCTTCAACAGTTCCAATGGACCGCGTGACTGGCGAAAGACAGCGAAGCCATTTGCAGTTCCGGTGGTGTGGAGGGAACCGCGAGACCATATCAATGATTGCAACTTTTACCGCGTGAACCCTAGTGGATTCTCAGCTAAAACTAAGCATAAAATTGTATATCCCAGCCTGGATTCTGCAATAAGATCTGTTCCTCATGGTGATTCCGTACCCGTTTCTGTACCACCACATGATGAGCTTGCTTCTGTAGAAGGTAAACGTGATGAGGAATATGGTGAACTTGCAGCTGGTTACAGTCAGGAATCATCCAATCGAGAGTACGTGGGGGGTGAAAATTTAAAACCAGAGACTTTTACACAAGTATGTCAGACGTGTGTGGCGGCCATGGGATACTACGAGCCGGAAAGAACCAGTGTCAAGTTTCTGGCTCTGGTTGATCCGAGCAAAATATTTCTCCCTCTTCATGTCAAGCTGGGCTTGATTAAGAACCTTGTAAAGGCCATGGGCAAAGTAAACTCTCAGGGTTTCCAGTGCCTTGTTTCCAAACATAAGCACTGCGAAAATGAAGGAAGGGATATCTATAGGTCCACGGATCGAGACCCTCTTGCAGGATGAATCTCTCTCAGCAGCCGAGGTGGAACTTGGGAGGCATTCAAGTGGCTCTGTGAAAAGTTTCTGATCGCTGACTGCTGCTGCTGCTGCTGCTGGATGTTGCACCGTGACACACCAGACACAGTGTATACAAGACAGTCACACTCCAAGTGTTTTTGAAGAAACAGTGTTAGCTGACATGACACCATTCCATATATCAATGAAACTGTTTGCCTGTTTGACTTCACAATGAATTCGTTGAAAAAATGTCGGCGCTTTAGTAGGAAACTACATGCAAATAATTTGTAAACTAATATTACCCATAACCTCAAAAGCTGACGTGACAGAGGAAAGGTGAAAACAGACCTGAAATCAGCAAGAAAGCCTGATTTAGAAAAATGTGTTTTGGTCTCCGATGGTTTTTTTTTTGTTTGCCTTGTGTAATTTATTTTAGTAACTTGCTTGTAATTATTTTGCTAATAATCTAATAAAGTGTTGCCGATTATGTAACGGCAGGTCAAGGTAACCTCTCTCAGGGGAATCATTCACACGTCCTACCCTAGGTAAGGTTAAGCTGACACTAGGTTCAGGTGAGACAAGGGTCACTGCTGGAGACGGCAGGTGTGATTGCGTAAGGCGTTAGGGGGAGGGGGTTGTTAATCTGACTCACCTGCTCCGGGGTAAAAGGAACTTTTATCCGACGGCCAGTGTCTATAGGTGTTAAACCCAGGCTAAATATGGGAGATGCACGCCATACGAAGACGGACCAAAGAGGGGCAGCCGATCGCAAGCTGGGAAGGGAAAGGTGGAAGGTGGAGAATGAGCGAGGTGGATAGGAACCTACGAGACCTACTAGTACATTCCAAACTTAAAGCCCCCAACCCTCCCCCCCCATCCTGCGGCTCTATCCCATGCAATGTCCCCCGCTGCCATACTTGTCCCTACCTGATCACCAACACAACACTCCACACACCCAACACCACTTTTTTCATCAAGCGCCACTTCACCTGCACCAACAGCAACATCGTCTACGCCATCACATGCACCCGCTGTCCCACCCTGTTCTACATTGGTGAGACAGAACGCACTCTCAACACCCGCTTCACAGAACATCTAGCCGACACTAAACACCGCAGAAACACGCCAGTTGCACGTCACTTCAACACACCCCCACACACAGCCGACAATATGAGGGTCTGTGGTATCTGGAGAATGATGGGCGACTCCACTGACCGCAAGAATATGGAGTCCTACTTCATTACCCATTTTGGTACCATGGCATCCACAGGTCTCAACCTCAAACACTGACCCTCCCCCTCCCTCCTCACCTCCTCACCTCCTCACCCCTTCACCCCTGCTTTCTTCTCTCTCTCTCTCTCTCTTCTACACCCACCCTCCCCCTTACTTTCTCTCCCCTCTCTCCCTCTCTTTCCCACACTCTCACACTGACACCCTCTCACCCTCGCTTCTCTCTCTGCTCCGCCCACTCTCCACCCTCCACCCTTCCCTTCCCTTTCTTACCCAGGTTGCGATTGGCTGCCCCTCTTTAGCCCCTCTTGCTTCCTGTCTCATGGTCTTTTTTCGGCGACCCACCCTGCGCGCCACACATCAACCGCAGCTAAGTCTTTTCGTTTTCGTTTTTGGTTTTTTTCCCTCGTTTTTGTGTCGCCCTGATGAAGGGGTCGTGTACCGGAACATGTAGATTGTCTTCGTCTTTCTCCTGTTCTAGCTTGGTTCAGTTCCCTTGTTTTTAATCTGAATGTTGATGGTTCAAATCCAGGTGTTGCCAAAGATGAATTCCTGCAGTTATATATTGTGCAGACTCCAGTCGGCCATTTCCCCACACTTCCTGTCTGCGCTGGCCATCCTACTGCAACTGGTGGTACTTTCGGTGCATAGTTTAGTAATAGGACCCACCCACACACACCCAGAGTACGAAATCACCACAAGGATGAAGCACTCTTCCTCTAAAATAACCAACCAACCATGGCAATTGTTTGCTTGTTCTTGTTTTTTGTTTTGTTTTGTTTGGGGGTGGGTTGCTATCTTGTGCTAGAGAATCCCGTTTGCTAGATTTTTGGTTAGCAAAACTTTGGCCACGTTTAGCCTGTGTTAGCCTATGCATTGTGCTCTTATGTGCACCTAAGTTACACTTTGCCGTAGAAAGTGTCTGGCCTGAAGGGCGTCGAGGGATGGTGGACTGTGAAGAAGGAAACTGAGTTAAGGGACACAAAGCCAGTGGCTGGAGGGAGAAGCTAAGGTCCGACTCCGTGTTGTTCCTGCAGATCGTTGAACGACTTGGCATACGACAGCGTCAAAAGTCAAAGGTTGACCAGGAGTGCCCCCCACTCCCCCCGGTGTTGGGTGTGAGATATCCGCGTGAGTGCCTGCTCTTGAGCAACATATGTGCGCCTTATTGTTGATGTATGTAAATTAATATTAATCGTCCACTGTATAGCTGTTATGTGCTTCTTTGTGGAGATTGTAGGTGGATGGGGGCTGCAGGCGCAGGCATTGATGTGTCATAAGTAATATAGTTTTTATAATTTACCGCCCTCTTAATGTCTGGTGTTGTGAGAGTACACGCGTGAGTCCCCACGTTAGGAGCAGGAAGAACACTGCGAGTAGACAACATGTCAACAGTCACAGTTGCAGTTATCCTTCACTGACTGAAGAAAAGGGTGGATTATTTTATTGAAAACGTAGACTGAGTTATGGCCCATTAACACACTTCAATGCTGGTACTTTGAAACGCGCTGAAACGGCTTTTAAGCCTTGCTCAAGGACAACTATAATCATTATAGTAATCATTATAGTAGTCCTTGGCCTTGCTCTATTTCGGAACCAATCCTGCTCAAGGGTTTGAGCTGATAGAATGGCTTTCTATTTTTCGAAACCTTGAAACTTTGAAACCCTGCCTGCCACTATCACGAACATCAGAGCAAAAGGTAAATTGATCTCAGCAACGGGGTCAAGGCGCCTATGTCGTGTCCTTCCTTTCAAGGCTCCACAATGAGCCAAAGGATAGTTATCCATAGTTATCCATAGTTATCCTGCCCTTGCGCACTAGAAACGGGAATTTCTGGCAGGAAAAACACAGGGTGCATTGGCTGACATGATTACACGACAACAAGATTTAGAAGCTGGAAATTTCGACACTTATGTGCACTCAAAACTGCCGACTTGTACACTTTGTGGAAGCTGCTATAAGTTGCAATACAATTGTCGCATTAACGATAGCCCTGTTCAAGATTTTAAAAGGCAGTTGACACAAATAGTTTTGTGGAAAAAGACAGAAATAACGATGTCTGTATCTAGGTGTATTGTAAATTCAGCAGTTCCAGGCATACTCCATTCCCTAACAAACATCATTTGTTTTTCTTTAAAATTTCCTATAAATTCGGGACTGTGGAGTTTTAATGGGTTTAAATTTCTGACAATTCTGTAAAACTGTCTTGTAGTTTCTGAATTATCTATGATAGCGGCTTTGGTTTCCACCACCCAGACAACGGTACAAGAGAGATGCAATAGAGATGGGGCAGAACGGGGGTGGGGTGGGAGGCAGGCGAGGTACACTATGAGACGCATAGTCTTGCAGGGAGCTGCATGCCGATCAATACCTTGTATTCCGTGGAATGCAGTCCGCCTTGCGACGGCCTTCACCCTCCCCAGACCTGCGCACTGACCTGTCATCTGCGCGCGGCAGGGTGACCCTGCTCACTGATCGCTTTCGCTGCCACAAAGCACGCTCAGGTAACCCAGTCGAAGCTGTCAATCGAAGGCAATTGACACGTTTACCTGCGCATGAAGAGTGTGCGAGCCTGCTTATCATCTATGGATCTGGGGCGCCCGCACGCGCACGCTCACCTTGTCTGTGCGAACAAAAGGCGCCGCCAGGTGAATCGAAACTGAGTGATTACGTTATCGGTACAGTGCAGCCCCTTCATTTCCCACCTTGGCGTGTTTAATGCTGCACTCTGCATGCTCCTTTTGCATTTGAGTAATTCCAATCCGTGCATTGTTTTCCCTTTATAACCTTTCTACCTTTCTGTTACTTTTTTTGTGCCTTTGTTTGAGTTTGGGGATGGAGGCTTCCCACTGGGGCTGGCGGACACGCACGCACACGAAGTGACAAAGAGGTACATGTAGCCGCACAGATGATAAAATAAGCAACATGAAAATCCAGTTTGCAACTTGTTGTTTGCGAACAGTATTGTTGAAGTTTGGCCTATAAACGCACTCGTCCTTGGCTACTTTCAGCACAAGATGGACTCTCCCCCCCCCCAAAAAAAAAATAGTGACAGAGAAAAAATCCAGACTTGCCTACACTTTGCAAAGGCTTGTGTGCACAACAGAAATTTGACCAGTCAGTAACATAGTTCTTAATAGTTACATTGCAGTTGGTCCCGTGTACTGACAGAGTTTAAAGTTTGCTATGCGTGTGCCAGGTATAGTCCCCCTTTCTAACACCATGCTGGGAATAATTTTAAAAAGTGGGTTTTCTTTTCCTTAATGTGTATTAAAGTTGAATGTGCACTGCATGCTGCTAGCTTGGGAGATATCATATCGCATAGAATCAAAAGTGTATTTAACTTTCAGGTTTGGAGATTAACCCGAACAACATAATAATTTATTCATTAAAGAAATCTCTCACGTTCTGCAGATGTTGATCACCCTGTGGATAGCTCCGAACGTACCACAGTTTATTGAAGCAGGCAACACACAACACAAGAGGCAACTGCAAGGGGGAACAACCTTGCTGCTGTTCACAGTTGCAGCCCCTAACAGATGGCGCCTGTGTGGCCGTTCTGTGCTGCGCGTGGGGGAGATACTGAGTTTCTCTTCTCTGCTCTCCGTAATGACGTCAGTTTTCTTCTCGTCAGACGCCTGTGTCTTGACGTCATCTTCAACAGTCTGTGGTCGTTGTTGTCTCAGATGCAGCCAGACTATACGCGATGATCACCATCAACTGGAGTCAGCGTGGATGTTTATGTCATTACCATGGATTCAGCACACAGCTGGGTTAAAAGAGTGTCATAGCTGGGCGTGCATCAAATGCTCGTCGAAGATAATATAAAAGCTGCCAACCTACTGACTGTTTTAAGTTGTTCTAATTCTGTTCTACCGAAGCTTGGACTAAGCTCGCTAAAGTTTGGTTGTCGCGAAGGGAAAAATAAGGAGCAAACGGCTGAACAGGATTCCACGCTTCGCTTATCGCGCTGTGCGGACTCCGAAGCTGACATCGCCATGTGTCCGCAACGCCCTGGTTGGAGATTGGTAGCTCTTTCGCGCGGAGGTGCAGAATTCACAGTAATACAACTCGCTAGCTATAGCGTTTACGTCATCACGATCTCTTCTGCAGCATATTTGAATGCAAAAACTTCTCGAAGTCAACTCCGCGAACCGAGCTGCACATTTCGTTGCCTTTGGCATTTAGGTAGATTAGAACACTGCTTAGAAATCAAGAACTCGTATTATTGTTATTATTATTATTATTATTATTATTATGAAAGAAACGGCCTTTAAGGAAGATGATGGGATGTAAGAGGAAGTTTGACCGACTGCCCCAGCCTAGTTTTTATTTTAATTCGCTAAACGACAAGAAACAGTAAGCGCTAAAGAACAATCTGTAATCCACTGATTACGTGAGATCATGATCGAGCTAAGAGCAAAGAAAGATGAATGTTACTTAACAGCCATGCGGATGGTGGTGTGAGGAAGGGGTAGGTACGAGCAGATTGCCTCTAACAAACGACTGGTCTGCTACCTCCAAGCTAAAATTACCACGTGACTCGTGCTGTGAGTCACTACCGTTTGATACGCCAGCTGAATAGACCTTCACCTTCGGTCCAACTGCAAACGACTTGCGTTACTCGTGGAGCGGATCGGCAGAGCGAGTGGGTCATCTATCCGAAAGAAGTTCAAGTGGGCAGGGGGTTTGGGGGAGGAACTGGGAATACATAAAAGATATATAGATATATACGCAGACATTTAAGCACCTTATCATGTGCCCTCGTCCTTAAGGCCAATCAAAGCACAGTTTAATTGATTACTGACCTGTACTTGGAAAAAATATGTCAAAAAGGAAACCTGCCAATGGTCAGCACGGTTGGCACTGGTGCATATTATCATGGCCAGAAAACTGTTCCGAAACCCCTGTTGTTAGACAGACTAGCAGACAGGGAGGCATATAAAGCAGAGAAAGCACGCAGGCATGCAGGTAGGCAAGAGGATGGCCTGAAGAAGGAAGACAATGTGAAAGGGAGGGAAATAGGAACGAACAAAAAGAGGCAGACATTTTAGTTTAGTCATCATTTCTCCGAGTGGAGCGTTTGGCCTCGAGAGTTATCCTCCACTTCCTGAAGTCTCTGACTTTTTTTTTTTTGCTCCTTCCCAAGAGAGTTTGAGGGCTTTGGGTTCTTCATTTAGACCCTGTCTCCAGGTCTGCCTTGGGTGGCCCCGGTCTTCGTTGACCTTGTGGGTTCCAGTCAAGCGACTGGCGGGTTACGTCTGAGGGCCCTGTGTACGACACGTCGGCAGGAGGCGGAAGGAAGGAAGTGGAAGGAATGTAGAAAGGAGTAGGGAGTTTTAGGTAGGGAAGACAGCAAACAGCCTCGGCAGTCTGGCATCCAGACAAACAGACATAGAGGTACGGTATTGCTTGTTCCTCTCAGGTCTCCGCGTGTCTGTTTGTCAGTCAGGTGTGCGTGTCTGTTTGTCAGTCAGATCTGCATGCTCGTCTGTCAGTCAGGTCTAGCTGTCTGTTTGTCAGTCAGGTCTGCGTGCCTGTCTTTCAGTCCATAGACTATTTTGCTGCACGCTGCGTGTCGCTTGATTGATTCGGAATGTCATCTTTCCTTAGCCATGCAAATCCCCGTGTGGGGATGGACACCAGCGACAGCATCTGGCTGCTTGCATAATAAAAATTCCCTGGGCATGTAATGATGTTGCACAGACAGCAAACAATCAGTCAACCTTTTTTTACTATTATTTCCAGCAGTTGTTTCGACTTCACCTTTCTTATCATTTTGAGACTATTTATTCGTTTATCAAAGGATGAGGAAGCTGGCATCTGCAGGCGAAAGGCAAATTAAAAAAAAAAGTTTGTTGCTTTCTTCTTTTTCTTTCTTTCTCTCTGTCTTCCTTCCTTCTTTCTGTTATTTTTCCTGCCGTGTTGGCTGTTTTGGCTATCCAGTTCCTTTATTTTTACAGATGTATGTCTGTCATAAACTGATGGGCAGAAGGTTTGTGCCCACACCCCCTTCCCCTACCCTGCAGGATGCCATTTAAAAATGGGTTGGAACACAGGGCGTCATCCAGACGAACCGCCAACGCCTTGACGTCATTCCAATACCCCTTGCCGTGTCTAAGACGAATGCACTGGGCAGCTAAAATCTTTTACCTGACGAATCAACTATCGTCACACTGAGGCTGACATTTTCCTTTAAGCTCCACAAATTATGGGCAGGTGGAAACGTTGTCACTGTATTACTTCATGGCTTATCACTCACACATACGACCCGAGCCCCATCCACCTACAGTCTCCCCACGACCAGAGAATCCTAGACTCAGTAATACAGTGAAAGAAAAGAGAATATTATTTACATTGTACGACTATTTACAGAAGAGAATGATTAGGCTTATAAGAGGATGGTTCCCTACTTTCTTCCTGGTTCAACTAAGCTGGGTCTCTACTCTATCTCCGGTTCCCTCTGTCATCTGCTTTTCCTAAAGACAACACCAAGACACATGCACCTGGAGAAATTCACACACATTATGACCACGTGGAGAGCACATAACACGCATCACCTGGTTGTTTGTACAGTTTGCACAGCACTTTGTACGGTATGGGGCTCCCCTCTCTGTTGTCTTAAGAGCTGACGTGTCAGGTCATCCTTACTGGTCCTTGGCAACAGCAGACTCTTGTTGTCAACTGTTCTCTGTGTCCTTTGGACACAGCGCTTTGGATGGAAGGCGCTTACTGAGGACTGCGTGCATGTTCACACCTGCCCTGTACTGAAGCACAGCAATGGTAAACATCTTTGGCTAGGTGTGAACTGGACTCCTCTGCCACATAACCACTGCGTCCACTTGGCCTGACGATTACATAACTGATCCAGGTGGTGGCTTACACAAGGGGATTACAGGCCTAGCACAAAACAAGAGTGCTATCGATGGGTTACACCTACAGTCTGAGATAAATTCTTTGTCCCACCATACCCAAAACGTGACATCATCAAAGACGACAATTAACAAGGTACGAAATGTTTGGATTCTAAGAAACAAGACTGGGTTAGGGACTTTCAAGACTTTGAAAAACCAACCAACCAACCAACCAACCAACCAACCAACCAACCAACCAACCAACCAACCAACCAACCAACCAACCAACCAACCAACCAACCAACCAACCAACCAACCAACC
>SMGT01009057.1:258942-274923 GCA_004794575.1 Lanistes nyassanus | reverse complement strand
CCAGCCAGCCAGCCAGCCAGCCAGCCAGCCAGCCAGCCAATGATTCACAGAGAACAAAAGAAAACAGCTGAAAGGTTTAAAAATCGCGGATAAAAGCAAAGAAAAGACGGAACGGGCAAGGCAGGAAGGAAAAAAAGCAAATTAAATTATCGGAGCATTTCCATGTCAACAGAGATATTCACTAACCTCGCGGTATTAATGCGGACAATACTCGGGGGAGGAGGGGGCAGGAGGGGGAGGAGGAAAGACAGACAAAGTCGGCTTCCGCATGTCGTCTCTTATTTTGAACCACAGCAAGAGAGAAGCGTTACGATGGTAGGAAGAATGGGATATGGTAAATGATTCTTTTTGCTTTTTTCCCCCCATTTTTTGGACAGGGTTATTTTCCTGAAACGGTAAGCTTCTTTGAGTGTTGCTGGAGAATCTACCGGGTGAATATCGATTACTTCGCTTTTCCCCATCATTCGCCGATGTCAGCTGCACATAATCCTGATGAAGGAAGAGTTTATTAAAATCTATAGTCCCCCACCCCACCCTTGGATCGAATGAGTTGGGAGGGGTAGTAGGAGAAGAGCAGTAAGGGGGAAAAGTGAAAACGAACCCCGCATTCAGATGTAGCGGGTGAAAAGATAGGAAAGGCTCGATTCTGTCAGGTTTACCCTACCCTGAACACTTAGGAGTAACATAATGAAAAAGTGTTCGACGCTACGACATTTTGTAAGGTTTACCCTTATCTACGACACTTAGGAGTAATACCATGAATAAATGTACGATGCTACAAGATTTGTTGTTGTTGTTGTTGTTTACAGCAAGACACGCGAGTTCCTGGATGGTAACTTTTATTCACGTCTAGTCTTAGCACTGTTAAAGCCAAGCGACCTTTACGATAATTGTCAGCTAGATAAGCAAAGAATATTGACAAATGTCCCAAGCTGTTAAATGTACGTTAGTTGCCAGGATTGTTCGGGGAGAGGGGAGGGAAGGGGGAGCTGATACATTTCAGATGAGATACAGCGCTTTGCTGTAGCAATCATTTGGCAATTTGTAAAGGAAAGAAACGGGGAAAGGGGCAAAGAGGAATAGTTTTGTCGGGGATGTGCGCGAGTGCGTTGCGACTGTCGTTCTGCTGCATTGATGCTGCTGTCTCTGTGTGCATGGACGAAGTGTGTCAATTCTGGCAGTCTCTGATGTTGTTCCAATGATAAAATCAAATAAAATCATCATCATCATCATCATCATCATCATCATCATCATCATCATCATCATCATCATCATCATCATCATCATCATCATCATCCAAATCGTGTTATACATTTCTCAACACTTTTGGGGACGTGCTTTTTCCTCTTGTTTTACTTTCATTTTAAACGATGCGAGCGTCCTGGGAATGTGTAAAGAAGTTCTTCCCACCTGTAATTCCCACCTAATGCTCACCTGGATTGTTAGATTAATAAAGACCTTGTGGTTGCCGCCCTTTAATTTAGTGCCATTCCGAGACCAGGCTACAAGATTCGGCAAGCTCCGTGCACAAGCACGGCATGTACTGAATTCAGTGAGGCGTGTAGAAGCACAATGCAGTGAGCTTGTTTCACTCAATCAAGACACTGACCGTACTGTACACTGAGTTAAAGAAGAGGGGGGGGGCAGGCTTACATAACACAGATTACATAAACAGTAGATCTTAGTAGCTTAAAAGGCTACTTCGTCAAGGGCAACACAGGTAACACAAGCGATGACAGCAAGTGATGATGCCGATGAGGAGAAAGAAGAATAGGGGCAGTCGGCCAGTAGGAATTTTGAGTGTTGTCCCCCTTAACACATCCCCCTCCCTCTCCCGCTCCAAGTGTGTGCATGTCTTCCATTTCTTTCGTTTCATGGACGTACAAGGAACGCGCCAGGCGAGGGGCTAGTGTCATGCGCGAGACCGCCATGGAAAACCAATCATCGGTCTAATGACGTAATCCCGCCGATGAGTAGATCGTCATCTGCGGTTTGAAGACACGCGCATCGAGCTATTCTCAACACCAAGCCCTAGTCCCACATCAGCCGTGAATCATAGGCTGAGTCAAGGCGCAACACTTTGCCAGGACGGGGTCGCTCCATTGATCAGGGCGACCGGCCAGCTGGAGTGCCGCAGCCGTGCGGGTGGAACAGCACACAACCACACTCTGATAGGGAACCATGCCAGAATCCTAGAGACAGAAAAAATCACATGTGAAGGTGGAACTGGTCGAATTTAACAAAGAACAAAAGACGCGTGCACTCACAGTTTATACCACCCTTTCCTGGGAGCAAACACGACTGTGTAGGCCTTACTGCGTCACGACACGTCGCCTGCAGCAAACTTGAGTCCCGCGACAGCTGTGTTTTGAGTCGTCTTCACCCGTTCTGTACACGACTGACCGGGCGGGGACAGGAAAAACAACAATAAAACTGGAGGAAGAGTGACGAAAGAGCAGGAATGTGAGAAAAAGAGAGAAGCAAGAAAAGGATGAGACAAAGAAGGAAGAAAGGAAAAACAAACAAAAAAGAATACAAGAAAGAAAAGGGGGATAAAAAAATCATAGATCTCAGGAAGAAAATAAAGGAAAAACCAAATAAAGAAAACAAAGAAAAACTAAGAGCGAAGAAAAAGGAAAAGAAAGAAGTTGTGAAATGAACACCGACAGATCCAATTCCTTCCTAGTTCTGAAGAACTTCTGTTTGGCAGCAAAAGCCGTTATGAGAGAAAGATGAGGCAAAGTAACTCACATGAGTCTGAAAGTCAGAACGTATGGCAGCCAAGACGCGTTCACTTGAATCACTAATCGGCAGAAGCTGGCTGAACTTTCTTCTTCTCCCCCCTTTCTATCCTGTTCATCTCCTTCGATCATTACTTATTTCCTGTCCTCTTTCCTCCCTTTTTTCTTTCCTTTCTTTCTTCCTTCCATCCATCTTCATTTATTCTTTCATTTCGTGTGTCTTTCATCTATTCCTTACTTCATTTCGTTCTTCCTTCCTCCCTGTTTCCGGTATTACTGAGTTGTGTAGAATTTCTTGTGAAATGTGTCGTGTATCCTTGACAGAAGTGAATCAGCGTGTGATCGAGCTGAAAGACATCACACATACGTCGTGTTGCACGGTTTAATCGAATAAACAAGATAGGCTGACTATCAATGGCGACTGCGCATCTCCGTATTTAACTCCCCTGAGAGAGATGCTGGGGAGGAAGGGAGGGGAATGGAAGGAGGATGTTAAGAGAGAGAAGGGGGTGGATGAGTCAGTGAGAAAAGAAATATCAAAAAGGGAGACAACTAAATCAGGAAGCACTGGCGCCCTGTCCTCTCAGACCAGGGGGAGGGAATGAAATCTGGGAGATAAATACAAACGCAGAGCAGAAAGACTAGGGGACGCCGCCTGCAACGGACTACGCTGGACAGCACGAGTCCTCCCGCGTCCCTGCAGCGCTGCCCCGTGTCGGCGAGAAGCCGATAAAGCCGGCCTATACAAAGGGCATTAACTCGCGAGAGACGACGCGGATAAATGGGATACCAGGGAAAATAAAGGGCTGGGGAGGGGAGGGGGAATGGGGGGAATGAAAAACAGAAAACAAAAAATATATTTGGAGGTAGGCATTGGACATTCTCCAACATAAACTCGTCTACCAATTCGGGTGGTTCTCAAAACCAGACACTCCTCGGCGAAAATCCTAAATGCGTACTTTTTATGGTAAGTTTCTCACCCAAACATTAATCCCACTCACTCAACCACTCAACCACTCGCCCGTTCGCTTCTATTATATCCTCCTGTTCGTGGCCACTCGCGAGAAAAGAGTCTCCTTCCTAGCCGAACACCACACAAAAGATACTTGCAGTTTCCATTCAGAAATTGATATCGAGCTTCATGGACAAAAGAAAGCACACGTCAGGGTTAAACTAGTAGATGACTTCGAATGACGTCACGGTCGATAACGGCGGTCCCCCAACCTGTTTTCACCAACGTTTTCCTTAAGCAGACAGACAATGGCGTGACGTGCCGAGGGAAAACTGCGGAAAAACCAGCGAGCTGGCGTTCCTAGTATACGAAAATGTGTTTGCCGAGTTTGGCGCCCTGCTTTGGTGACGCTAGTGTCGCACGTCACATCACGCTCTCAAGGTGCAGGGAAAAAGTTTGCTTTTACTGCGGTCGGACTTTCTTGTCAATCAATCAATCAATCAGTCAATCAATCAATCAATCAATCAATCAATCAATCAATCAATCAATTGGTATTTAGTTAAAATACTTTTAGTTTCTTTGAAAATTGAAATGTTTTTAATGTCATGAGAAGTGAACGAAGCTTGACAAAGAAAGCAAGGCAGCGTTCCGAGTCCTAAAGGCTATCAATTAATCTGTTTGAACAGCAACGCTCCTCCAGTCGCTCCACTCACTTGCTTTGCTCGCTCACTCGCTTCTGCTAGCAAACTAAGCTCTATTGTCTCGTGGGTACGGCGGACGGCGGGATTAATTGATGACACTCGCCCTTTAAGCCCAGATGTTTCGGAGCTGAAATCCAGAACAGCAGCATCGGCCTCAGTTGGCGACGGGACCGGGCCTTCGGCTCCTGCTGCGGGTTCCTGGTGGGGAGAGGGGAGAGGGTGACCGGCAAATCTTGCAGGTATCGGAGGGATCGGATCGGATGGTGCCGGCAGTCTGGTGTGGTCCTCGCCACTTGGCGGCGCTCGGCCAGAAGAAAGCTGGCAGGGTCAGAGGCCACCAGCCGCTGCTAGAAGCGCATCCTCTTGTCGGTAAGACGAGTCTAGGATAAGCCGGCTTTTGTGATGATTTCATTTCCTCCGGAGACGTGCGGGTGCACGCGCGTGGCCCGTGCTGCAGTGAGTCCCTGCGTGTGTATACGTATGCATGTATATATTATTTATGTATGGTTCTATGCATATATGTATGGATGTATGTGTGCGAGTCTTTTAGTAAACATTCGGATTTTAAGCGCCTTTTCAGCGAGAGGTGTGCATGAAATGTGTTCTCGCGCGTTAAAAATGATGATGATGATGATGATGATGATGATGATGATGATGATGATGATGATGATGATGATGATGATGATGATGATGATGATGATTAAAGAAAGAAGCCATGAAGGACAATCGATGTGACCGCGTTGGTACGGCATGAAATTCTCGTCACTTGACACGTCACCGATGTAGATCTTACTGTTACCTGTCAGACCACCGGTGAAGCTGTGCAACATAGACGCCAGATCGACCTTTCACCTGTTTAGCTGGTCCCAGCCCACCGCCAGAGATGGCATGTGAAGAGTAATATCAACAACGAGAAGAGAATACGTGTTTCCTGCTTGGGTTGGCTGCCGTTCCACTTCCTTAGAGGCAGAGTGAAATCACACGCACGCACGCACCCACCAACGTATACACATGCACACGAACAGAGTTTGTAGAAAACAGCTAGATAGCAGCAGACAATAGCTTGCCTTTGAAGACCATTGCATACAAATGACTTTAGAGATTTTCACACGGCGTGATCATTTTAGTTTCTTTTAAATCAGATAGCAGCAGACAATAGCTTGCCTTTGAAGACCATTGCATACAAATGACTTTAGAGATTTTCACACGGCGTGATCATTTTAGTTTCTTTTAAATCATGTGAAACATCCATCGGCTGATTGATGCACCGTCTCCACTAGTAACCATAGCTGCAACTTTTCCCGACGATAATGTACAGAACAACCGGGCGGTTCTATGAGAAGAAGTTTAACAAGTGTAAACTCAAACCTAACCAAATGAAAACAGCCCAAGAGCAGGCTAGAAGAAGAAAACAAACAAGCGATTGCAAGGAGAATGTGTTCCCTGTGTTAGAAACTGCGCAAATGGTTGATTGCTCGGACATGTCTGGTGCCAACATGCGCTTCCAGACCCTTCTTCTGCAGGACTGAAGCCATCAACAGACCGAGTCAATACGTCAGAGAGCAGAGCGGCTGAGCGTAAAAGTTTGTTTTTGTTCACGTTCCTCTGACTTTCATATCTTGTTACATAGGTATGCGCTACCAGTTAGATGATGGTGAGTGAGTGATCAAGCGAGTGGGTGAGTGAGTAGGTGACAAACAGGCAAACAGAATATACCTGGAGATTAAAATAAGCAGTACCCCCCTCCCCCCAAAAAAGACCCCAAACAACCCAGGCTGTCACCCAAAAGGAACTGTAGAGAAAGCTTAGTAGACAGGAAGGCTGGTGGGGGGGGGGGGCGGGGTGTAACAGAACCACTCAGAGAGACAGAATGAGGTCATCCGTACCAAAGATGCAGTAACTTTGACACTCAAATCATTCCAATAATTGAAAAAGATGATTGCCAGACAAACGTGCAGCTACTAATCAAAACTCTAATGGAGAAAGTCTGTCGTCACGGCTTGCTGAAAATGACTCTGCCACTCATCCCTGTCGTCTGCCAAACTGAAACAGCGCCCTCTCTCTGCCATGGAAGTTGCTTCCCTTTCGTCTTCGCCAGCAATATTGCCTTACTGGGTGACGTGCGTTTGTATTGTGTGTGTGTGTGTGTGTTTGAGGGCGCGCGCGTGTGTGTGCAAGTGTCTGAATGCGTGGCCGTGCTAGCCTCTTACGCCCCTGTCTTCTGGTGGATTCCCAGAGCTCCTGCTTCGTTCCAGAGGCCGCCCTCTTGTTTCTGAAGCCGAAGCACCAGAGGGCTGCTCTGCAGTTCCATCCTCTTCCACAAACGTCCCCCTGTGAAGGGCCAAGATTATGACAAGCTGTGGAGATTACAGTAGCATCGACGGCCGGTTTCTCTTGCGATTTTGGCATTTCCTGCGGCTACTAGAACATAGCTACTAGAACATAGCTACTAGAACATAGCTACTAGAACATAGCAGAGCTGCCTGATGGTTGAACTTTTCTGATCGGTCTCTTTTTCTCTGAAAACTTCTGATATCTTTACGGAAATTTCTAGACAAATTCTTGGGGAGGTAGTCATGAAACAGTCTAGCTGGTTAAGTTTTGCAATGTTGTGTACTAAAACTTCCAGTCTGGCAGAAATTTTCACAACACAGTGGAGTTTTCAAGACAGCATTGCAACCAGACGGTTGCAAAAAGGTAACATGTTCCTCATTTCAGAGAAAGCTACAGAGCTACCGAAATTTCTAGAATACGACTCAACTTTTTAGTACTTTGCAGAAATTTCTGGGGAAAAAACTGATAAACACTGCACGTGTCAGAAGCTTTGCCATGCTCCCGTCATTGTAAGAAAGACCTAAGGTATAGAAGAAATGCTCAATTCGCCGGCAACTTATACAACTTCCGAACAATTCAGCACCAGTTTCTCGCAAGGAATAACTTTTCAATAGGCATTAGCACCATCTTCAGAACAGCAGTCATTCCGTGGAACACAGCAGGAGTTTGGGTACAGGGTGCAGGAACACATGTGTGGGTTGCCTTATTGTTAACGTCGTCAGCAATGAATGACATGTCGTGACGGGGAAAGGATGGGGACGAGGTGATGAGGGAAGGAGAAAGGAGGAACCCGGAGCACGTGGAGAAGCCCCTGTCGGCCCCTGTCGGCCCCTGTCGGCCCCTGTCAGCCCCTGTCGGCCAGCCCTGTAAATATGTGCCACCTGCAGAAAATGTGCATGGGTCGGACACGGGTTCCTAATCCATGACGCTCTGTATAGATGGTAAGCACCCGCTACTGCTAGGCTATTGGTCGCCCCTCACTGTATAGTCAGGTGTATAGTCAATAGAGAGTTAAGAGATATTGTGGAATGTTCTACTTACTGTGAAAAAAATGAAGTGCTGTGAAAATGCTTTGAATGTAAGGAGAACCACAGAGCGTGACAGAACTGTGGTACAACAAAGCGCAAATTTCTTAAAGAGAATGAAACTGCGGAGCACTCTTCAGGGCCGACGCTTTCAAAATAAACCGGTGGCTTTCTGGAGCCACGAAGAGATTTTTGAATCCAGCGGGAGTTGTGACGGACAGACACAAAAGAGTTGAATTAATTAAACGTAGATATTCACCAAAGCGCCGAATCTCAATGTCATCTACCGAGATAGTCATTTTGCAACACGTACAATTGTTGCCATCAAATTTATTTTCAAAACATGTGTCACACTTTTTGCACGACCTCTGCGCTTTTGGCTACCTGTATATCGAGTTGATAAATGGCGTTGCCCATTAAAATGAGACTTGTTTTCTGTTAAACTCAGTACATTGTTTCGAAGCATGCTCATTTAGAGGTTTCAGCAGCGCCAATGAAGAGCCATAGCTGTCACAGCATTCTGTTCATTAAAAAAGACGACAGAAGATAAATGTAGGCAGGGTTTCCTTCTCCATCATCAAAGACATGTGAGGCAAAAGTAAAGTGTCCTTGAATCATTCATGTAGTGCGAAGCATTGTTTCTTCGCCTCACGATTCGTGGTGGAAAAAGCTATCAGGCCGTCCTTACAATGCTGCCTCCACCACAGACTATTTTCAAACTCAAGCTGCTCTTCAAACTTAAGCCGCTCTTCATACTCAAAACGCTTGAACAAAGCGCACTTTTCACACCAGCAGACTCTTCAGACAAAGCTTCAAGCTCATAACGCATTGGGATTGCTAAAACCAGTTTTAAAACTTGGCGAGCAACGCGCTTCAAGACTGAGAAGCAATACCAGCCCATCCAAAGAATGTTTATTCCCTAGCAATGGCACAGTGCTGTTTGCAAAAGGGTGCTCTTTGGGAAGTGCTTTGTTCCAGTTCCGAATAGCGAACCTGATTTAAAATCTTGGATTTAAATGACGTTTATTCCCAGGGCTGGCTTGCAGGAACGTTCTTATCTTTGGTTATCCGTAAAGGCGTAAATACAATAAAGGATGTAAACGAACCTTGGGAGGGCGTTCACGCCCTGAAAGACAGTTAAAAAACGCTCATGCAAGCTCACCAAGGTTAGGAATCTAGGTGAGTTTGTTTATACAGCATGCCAGTTATATATTCCTTTTCAAATACGGCATGACTAGATGTACTTTCAGCTCCGTATCGAAACGTGGCCTCTTGTGAATTCGTTGATGTCTGGAGTCATAAGGGAGTTATGCTGTAATTTTCTGCTTTATTTCGACATAGAATTACCGATACCAGTAGAATGATAACGTAATGTAACTTTTCTGGTCAAGCTAAACAGAGAATAATTTACCGTCCAGACACACGCGTGCAAATAGATAAATCAGAGATTAGGGGCTGTGCATGGATGCCTTGGACGTAAGTTTACGTTCTGCATTATAAAACTGGCTCAAGGCGTTTTCAGGGAAAGCTTCTTTCCTAGAGTGTACTCTAGCAATCGTTTCCGCGACCTTAATCTTACTCTCACTCTACCTGTTTCCCGGATGTTTCTACAGGTAGTCTTTCAGGCAGAAAATATGCAGCGACTTGCTTTCGTATCTAGAGTTACTTCTCCTTCCTTTTGAAGTGCCAAGAGTGTCAATAACGCTTTTACTTGTAAGTTTAAACTGCACAATAACAGATATTACTGATGTTGTTTTATTCTTTTTATTATTGTTAAACAGTTCGTTTCACTGTTCTGTCCTGCCAACTACAGTCAAGGTTGGCCAAGATTAGCAGGAATTCGCTGCAACAGGAAATGTACTTACGTTGACTCTTACACTCCCTGATTAGCCCCTCTTCAAATGTCCAGATAGTGACATCGTCAAATGTTTAAATGTTTTGTTGCAATGTTTAATGTCAGCACAACTTTGGAATGAGCGATTTGTTTCGCTAGTCTATGGATTAACGCCTACATGCATCCGCTTTCTTTTTTCTTTCTTTCTTTCTTTCTTTCTTTCTTTCTTTCTTTCTTTCTTTCTTTCTTTCTTTCTTTCTTTCTTTCTAATGCTCTGTTTACCACTAACGGTACATTTCTACTGTCAGAAACCTTGACTAGAGCTCACCGCCCCCAGGCCTTTTGTCTTCACCATCTTGCTCCATCGCGCCCCCTTGCGTCGCAGCAAAACGGGACGCTGCTACTAAAACTGTCCTCAGTTGGGAACCTAAGAAAAATGTTGTTTTCGCACATAAAACCTCTCAACATGCTTCATTTTAGAAGGGGAAAAAACTGAAAAAGGAGTGCGAGTGATTTGTTTCGCAAGTCTATGGATTAACGCCTACATGCATCCGCTTTCTTTTTTCTTTCTTTCTTGCTTTCTTTCTTTCTTTCTTTCTTTCTTTCTTTCTTTCTTTCTTTCTTTCTTTCTTTCTTTCTTTCTTTCTTTCTCTCTAATGCTCTGTTTACCACTAACGGTACATTTCTACTGTCAGAAACCTTGACTAGAGCTCACCGCCCCCAGGCCTTTTGTCTTCACCATCTTGCTCCATCGCGCCCCCTTGCGTCGCAGCAAAACGGGACGCTGCTACTAAAACTGTCCTCAGTTGGGAACCTAAGAAAAATGTTGTTTTCGCACATAAAACCTCTCAACATGCTTCATTTTAGAAGGGGAAAAAACTGAAAAAGGAGTGCGAGTGATTGATCTGCTAAGATACTTATCGTGTAGTCTCCTGGAGCTATTAGAGAAGAAATCGGCTTTGACGCATTGAACACTGCTCGTGTGAGTCTCGAGGGACAGTGCCAATGATCGAGTTAAAGGCGGAAACGAGGCTCTGGGCCATCGCCGTGCATTCCGGGAATGCAAGTCACATCTCTCAAGCGCGGAACTCTATCGACATCTTTATGCTGAAGGTGAAAGAAGTGATGGCAGGTCTGTGTGCCTTAAGAAAAGTTTCATAGAATAAGCGAGCGAACAAGCGAGAGAGAGAGAGAAGAGAGACAGGTGGAGAAAAAACAGGAGAGAGGGGGTGGGTGGGACGAAGGGACTGAGAGACCGACAGTAGAGCTAGGGAGGGAAAACAACGAAAGCTGGATAAAGAAAGAAGGATAGGCAGAGAAAAGCGTGCGTGTGTGCGTACATGCATGACTGAGCGAATGTACATGCACGTTCGTCCATGCACACTGTAATTATTATGCTTTAAGACGACCACGAGTGCCACTGCTGTGCAGACATGCAATCAGCTCCCTAATGGCCTGTCCACTTCCGGTTCGATCTTGCGTGGCGCTGTGGCGCGAAAACATGACTGCTTTTGCAAGTGCACACCACTTAATGCTGTAGAGGTGTGCAAACATGCACGTGCGCTTCACGTGTCGATTATTCTTTGGTCCCCTTTCTTACTGCTCCCCTCTTCTCTTCTGTCCATCCTTCTCCACCTCCACCTTCTGACGTCGTCAGAACCACCGTTCGGCCCATGGTGCAGTTATCACACAACTCAAGAAGACATTCGACATTCACACATTCATCACATACCTTGCACGCTTTAAAATCAGTCGCGACGTTCCGCAAGAAGACAAGATGTTCATATGCTTTAAAGACAAACCTGACCAGGCAGATGTTTTCGAATGCCTTGATTTACCTCCTTAGAATATGTAGGATCAGTATAAAAAGGCTTTAAAGCTGATTTTAAATTTCAAAAGCTTTTTTTATTGGTGGTTTGTTTGTTTGTTTTGCATCTGCACTTCTGGCCATAAGAGTGGTCGTAAAATTCGTTCATCCCGTGTATTTTGTGTGCACCTTTACAATAACTGTTAAGTTTACCCAGGCAGGCAGTCAAGCAAACAACAAATTCTCTGAAGAAGAAGCTTTTTGCGCCACCAGCTTTGTGGATAATAGATAATAGACTGGGAAAATTAATTACGTTAAACAACAGTTATTTACCTTCCAGCTCAGGCCTTTATAACTAAACTGGTCGTTTCTAATAATAGGCGGTCTACAGTTTGTTAGTAGGATACCCCAAAATGGTTTTCTTACAGCCAGCACGAGGACCACTTTGACTCCTGTGAATTTTAGCTGTCTCTCTCGTTTGTTTGTGTGCTTTCTTTTTAAATCTGAGATGTATTCTTAATAAGAATTTGTTTTGCTGATAAACCCGCATAGTTGTAAAGATAGCATTTCTAAACAGTTAATTTATATTGTATTAATTCCACTTCTTATTAAAGTAAAATAGTTTTCGTGGAAATGATTGTAGTCCTGATACAAGCTGCAGTGAAGATGACAATTTTACTTTCACTCATCCCAGGAAAAAATGCACACACTTTATTTAAGAATTTCCCAAGTGTCACAACTCACATAAAATTCAAATTAAAAAGATTTGGAAATGTTGATTTAAAAACAAATCAGACTGGGTAATTGTAGATATTGATAACGTCTTGCCCGGCCACTGTTCTCTTGGCAAACTAGTTCGGTTGAATCATTCCTATTAGTGTTTCATATTTCCTCTGTTTGACTTCGACCCTAAGTCAGATGTCGAGGGGAGGGGGTGGGTAGCGAGAACAAACAAATGTACTTCTGTTGATTCTTTTCTGTCATTTTTAGTTGCCATTTTTCGTCAGGGAGCAGTCAATGTGAATCACAACCCAGGGAGTTAATTGACTTCGGGCGATCGCTAGGGAAGCAAAATGGCGGACGCTTGTTCTGTTGCCTAGTGTGTATCATACGAGAAGAACAAAAAAAGACGGATACGATAGCCAACTTGGCAACAACACCTAGCATTGGAAAAGTAGCCTGCCTAACCGTGACAAGCACAACCCAATGAAAAGCAGCTTAATAGCGGATTACAGCCCCCTACATACCTCACTGGACCGTGTCGGGCAGTGGAGGTTTGGTTCACGTTATATGGTGAGAATTACACGAGAAAACCACACCCAGTGGATTTAAATACTCGCTGGCCAGCTGACGTACGCGCCAAATGAGTTATCGTTGTAATAAAACCCATTGAGCCTTTCAGTTCCCCTGCACACATTCAAAATGCAATCTGTTTTATAAAGCTTGTTACGGCAACTTTCACAGATCAATGAGCGTTCTGGATGTTTTCAGTTCTAATTCCTGGCACGTGAGACAAGACGTCCGGAACTCGCAGTCTCCTATCTTTCTGTTCCTGTCCCGCCCTCTAGCCAATGAGCAGTCCTATTTGACCACATGTGACCCGAGAGTCCCCATCAAGCGGATAGGGGAGGCTCCTAATCTACCTAACGCGAGGTGTCCGAACGCTGGATGTTTATAACCGTGAATTTGATCTTATGGGCATGAAACACGCATCCAGTCATGTACCAGACTTTAGGAAGTTTACAACCATGGAACGTAGAACTTCACACAATCATGAGTCATATCCAGTGCAAAATTATGGCTGCGGTTCGATGCCTTCATACACTCCAATGAGTCCTGTTTGAGCTCGCCAAGTTCATGTTTTCCTTGGATATGTTAAAAGCCAACCAGAGTGCAGAACAGTTTTCATTTGAACAGGTTTATTTCGTTACCGAAAAAGTCTGTTCTACAAACTTATAGCAGATTGAGCAACCAGGCTGCAAGCATATGGACACGTAGTATGAGAGGTGGGGGTAAAGGGGGAGGGTAGAGAAGGCCGACCCGTGACGTCACATTTGAACATGGATACTTTCTGCCTATAGCACATCTCGGAGTATGTGCAAATGAAACATAGTATGACTAAGATTCGAACCATTTTTTTGCAGCTAGATAACAATGCGGATGTTTGAACGCCCTTCGATCTCTTGCACGGAACGGAGTTTGTTTTGAAATCACATTCGCTAATGTGTTACAAAGAAGTGTACGAAATTCAGTGGTTTGACAAACTGCCATCACATAGGTGGGATTTTACCAACCACATGCTGTCACCACATCAAACGCTCTGTCTGTGAAAGATCCGAGACCAACATAGGGCTAACGACGTATGAGATTCTTCTGAAGAACTGTCCATTTTGAAAGAAATGAGTCCTGCCCTGTGACGCTCCCTCCACCTCTTCCATGTACTTTTTTCTTTGCTTCATTTCTGTCTCCTTTCCTCATTCACTCGTTCGTTTGTTCACTCACGCGCATACACACATCCACGCGTGCAAGCACACGTACGCCCCACATCTGTTTAACTCATACAAATAATTTTGGCCAATTACTGTCGGCTCTTTGCAAAAATTTCTTTGGAAAAAAAATTAAGTGAAGATTTTTCGCGCAGCGGTCAGTTTCTTCCAGTGCGCATCGTTTTGATAGAGATTGATGATGATTATGGCATGGAGAGCTTTCGTTCGAGATCATACGGCTTTTTGAGGGCAACTATTGCCATATGGCGTGAGCGGAGTAATCAGCCGCTACTAGCCAGAGCTTGAGATCCACCGGTAACGTCACATTGGAGACCCGCTGCCACTATCAGCATCAAAGTGAGACTCGCACGCATGAGCCTAAAGCCCACCAATCATCCGGCACATTCAGAATGTATTTATTTTTATTTATTTGTTTCAATAGTTTTGTGCTTACCCTGCTCTATTTTCTTCTAACAGCTCTCTCTCTCTCTTTCTCTCTCTCGTTCACATAGCGCTGTCTTCCCCCACCCCCGCAGAAGGACACGGTGAGTAAAGACTGTGTCCAGTCCAAAGAATACCACGTCCCAAATTCTCTAACGCAAAGATTCCACAGTCCACAGAATTTTGTATCTCTTTCGTGCTGCATTTTACAGTCCATGACACATCCAACGACTAGTCCACAGTCCACACAATTCATTGTCTACAGCCCGCAGTTCACAGTCCACACAATTATTGTCTACAGCCCGCAGTCCACAGTCCACACAATCCATAGTCTACAGCCAGCAGTCCACAGTCCACAGTTCACAGTTCACACAATCCATAGTCTACAGCCTGCAGTTCACACAATCCATAGCCTACAGCCCGCAGTTCACAGTCCACACAATCCATAGCCTACAGCCCCCAGTTCACACAATCCATAGTCTACAGCCCGCAGTTCACAGTTCACACAATCCATAGTCTACAGTCCACAGTCCACACAATCTATAGCCTACAGCCAAGCAGTTCACACAATCCATAGTCTACAGCCCGCAGTTCACACAATCCATAGTCTACAGCCTGCAGTTCACAGTTCACATAATCGATAGCCTACAGCCCGCAGTTCACACAATCCATAGTCTACAGCCCGCAGTTCACAGTTCACACAATCCATAGTCTATAGTCCACAGTCCACACAGTCCATAGCCTACAGCCCGCAGTCCACACAATCCATACCCTACAGCCCGCAGTCCACAGTCCACAGTTCACACAATCCATAGTCTACAGCCCGCAGTCCACAGTTCACACAATCCATAGCCTACAGCCCGCAGTCCATAGTCCACAGTTTACACAATCCATAGCCTACAGAACGCAGTCCACAGTTCTCACAATCCATAGTCCACAGTTCACACAATCCGCAGTAAACAGTTCACACCGTGATGGTGAAGGCGAGTCACTTTGAAGATGTATCTGATCCTCCCTCAGTCAGTTTGAAGACAAATGCACTTTCAGAATACGAACGCTATGAAAATAAACACATACTGGAGATGTGCAGGCGAGACACACTAGGTGTGACCCACCGACAGCAGTCTTGTCTGTTAGGTCTTTAACCCCCCTTTTCAACCCACCACCCCCCTCTGTTATGTAATCGTCAGGTAAGGCCAGATGGGAGCAGTAGGTATGTGCCTCAGCGACATTTCTAGCCCACGGTGTTTAGAATCGTCGGTCAGGCGTTCAGCCTGAGGGCAAGACGAGGTTTAAGTGAGACCTGATAGTTCTCGGGCTCAGCTGGGATTCAGGTAACAGCCACCACGTAGGTGTCAGGTGCCAGCTTGATGCAGGGCTACGTGCCACAGGGAAATTGCGTCACAGATGAGACTGTTGGAGATTATTGTGTCGACCACCAGGGCTTTGATTACTTCAGCAGGGTGAACTGCCCAGGCCAGGTCCACTCTAGGTGCCTGAACAGGCGGAGCTAGGAGGAGCCAGCAAGCAGGACTACAGCTGTCTCGGTCCTGGTTGGTTGATGGCTGTATCTTGATTACCGCGTGTGTGTAAATGCAGTATTGTATGTATGAAAGGGTTTAGAATAAAAGGACGGGTTTAAAGAATGTAAGATATCGTG
>SMGT01009057.1:182514-232869 GCA_004794575.1 Lanistes nyassanus | reverse complement strand
C
This sequence comes from Lanistes nyassanus, assembly GCA_004794575.1. NCBI lineage: Eukaryota > Metazoa > Mollusca > Gastropoda > Architaenioglossa > Ampullariidae > Lanistes > Lanistes nyassanus. The sequence goes on along the minus strand of SMGT01009057.1, from coordinate 232,868 downwards.
CCCCCCCCCCCCCAGTGCAACTTGTGAGTTTCGGCCGTACTGCCTGTGCAACTAAAAATATTGGACTCAAACGGTTGATCGACCTCCTAGCGTCATGCACAAACGGACGAAGATGGGCTGCGAAGTGCCCATAGAGCTGCAAGGAACGGAAAGGGAGTGCATAAGCTACTGTGTGCTCCGATCAGGCGGGAAGGTTTATGGGCGTGCTTGATCTGAAAGAAAAGCAATTTCAATCAAATATTTGTTTCCACTTTTTATCACGTAGTCAGCACGTGTGGCAAAGACACTGGAGCAATTGCCCTCACGAAGGCGTACCTGAAAGTTTTCACTCTCCCTCTCCAGCACACGCTTCCACAGCTTTAGAACAAAATACTCTCATAGTTACTGCCATGGGGGAATTTAACATTGCATTAGGAATGCTTTCTCGATGTCTCTAAATCTCTTGTGCAAATATCGGAACATCGCTTTCTGCAAACGTCAGCTTGAAGTACGCTTTTAATGTGCTCCAGACAGGCTCCTTTTATAAAAGCATTTTAAAGCAAATGTCAGCTCCCCCACCCCCTCCCCCTCCCAAAAAAAGAAAAGCTGGATGAAGGACGTCGGACTCGCTTTGCAGCAACATAGACAACATAGACAACGTAGACTCCGTCTCCCCGTGACTCCTGAAAAAAATCTTTTAAAAACTTTATTAACTGCCATTTTTCAGCAAGAAACACATGTCACGATGGTGACAGAAAGAGTTGCAAAGCCATAAAGAAGTCATCATGTGGTGCATATAACAAACAGGCTTACAGATAAAGGAACAAGATTTGTTGAAAGTATGAGAAAGGGGGAAACGATACAAATGGAAAAGGATCCCACACTGTAGACGTGGGTACCAGTGTGTTCATAACCTGCTTGCAAGCAGTGTTTGCACAGCGATCTCTTAACCTGGACATGACCTCTGCACTCCTTCCTAGTAGTCATTCATGTTGACAATGGTTCTATCTTGTTCGTAATGATGCTTTCTAGCGCCATCTTTCTTGTTTACAGTATCTCCTTTGTGACGACAAGGCGTGGCTGAGGTAACACTGCTGTGTATATCCACACAAAAGCAAACAAAAATTAAAATCATTTATCAGGCCTACCTGCCTAAATAAACTGATATTTCACAGATCGCTCAAACGGCCATTTACACGAAGCAGAGCCCAGAGTGTGGCTGGAATGCTGCTCGTGGGGTGTAGCCAGGTCATGCTGTGCGAGGAGGAAGCCTCCGGAACAATTTCCAGGTACGGTATAACATTGACAAAAGGGATGTGACAGGACTCCAGGTGGAGGAACAGAGAGGCAGCTCTGTGCAGCTCTCTCCCTACCGAAATCAAGTCGCTCGAGTGTATATAATGCTGACGGTATATAAAGAACTACATTCTATATCTAAAGAAATAATTCTATAGTTCAAACGTGTGCATGATATACATAAAATTTATTGCATAGTTCCAGTCTTCCACTGTATATGCAAAATAAGTTGCTTAAATACAGAATGAACTGTCCCTACCGATTAGCAATTCTATAGCTATAAAATGGACGATATATATATATATAGCTATAGAATACAACTCCTTAGTCATAGAATTCAATCCTTTATATACCGTGAGCATTATATCCATTCTCCGTACAAGGTGACAACACGCACTTTAGTAAACCAGATTCTGCAAAAGTGGTCCGTACACCCCCCACCCTACCCCCAGCCAGTTACGTCGTGTGATGACAGGCTTCTCCCGCGCAGTCCTTCCCCGTCCCCCCCCCCCCCCATCTCTCTCTCTCTCTCTCTCGCATCTACTCAGCGGGAAAGGTACGCGACTCTTCACGCCACTCCACTCTCCGTGGCTCCGCTCGTATTTATTTTCTTTCCTCTCCCTTTCGCTGCACTTCTGTCAGAGGTCCGCAGGACGTGGGCTTGTTGCCAGACAAGACATTGCGCCCAACACGTTCAGGCACCAGAACGCCGGGCAGCAAATTACTGGAAGTCGGTCGGGATGCGAGTATTTTGACAGATGAGAGCGCTGGGTGACAAGACAGAGACTCCTTTGTGTTACGGGCTGTCTTACAGGACCACAACTCTTGGAGCCCAGATCTGCAGGGCTCTGACTGCACGCCAGGCGGGTATCAATAGAAAAGGCCAAGCGGCACCAGGAAGCGAACAAAGTGGCTGTGTCCTCTATAGATTCCCATGAGAAGACGATCTATGAAAGTGTAAGAAAGAGACAAAAGAGGCGTGAATAAAGAGCTTCAGGGCTTGAAACTTCGCATTACGAGGCCATAACACTTACTTCAGCAACCTTTCAGTCTTGCCTTTCGCCGAAGACGTGGAGGCATTTGGCGGGTGTAGTGGGGGGGGGGGGGAAAGGACAGAAGGAGAACCCGCGACTCTCAAAGAAGATCATGTGCATGTCAGATAAGTGAGCCTGCACATCGAAATGTTTCGCAACTTCAAGAAATTGTTTTGAAATGCTTGAAGTTACCAGAATGTTATAAAATGTATCAAGCTACCTGTAAACAAAATGGTGTCTGATACAACCTGCATCTTCCAAAACTTCTGAACCAACTACGATATTCTAAAATGTTTGAAGCTTGAGATGTCTTCCTAAATGTTTGGAGCTGTTTGTTTACATCTTTAGCATCCCATCCTAGACAGAATGTTCTAAAAGGAGAATGTTCTGAAATGTTTGGAGCTACCAGCATGTTCCAAAACGTTTGAAACTACAAGCATGTTCCGCAATATCTGGTTACTTTTATGTTCCACAATGTCTGAAGCTACCAGTATGTTCCACAATGTCTGAAGCTAACAGTATGTTCCACAATGACTGAAGCTACCAGTATGTTCCACAATGACTGAAGCTACCAGTATGTTCCACAATGACTGAACCTACGGTATGTTCCACAATGACTGAAGCTACCAGTATTTTCCACAATGTCTGAAGCTACCAGTATGTTCCACAATGTCTGAAGCTACCAGTATGTTCCACAATGATTGAAGCTACCAGTATGTTCCACAATGACTGAAGCTACGAGTATGTTCCACAATGATTGAAGCTACCAGTATGTTCCACAATGTCTGAAGCTACCAGTATGTTCCACAATGTCTGAAGCTACCAGTATGTTCCACAATGACTGAAGCTACGAGTATGTTCCACAATGTCTGAAGCTACCAGTATGTTCCACAATGTCTGAAGCTACAAGTATGTTCCGAAACGGTCCTCAGCTCTGCTTCAAAAAAGAAAAAAGGCACGCTGCCGCAGACGAACAAAGACAAAGAGACAAGCAGACAGAAAGATAGACAACGTGCAGACAGAAAGATAGACAACGTGCAGGCAGAAAGATAGACAAAGTACAGACAGAAAGATAGACAACGTGCAGACAGAAAGATAGACAACGTGCAGACAGAAAGATCGACAAAGTACAGACAGAAAGATAGACAACGTACAGACAGAAAAATAGACAACGTACAGACACAAAGACAGACAACGTACAGTCACAAAGATAGGCAACGTATAGACACAAAGATAGACAACATACAGACACAAAGATAGACAACGTACAGACACAAAGATAGACAGCGCACAGAGAGAAAGACGACGAAGGAGACTAAAGGTAAATAAACTGACAGACCAATAGACGAGAGATACAGACCAATATATACAGACAAATTCCTAGTTCCAAACAGAAATTATAATCAGATAACACATAATTATTTACTCATTCTGTGCCTGCGCTATTTTTAACTAGTATAAAAGTGCAGCTTTGTGCACACCGAGACTTTACAGAGAGTGCGCACATCCGGGACATTAACTACTGCAATTAGTTCTGGGTCACGACCACCTGTAACTTATCATTTGTTGTCAAACTGTAAAGTCATGGCTCGAAGCCCATTTCTGACTTGATGCAGTCGGGGGATCGGGGAATGGTAAACAAAGCCAGTACTTTTTTGTAACTTTCCGAGACGGCGTTATGGGGAGGGGGGGAGACGGTGGGGGAGTGTAGAGTTTGTAAAGATTTTCTTTGCGACCAGTCCCCTAACCAACCTCCCCTCCTTCAATTCCAACATATTAGGTAACAAAAAACGACGTATTCTGTTTCCAGGAAGAAAGTGTGTGCAGCCTTTGGAGGGGGGGGGGGGAACTCGCGTCAGCTGTTAGTTTTCTACTAATCGCACCAACCTCCGGATCAGAAATGCCATCAGCAGCAGCCAGCGATCGAACTTCGGGTCTGTGGCGGATAGTGTGATGTGTGACACAGAAGAGGATAAACAGGCGCTGGTATCAGCAGGCCCTGACCCCAAAGGTCAGCTGACGGTGACAAAGTGTATGGAGATGATGAGAGCCGTGAGTCAGAACAAGGGTAGAAACACGCTGGGCCCCCCGAGCGGACAGTGCAGCGACTTTCAAAACATTAACTGGGTCTTTGGTTTGAACTTTACAAGTCACGTAATGAGAGACGCCATAACCCATATTTTAAAAGTTGTTTTTTTTTCTTTGTTGGGGTTTATTTGCGCATCACTTGATAGTAAATAACTACACAAACCTCAACAGCAGAAGATTTCGTGCACCGGTGACGTGACCCAGTTTCCTGTAGCCGTAAAATCTCGTATTTTCAACCACTGATAACAGCAAGGAGGCAGCGTCCTTAATGAACCACCGATGGAAGATGGTTCAATGTATTCAACACTGATAGGTCGCAGCACTTCAGACACACTATCAGTCACATACACGACGCACGCATACACGCCCCACCGCGCGCGTGCATAAGCACGAAAAGAAAGATACAGGAAGAGCATGACGTCATACTGTATTCGACTGTTCGAGACCAACAGGTTTGGGGTTGGGTGTTTGCAACGCATTCTGTTTGAATGTAGAAGTGTGGTTTTGGAACACATAAATGGAGGAACAAAGTGTTTGCAGCTACAAATAAATACATCGACTTATGGCTGCTGTACAAGATGGTTCTGATCACGAGACAGCTGGAAATATTGTTTCTTCTGGTGTCATCTTACAGACACAACACGATTCTTACAGCTCAGGATAGCGGTAGTCAACAACACGTGATGTACTGTTTGTAGTATATGGCAGATCATTAGGACACCTAACCCTGCAGGTCATGCTCAGAAATCAGGTCCGACTCCATTGTGCAGCGGACAGAGTCCCACGCATTTTATCATTTATGACATATTTTTTCTTGACCTTTCTCAAATGTGTCGGTGTTTTTGCAACCTCTTGCGCTAGACTGGCAACGTTAAAAACTGTAATAACAATAACCCTCACGTCACAAATGTTGAGAACGAGTTGGAGCGCGACACAGATAATTTCATAATAATAAGTAAAAAAACCACAAGATAATGAATTAATTAATTTCTTACTTTTCTCTCTCTCTCTCTCTTATCGTTCCAGCTAATGTCGCAATCCAATGAGGTACGTACTGAATAAAATTATTTAAACACAAGATAACAAGGCAGTTCGGGGAGGCCTCACCTGTGAAGCCTGCACACCGTGGAAGTCTAGGACTAGTATTACCCTTTGTTCCAGCTCGCAACCTTCCACAGGGTTATACACACTTTCACAACCCTCCCATCCTTGGTGGCACACGTCAGCATACGGGTACGTCTAGCGCTGCCAGTACCTTGTTGGGATTATCTATTGATGATTTATAGCGCTCTGTCCTCATTTGTTCTTTGTTAATTATATTGTGCACTCTGAGGATTTCGTGTATTTGTCCTATGTTGTGTTTGTGTTGGATCCCAGTCGTCAGTTTACGCTTAGTGAGCGAGCTGACGACATTAAAATAGGGATTCGCTGTATGCACACGTGGTACACCGAGAGTTAGCCGTGTGAAGACTAGGGTCGTTTAAAAGAAAGGGGCGGCAGATCTTTTTTGAAGATCTCCCATGTTCCTTACTTTCGACTCTCTCTTTGCTACGTGTTTGGGTACGGTAGGCTCCCCTGGTTGCACGCGGGTACGTCTAGCGCTGCCAGTACCTTGTTGGGATTACCTCCCATCCACATCACTTCTACCCCTTGCCGTCTGCTGTGTAACCGTGAAGTCCCTTCCGTCGATTTGACCCCCTCTGACCCCGTCAGGGCCTCTCTCTGCAGGGAGCCTCGCGGCTGTGATCGCGGGCAGCGGCTCGTCGTGGCTGTCAAGGGCTGGCGCCGACGATAGCCGTTTCCGTTGAGCACCGTCCGTCTCTCGCTCTTATCCTCCCTTGATCTCCCACTTAGTTCCGGTCCGATGGTACTAGGTACCCGTCAAGAACCTCTGACCTGCTTACAGTCCAAGTTGGGTAGCTCGGTCTCGCTGCGGACTAGCGTGGGGAAAGTTGCTGGTTCGAATTGAGGTGTTCAATCTCCCCCACAATAAACTTCCTGTCCGCACTGGCCATCTTACTGCAGCTATCAAGTCTCCTAGTTTTTTCAGTGCATGACTTTGTAATAAGACCACATCCCCCCCCCCCACCTCAATTATGCGAAATCATCGCGAGGTGGAAGCACTGTCTAAACCAATCGACCAATAGTTCAAGCTATTGATGAGAAAGACAGCCTGTCGGGAGACACTGGTACGGCTATACTTACCTTCTGCTGTTGCAATGTTTCGCTGACAGCTTTGAGTTGTTACGTAGGTGGGGTGGGGGGAACATTACCACATTGGAACAAAAACCAAGCTGCTACTCAAAAATATCCAACTCTTTCGAGAAGAAAAATCTGGACAAGGTAACACTTCCACCTCCCCTCCCTCCTCCCTTTTTCTCTCCCAGACCCCCCCCCCATTCTCTCTTCCCTCGTCAACCCTGCGAAAAAAATATGGGTCAATGCGTCTGCACATAAATACCAGTCAGCAATCTAAGTTAAAAAGTGTTGAAAGACCTCGACTACACTCACCGGTGCTGATCTACAAACTAACTCCCCCTTCTCCCCTTGGATCTGCCAAGTTCCTTGCTTTCGGCCATCTCTTTGCCACCTGTTTGGGTACGGTAGGCTCCCTTGGGCACATGCGTCTGCATACGGCTAGGTTTGAGCGCTGCCAGTACCTTTGTTGGAGTTATCCCCCTTCTCTCCCACAAACACGCACTCGCGCTCGCGCGCTCGCGCGCACGCACACACACGTCATCTTAAACTACTTCCCGTCCTCTACCAGTTTGCGAGGTGGTTATAAGGTGGGTGATGGGTAGAGCTCGAGAAACATCGAATCTGCAGGAGAAACAATAGCAAACAATGAAAAAATATGGATGTGTGAGAAAAAATGCACTTCTACCTGACATCCACCCGAATGAAGTGGCAGGCAGTGCAGAACATTTTGTCTCACGATTTCATGTTACCTGTGCGATGTCAGGCAAAGCTACAGGCAGAAACTTTGCCAGGTTTGACACCAGCAGGTATGGGACTATGCAAACAGGATTAAAGGCAAGATTACCCAATCTGTTGTACCCATAAACCACTGACACCTCCAGGATTGCGAGCACTGGGCGGGCCTAGTCGTGGCGGAGACTAAATAGTCGCGGCTGACCTCCAGACCAAAGTCAAGCACAGCGCTTATCTGTGCCACTTGACCCCTGAGCTTCATCCCCAGAGATTAAAACCGAAGCATTGCGCAACAGGTCTAGTCCTTGTGAAACGTTCCCGACGTAAGTTAACTAATAAGCCAGTAAGGTTTAATGGTTGGCCTCCATTTGCAAACGAGGTGCTATACAAGAACAGTACTAGGACTGGTTGGTCTGGTGTCAGTATATGTGACTGGGTAGGACTGAAACCTGTGTTCTGATAGCAGTCCCAGTGTGGCAGCACATTAACTTGTCTAAGCTACACCGTCCGTACACTTAGTTTGCGACTAAACGTTAGCAAAGAAAAACCAAGCCGTTGTCGGGTGGTTGCTCATGTGAGCGAAGTTCTTTAATAATCAGGCTTAGGGTGGCGTCTAATCTTCTGGCAAAATCACGCAATGGGTTTCAACCCATTGATTGGAGCGAAACGAACCGAGAGTGCTTTTAAAGTGCGCGCGAACACACACACACACGCACGCGCGCGCGCCCGTAATCCCGCCAAGCGACAGAGGCCGCTGCATCGGCCATCATTGTTGGCTCGTGCCACCTGCCTCTGTGCGCATGCCCAAAACCCGTCAGTCGCGCGCGTGGCGCGGGCCGCATTACCACATCAAAGGCGAGGGCAGCCCACCTGTCAGTCGCACGGCGGGCGACAACGTCGTGCACCTTTGAGACGGGACGCGACTATCCACGTCCGCGGGAGGCGGTCACAAAGAGCCGACACTCCGGGTGCAAGGAGAGTGCAGGACTTCGGCCCCCAGCACCTGCACACCTGCCTCGCGCCGCGTCCCGTTTTTGGTCATGTGACCCAGCGCTCAGCTGCTTTTCAGGTTTCTTTGTCCCTCTGCGGTACGCGCGGGAGAGCTGCGCGTCGCAGGTACGGAACTGATACCCCGTCCCCCTCTCAAAAAAAAAAAAAAGCGCGCCTAAACGGCAACAGATACCCTTTTTTTCTGGCCGCGTTTTGGTTAAATTTCCAAGATAAAAATGAAATAAACACTCGCATGTGGCAACATGACTTTTCCTGGCTGCTTCGTTTTTGTTTCCGACATCCAACTGTTCGACATTAACTTTTTTCTCTTCCCGGACAGAGCACAGTATGGCGACCTCGCAACTTACCTACCCGGCCACAGAGACCAGCAATTCCCTCAGACGGTACTCATCGGTTTTGCAGATTAGGTGGGGTGGAGTGGGGTAGGGTGGGGGACTTAAAAGCGTCAGGGTCCGTTCCCATCCACTAGAGCCCCATCTGCAAGTGAAACCTCTACTCACAGCGGTACACCAGCCGGAGAGCCCGACATTCCTCACTACAACGGAGTTGGACATTGAGAGTTTAGTTTATGGACTTGCCATAGGGGAAACTCATCATCTGATACTTTTTGTTCCCTTCAGCATAATAAATAGGTTGTTCACAAAACCTATCCACGAAACTATATTGCGTTTCTCTCCCCTCTTCTCCCTCCCTCTTCCTGTCCGTTTTCTCTTCCCTCAACCATTCCCTTGACTCTGCGGAAAAGCATCGCCGCTATTCTTTGCTACCGATCCAATAGATTATTAGTTTGTCCTTCTTACTGCTAATGGATTTTTCGGTTGGCTGGCTGGCTGGCTGGCTGCTTGGTTGGTTGGTTGGCTGGCTGGCTGGCTGGTTGGTTGGTTGGTTGGTTGTAAGCTCGTGTCTCCTCGTTACCTCTCTCGCGCTCCCGTCGTTCCTTCTTATTTCTCCCCTTTGCTCTCTCTTCCCTTTCCCCCCTCCCGCCCGTCTACTCCTTTCCTCTACAAAGGTTACAGACTCTCTTTTTATTCAACTATCGTCTACCCATGGCCTTGCCCCTGCACTTCACACCTGTATCTATAAAAAGGCTTTTCACCTGACAGGAAAGACCTGACACCAAAAGCCTTTCTTTTGCAAAACGGCGTCAGGAACCGGAACACAGAAGGCGCTGTTGGCGGCGGAAAACAACGGACAATAGGCTGTGAAGATCGCTGGTGCAGCCAAGGGAAACACCCGATCATCCTTTTAGAAAACAACAAACGCAGAACAGCCATGAACCAAAACAAATTACCATGCACAACATACTGTTCTGGCCCCCTGCCTGGGCTTATCGATAGGTGTCGGGACAAACAGAAGCACCAGCCTTGCAGGGGATCTCCGAGCTAATGCTGTGGGGTCCGCACAGAAAATTGTTTTTAACTTTTGCCACGCTTAAACTAATGCCGTTGTTCAGTTTGAGGACAATTGCCTTTGATGGAATGTTTCTGAGGTTACCGACAGTCGCTTTCATTTCCCTTTCTCCATTTTTTTGTGTGTTTATAAGGGAAACAACCCTAAATCAATTATCAACTACTTTTTCATTATATCCTATTAAGTTTGGTTTCCCCAAAGGGGACACCTCAATGTCTGGCTGGCTGACTGGCCGGCTGGCTGGCCAAAACAGATGATAAGAACCGCTTCCTACAAGAAGCGTTGAGGTAACTATAGGATCTTTTCCTGCTGCCGGCCAGCACACAGAGCTTCATACCTGCTCCACGCTTTACTTAGTTCCATACATCTCACCCTCCCGCATCTCACTGTCTCAATAATGTCTATCCACCGCACCCCCACCCCAATCATCGCCCTCGGTGTCTCTTCTACTTGCCGAATACAAGAGAGGGGTATAGGAATAGCAAGGAATTGAAAGAAAGATGTAGTATGTAGCGATTTTCCAGTGTGTGTGTGTGTGTTGGGGGGGGGGGGTCCTTTTTCAAATCAGCTCGATTGACACCCTCTCTGCAACTCGATGCCGGCCGTTGATCTCAAATTGTCGGCGCAATATCGGAGGATAAGCTTCTTTCACTAGTCCTGCTTTTGAAAGTTTTTTTCCCAGTATCAAACCTCTTGTTTATCTCCTAATCTGTCGCTCCTTTCGTCTCTATGTGTGCAATTGTTGATGCTGAGAACAAGGTATTTACAGTCATACTTATGGGGGGAAAAACCATTTCTGTTTTAAATTCTAAAGATGCTCTCCTGCATCCTTTGCAGAAGCCCTTGGATTCTATGAAAATTATATGAGAGCAGCATTCCATCATCCCGATAACGATGGAAGCAGCACGTGAATAATTCAGGCCCGCAGCGAAGACAAGAGCTAAGGACTGGGTGTTGCGAGGCCTTTGAGGTCTTTACGATCGATGCGCACTGTGACAGGAAGAGTGCGGTCTGACGCCATCGCGCGAGCCTGGAATGTTGGATCTCCACGCAGGTGAGGTGACTCACCTTTGATATGAGAGGTGGGAGAAAGACGGGAGGGTGAGTGGTGGGAGGGAAGGGGTTCAACGAGACCAGCGATCGATGTTAGTAAGCAAGATTCCTGTTGCCTTCACTGTCTCTTCGTCCCTAGATACGTCAACATGCCTGCAATATCTGGCAGCCGGGCTGAATGACCCGTGTCATGTCTTCTGGCACGTCTTGGAGACCCACCACCCCCAGCTCCGTTGCCTCCGCCCCCCCCTCCGCCACTTTTCTGTCCGTCTCGCTCTCGTGCGCTCGCTAGTCCAGTCCTGCGACTGGAAGTAGGGGCGGCAGTTTGAGAACGCTCTCCGGGATCGAAGATACATGGCGTAATCGAATTAATCTCACTGCGGGTCAGCGAACTGTAATTATTTTTCCCCCAGCGTATTTGTTTTCAGCGTATCGACCGCAGTCCGCCCTCACTTTCTCTCTCTCTCTCTCCCAAGCAATACACGCGAGACGGTCCTCGGAGCGTCTTCCACGAGCTGAGCAAAGCGAGGGTTCTTGGGATGCACCCTTGTCTGCGCTGTTTATTTTTTCAAGAGCCACTTTCTAATGACAGCCATTTGCCCGTCGCCCTTGCCATCGTGTATAGACGGAAAGGGCGACATGATGCTTGCGCATGCGTGTGTATATGCCTGTATACATGTATATGCGTGTGTATATGCCTGTATACATGTATATGCGTGTGTATATGCCTGTATACATGTATATGCGTGTGTATATGCCTGTATACATGTATATGCGAGTAAGGGAGAAGGGGTGAAAGATTGGGAGAGAGCGGGAATATATAAAGATATACCTAGGAGTGCGAAAGAAAGCAGGGTGTGATAGAGCGATAGAGACAAAGGCAGAGAAGCACTAGTTTCTTTTCTGTGTCCCTACCCGTCACCAAACGAGAGCTACCCGTCACCAAACGAGAGCTACCCGTCACCAAACGAGAGCTTCCCGTCAGCAGACGAGAGCTACCCCCCTCTCAACACATAAAAGGCACCCTGACAACTCGCTGTTTTCAAGATAATGATTTAGGAAAGAGAGCGAGAAAAAAAGAAAGAAAACAAGAATAACATAAACTGTATGCTTTTGCATCCTCTCCAGTGATTGCAGATTAAAAATCCGATGTTAATTGATTCAAGATAACTTCATTAAACGGAGAACTTCGGTCGCGAAGAAGTCAGTCTAATTCGTTGTATCTCAGTTTTCAGTGATCTCGTAAAACCTGTGTCCTGCCTGCTGAGATTTAAAAAAAAAGCTCAAGGCATGGACGTCAGACTTTCAAACAGTGGAATTGCACTGACGCCCAGAAGGGTCTGAACTAGTAACTCTGTGATCTCTTTAGGAAAGAAATATACACAACTTATCTCATCAGACGAAAAGACAAAATAGTTTTGTATCTATTTATTTTTTTTATTTGAATGCATACAAGAATTTATGTATTCATATCCATGTGTATGGTCTCTCAGAGCGATTGTATACTTGGCTGATGCATGTTCACGTGCGCACCATCTTTTTTCATTAATTACTACACGTAATGAAGTAGGATATTGGCGTTTTCTTGCCTCACTCGCTGTCCCTGCCAAATGTATTCCAGTGGAACCACTGTTTGGAACGGAAGTCGATATTAAAGAACAAGACAGAAGCAAAAGATCTGTGTACACAATTGAAGGTCACAGATCGCTCAGCCAATGTTTATCTTTCCTGCCGCGCGCACAGATTGCGTTAAGACATCTCACTTCAGCAAATCGACTAGAAATATAATATACACCTAGACCATGTAGTTACATTTTAAAAGAAAGGACTCTCTAATACACTCAAACTCACAACTGACTGCACACCCACACAAACAAACAGCTATACCAACACATAATCAAACTTAAGATAATACAACCACCCAGTTGTTGTATTTATTAAATAAATTAACACGCCGGTGGCGACGTCTTCTCTGTAGACTGTCTTAGAAAGAAAGAAAGAAAGAAAGAAAGAAAGAAAGAAAGAAAGCTAAAAGCCTCTCGCTCGTGCGTGTATTGGTTATTGGTGTGGTTTCAGTAATTACAATGTAATGTAGACGTTGTATTCTATTAGTGTGGTCTCAGTCATTACACTGTAATGTAGAAGTTGTATTCTATTAGTGTGGTCTCAGTCATTACACTGTAATATAGAAGTTGTATTCTATTAGTGTGGTCTCAGTCATTACACTGTAATGTAAAAGTTGTTTTCTATTAGTGTGTATATGTATATGTTTGCTTAAACGGAGCATAGGTCAACGAGGAGGAAAGAACAGTCAGAAAAGAGGACTAAGGGCGGACCTGAAAATTAGGGGGAAATATATCACCTGTTGTTGTTTTTGTTTCTGTCTTGTTGTTTTTTTGTAGTTTGATTTTTTAAAAAGTGGGGTCCCAAACGTATTCTTGTCTTTAACAGTAAAAAGCTGAAATCCTTCCCGTCACATACAAAAATCCACAAATTTGTCAAATCCGACATAACCGTACTTATCCCTATCTAGCTTCTGACATGAATGATTGTAAAAGTAAACGTTGTTCATCTTAGAAAATAGTCCCCTGCCTCAAAGAGTACAGTCTGCAGCTTACGGTGAGAAGCTCTGTCGGCAGTAGAGGACATTTCTGCTGCTGATGACCAGGCTTTTGGTTTCTAAAAGGGGGATTAGGGCGACAGGGAATTATTTTTACGTGGTTCTGTACTCTTAGAACTGTCATTTGAGTCTGGCTGGCAACTGCTTAGGCATCAAACCACGACATCTTCTCTTACCTCCTCCCCCATCCCTCTCTCCCCAGCCTCCCCACGTCTATCTCGCGGCAAAGTGCCACCGCGTGGTTGTGTAGGATTTGGCTCGAGGCTTGTGTACAACTGTAGCATTCTGTAGGCAAGCATACCAAACACATTTAGGATTCGGCTCGAGGCTTGTTTACAACTGTAGCATTCTGCAGGCAAGCATACCAAACACATTTAGAATTTGGCTTGTGGGCCTTTTATTTCGACATCTAGCAGAAGCTTCTAAGGACAGACGAAGCGAAGAGTTTGAAAATAGTAGTCTTCTACACGTTATGCCAAATACATGGCACAGGAAAGGCTGGGTGATATGAGTAAGATAGGTAAATCTCTTGTTTCCAAGACGAACAGAGGAAAAGGAAATAAATCTAGGAAATGGTTATTTAAGATCTAGTGTTGTAATAAAGGAGCTAGTAAATGTAGCGGGTGCGGACATAAGGAGAGAAAGGTGAAAAAAAATGAAACGACATAAAACGCATGGCTTCTTGTAAAGTACTTTATTTTAAAAAAAAAAAAACTTGCGGAGCACGATGCAATAATGGTAATGCAAAAAGCTGGAACTCCATACGAGAGGTCGCCAGTTGGCGGAAATAAGAACAGTCGCAGATTATCAAACGAGGGAGTAGTCCTAGTCTCACAGGACGAAGATTGATTAAAAAGAACGATAGAAATAAAGACAAGATCGAAGGGAATAGCGCACGGTAGCCTTGGATACCTGACCAATTGTAGGCAGATTAGGGGTGAGCAACTAATGCAAAGAGACCAATTGACATGTCAAAACATACAGGCAACATGACTATTTTCTTAGATAAACTTACTGAAGTGTCCGTGACTAAGGTGTGCACAAGATAAGTACTTAATGTTTATAATTTCTGAGCGGCTAATGTTTTCCACTAAGTGTACCTAACTATTTTGTCCTTTTTTTGGCATCTAATGTCCAGTCATACAGGATTTCGCGATCCCCTGAGACATCTCTACTGACCTTTATAAAGGATGCGACAAGGTCCCTGGTTCTTGCTGACATAAAGGTTGCCTAGCACGCGGTGACACCGTCACTGAAAATACATGGAGTCTGTTCATCATAGCCTTGACAGCCAGACAGTGTTAGTTTGACACCGCAGAGGGGATGGAACGCCCAACACCTCCATGAAGCTGCCATTGCGCCGATGAACCTGTGCAGCAAACGGTTCATCACGTTCATCACGTTTCACAGTTTCTGTGGTGGTGTCCAAGACCCCCGGGGCGTCAGCCCTCCCCATCAGTTGGCAAGCACTGTGACGTCATGTGTGACATCATGTCAGAAAATAGAGACATCTTCACCTTTTTTTTCACCTCGCATGACACAACACAGCGCGGTCACAAAGATGTGTGTGTGTGCGCGCGCGCGCGTGTGTGCGTGTGCGTGTGCGTGCGTGTGGGCGTGTGCATGCGTACGTGCGTGTGTGGTTATCCATGTCGGTACACAAAAAACGCACTCGTTGTGCATCGAGCGACGTCTGCTGTTGGTGGAAGCAGTTTCTTTCCCACTGGACAAACGATATGTATGAATAGTGGTAACAACACTGCCGTATATATATATATATAACGGCCAATTCATTTTTGGTTCGCTTTACGCAAGCACACAGGCAATTACCGCCGAGCAGAACAAAACATTATTATGCTTGGAACAACCACAATGGCTGTCATGGCAACTGAATGGAGGGATGCACAGAACAAGTGAATGATGTAAGTGCTTTGATCACAGGTATCCGCACTGCAGTGACGCTTCTGGATTGTGAAAGATGAGCGTTCGGCATATTCCGGTACTTGGGGAAAACGGTCTAAGCCATTCCAGCGCTCATCTTTGAGCCAGGCTGCTTACGGTCAGCATGAATGTCTGCTGCTCAGCAGGCAAAAGGCACTGTGGGAGCCCCGTCTATTTCAGGTCAGGTCTGCCCATTCACAGAACACTCGTGCTCAACATGCATGTGCAATATTGCAGGTGGGCCAAGCACAACCGCGACTTGCGTTATAAACACAAGTTGTCATATTTTGTCTTTCTTTCTCTTTCTTTCATACAGAATTCAGAAAAGCATAAAAATGGTTACATCTTTGTGGCACGAAATATTCTGATGCCCAAACGTGTGCCTCGACTGAGCTCATGGCGAAAATATGTATGAAACAATTTGTTGGAGGCAGTGGCCCAGCATAAATAAATCTCAATCCTTTGTCAGCAAATCTTATGCAAGAACTGAAAAGATTAACCTTAAAATTAAATCGCATCTAGACAAGATAAATCAGAGGTGCGGTTAAACGAAAACCCTCCAGGAACTTCCTTTTCATCGAATACGATGAACGCGGACAGTTGGCCACTCGTCATGTGACCGCTTGGTGTGTACCTGGAAGAAAGGGTGAAGTCACGCGACAAGAATCAGTGACGTAGGCACTCGAGGTGCGGTCTACAGTAGACTATAGGCCCCACGTTATCCCCGAGACCTGAGTGCAAAGGGCCTAGAACCTCTTACGTTTTAGTGTTTCATGCCCTTCCTGGATATGCCCCTACTGAGTAGTTTCTTTCAACTGTATTTGTAATTCAGAACAGCAAGAAGTAAGAGCCAGAGCACATTCCCTCCATGTCTGTCTCGTCTTCCCTCGCAGCCGTAATCCCATCTTCCATCTCGCGCGTTCCACATCTGACGTCATTCCAAAGATTATGCATACTTGACGTCATAGGTTAAAAGGTCCTTACTCCACATAACGTTGGCTGCAGCAGTGGATTGGAACTGGAATTGTATTTTATATGTCGCTGTTATTACAGCACACTTCACTTTCTTACCACCGCACTCTACTGTTAATTACTATACCAGCTAGCTGACATGTCCTTTGCACAGCGCACCCTGATCACAATGTGACCTGCACCTGAGAGCCTGGACTTCACAATCGGCGACAGGATGCAGGTCTCCAGTGAGGCTGAAAAAGGTAGCATCCCAAACTTTTTTTTGGGGGGTAAACGGGAAATGAAAGAAAAAGTAACTATTTCTCTACGTAATCGATATTGTGGAGGACTGTCAAGGTGAGCAGGATCAAGGAATGAAAAGAAAATTAAGAAAAATCGACCTTTTAATTAAGAACAAAAAAGAAATTGAAGAAAAGAAACAGATTTAAACAGTCTTTGAAAGAGTTTTGGATTACAGGAGCTAACTTTATCATCCCACCAACCATGCGTTCCTTACCATGTCTGATCGGCTTTACCGGCTGATCGACCAAACAGAGTCAGTCGACCACCGCACATGAACTATGTGATCAGAAAACTATTTGGACTCTATTTGTTTTCTATTTATAACCTAGAGGTTTCCTCAGCTCGATAAGATTACCGACTTTTCTTAGCTGGGAAGAAAGTATTATTGAAATCTAGCCTCACATTTGAAAAAATTGTGCCACATTTCAGTCTAAATATAAATACCGTTTTCCTATTTTGGTAAAAAAAATCTGTTCCGACACGGTTTTCCTACTGACTGCATACGATCACAATTTTTCTACAAAGAAAACCAAGGCGTTTTCGCACGTCATGCTGTAGCCCTTTTTGTCAAACAGTTGGGCGCCAATAGAGCATGCTCTAAAACGGAAAACAGGTGGCAAACTGTCCGCCACACTCGTTTGCAAAACAGGTCTTCCATTACCTTACACAAGCTAAACGGGAAAAAAGCCTCATTTTGGAATTGTTTTGATCAAAAACTTGTTTTCCAAACACCGTGCGGCGTAGCCTTAGGCCCTAACCCTTTATGATGTCTGTCACAGAGCGAACTCACTTTTGTGAAAGAGATTAAAACCCAAACTAAAAAGAACAACAAACTCAGCAATAACAGACTTCTAATAACAGAAGTCTTATAGATACTGGTCAGTAAAGAACGATGAAATTGGGAATCTTAGTTCTTTTCTTGTAATCAGTCAGAAGACATTTGACTGTTTTTACCAGATACAAGAAAAACCTGTATCCCTTTTCCATGACTTTCTGTGTGTGTCGCCCACTTGAAAGGTTGTCCCCTTGCTGGAAGTGTGTGTGTGTGTGTATAAATGCACACTTCCATGGGCCCGCACCCGTGTACGTGTGTGTGTGTGTGAGAGAGAGAGAGGGGGGGGGATAGCTTAGTGTGTGTGTGTGAGAGAGAGAGGATTAGCTTAGTGTTTACCCCCGTGTGATTGTGGCTGATCGTCCTATTGAAGGGTTGCGCTGACTGCAGGGTCTGTGACGTAAACAGGCACACTTGCACGGACTGTTCATTGTCACCTTGCCTAAAAGCTGGCTTGCATAAGCGTTTTTATCTGCTCTTCCGATCATAAGGGTGGTCGGTAGGCCCAATCGCCCTGTGCGCCTTTACGAAATAACAGGAGATAAGAACGCTCAAGCAAGCCAGCCCAGAAACACACAAAGCCGAGCGGGTTGTCTCCAAGCTACGGCAGATTTTAAGAAGAGTGGTGCCAGAGACAGAAGGCCCACGTAGCCACCCCCGGTTGGCGATTCCTTGACCCGCGTTACGCCACGCGAAGCACAAAAGCGACCTCTCACCTCTCCCAGAGGTCGGAGGCTACAGCTGTCTACGGACCTCCTGGGGAACGGCAGTTGCCACTGTATGCACCCCCCACCCTCCTTCTTACACGAGAATCTCGGAGGGCGAGCGAGAGGGACAGAGGTAGATGTTAAACAGTTCCGGTCCACACAATTTTTTGTCCTTCCCCCAAATCCCTCCCCCCCACCCTCAGTGCGAAATTGCCGCAAGGTGGAAGCACTTTCCATCCAAACACTTTGGCCACATCCACCAAAAGGAAGGAAAAGCACAACATGAATTCTGCTAGCTCCCCCACCTGTCATCAAAAGAAAAAAGGGTATCTTGTTGGACAGAGTCACAGTTGGGTGTCGAAGTCAGCGGTTCGACTCCAGCAGTGCCTATGGGTTGTCTCCTGTCAAACACTGAGCACACTGCATCGGCGGCCATGCGCCGAATACTGATCAGCTGTCTGCCCGAATGGATCATTTTGCTGTGGCTAGTAGTTTAGCAATATGACCCCCCAAAACGTCTATGGTGAGAATTCACCTAGAGGTGGAAATACTTTCCTTCATAAAATGACCAACCAGCAGGAAAAGGAAGGGTGTGAGCACCAAGTTCTACAATAAAGATATGTTATTCTGTAATAAAGGACTCTTATTCTATAATAAAGATCTCTTATTGCGATTTCAAT
Source organism: Lanistes nyassanus (assembly GCA_004794575.1). Lineage (NCBI taxonomy): Eukaryota > Metazoa > Mollusca > Gastropoda > Architaenioglossa > Ampullariidae > Lanistes > Lanistes nyassanus. The sequence continues at coordinate 214,032 of SMGT01009057.1, read as the reverse complement.
CGAGAATTTTCACTCTCCGCTTTTCTTTAACGAGCTAAATGAAAAATCTGTGGGAGATAAAGTATCCACTGAATGTAATCACTTGAAAAGAATTTTGTACCTAGACTGGTCTTTAAATCTCTCAAAATCTTAGGGATTAGAGTCTCATGACCTACAGAAACGTAACCAGAGTTTGGGGGTGGGGAACCTGCCTCGTCTTCTTTTAGGGGAAGAGGGGGTGTCTGATTTTGTGACTGTCTGACACTCTTATCGGAAGGCGCTTGCCGTGACTGGATTGCTACCTGTTTGCAGACGATCGCGATTAACTCTTGAGATATTTATTCTAAGTCGTTTAGCCTTTCTCACGGCTCTCGTGCCCAGCTTTGGACAGAACCCAGGCTACACTTAACTCAAGCTACACTTAACTCCGTACCTCACCCTCTCCCCTCACTCCCCCTCCACCCCGGCCAGCATCGGTCCTGTACAAACACCCGACGGGCACCGTCTCGCTGTAGACCAGTGGGAAAGGAGAGTTCAGTGTAAATTATGACGTCATATCCGGCCAGATGGCCTCTCCCTGGCGTCTGAGCCGGTCATAAAGCTGTGTGCGGTCACTCGTGGCGACTGTTATCTAAGATCAGGTACGGCGGTCAGCAGGTGGGTCGTCTTAATGACGTAATACACCAGGTGACCTCGAGAGGAGCTGAGTACCTGCTTTTAGTCTAGAGTGTGATTGGTGGGGTGCAGATATCCAGACTTTTCTCCACCGGGAGGGGCGGTGGAGGGGGAGGGGGGTACAGGGCTTGAGTAAGTAGGATGAAAGCAGAAATAAGAAAGCAGTTCATCCGTTTGCAACAAATAATTCATTTATTTTCTTTTGGAACGCAAAATCTTTGCAAATGCATACAAATGCATGCTTGCACTACAGATGGAGTAGAAGCTGTTGGAAGAGAAATTCCTCCTGAAGTGAAAATACTCGTGTGTCCGCTTAATTCTTCACTACGGCTTTCATCCGACTTAGTCGAACCGTGTAAACTCCGCTTAAGGCGCGCGTGCCGACGGACACAGTCTGTGAAGACCGCGGGGACGTGAAGGAGGTGCGCAGACGGGCAGCAGAAGCAAAGAGTTTCAGTACATGTACTGTACAATCTTTGGTAGAAGTTAGCTTTCAAACAACATTGATACAGCGTTTGAATGCAGTTTTTGTACTTGTACGTGCACGTATATGTGAGCGACATAGAAAAGGGCAGGGGGGAGGGAGGGGAAGCCTAGAAGGAGGAAGGGAGCAAGAAGTGAAAACTGAGCTCCGATAAGGAAGGCCTGGGTCGGGGGGTGTTTAGGAAGAAAGAGCGAGAAACATCATCGTTCCTGCGAAGTTGTGAGTATAATTGTGAGCGTAATTGAGTGAAATTGTGAGTATAATTGTGAGCGTAATTGAGTGAAGTTGTGAGTATAATTGTGAGTATTATTGCGAGTGTAATTGTGAGTATAATTGTGAGTATAATAAAGGTTTTTAAAGAGGTGAGGAGCAAAGGAATTCAAGATGTCACGTATCTATGAGTACATATCTTTCACAGAATATCTCCTCTTTTCTACAGTTCTTTCCTTCCTTCTCGCTGGATCTTCGCTTATTTGTTTGTTTGGCCCAAGTGTCACTGAGGTACCTAGTCTGTAATAGAAACCTGCAGAAGTTGTACTGTGGTCTCGGAGATAATCCCACTACCCCAGCTGAGACCGACTAGCGTGTCCGCTTATTGTCTCGTGCAAAGCATGCGGTGGACACTGGGCTGTCCCGTGCACGGTCCCTCACCTCTTTTGTTTCTTTGTGCACGCGTAAGTAGCCGCTTCTTCGCGATTTCCCGTGTTTCTCAAACCTATTACCTTAGCAAAGCCGGGCTGTCGTGGAAGGGTAGGGGTTAAGAAGGCAGGATAGGGGTTAAGAAAGCAAGGAAAGGTTATCTGCGAAATAACGAAATTCGCGTTGTGCTGTCAAGAGAGACCCAAAGCACTATACACCTACAGGTATTATTGTTGACATAAAAACGCGCGCATGTGTAATAACATAATGTTGTGATAGCAAGTGTGTGTGTGTGTGTGCGCGCGCGCGAGAGAGAGAGAGAGAGCATAGTCACGTGCCCAGGTCATTCCATACAATATATATATATATATTACTATTTGATCCTGTGTTAGGATCCTTTTAAGCGTACGCAAAACTCTCAGTAACAACAGAACAGCGTCCCTTCTGCGCAGCACTACGAGCTAACACATGATTGCAGCAGGCTGTTTCTCAGCATCGACTGACAATATGGCTTGTTATTGTCTGATTATTTCGCAGCTCTCGGTCAGCCATAAGGCTCAAGATGTCTGTTCGCGCTGAAAGAGGTGTTCAAGCAGATAGGATTGTGTCTACGGGGTGGCTTGAGGAATCTTGACGCTGAGAGCGAAGATGGAGAGGGGCGAGACTGCGAGTCGCATCCCGCTCTTGTCTCCCGGAACAAGTGTTTGACGACCACGACAACAGCTTGACGAAGCGTCGGAACGCACCTGCCATCAAGAGTCACCTGAGCCAAAGATACGCGGAGTGGGACTGGATGATGGACCGGTGTGGACAGGTTAGAACCCCAAGGTTCTAAAAATATATACAAGGAGGATTTTTAAAAAAAAAGTGGGGGTGGGGAGAGGGGACTGGAAGTGCCCGTCAAGCCAGGAAAAAGCCTCTGTTCTAGGCAGTGCAGTGGAGGATAGGTGTCAGATAAGACTCGATGTCAGGCGAGGCGAACGTGCTTATGTACACGCCAGGCAAGCTACGCACATGCGCACGCGTGCGTATCGTCCCGGGTTTTGTGCATACCTGCGGGCCTTCCGGCCGCACGTGCTTTCCGCTCAGCTTCGCGCACAAACTGGTCGTCATGATCTGGCATCTGTTCTTTAGTTTGTTTCCGTAGACTCTTTGTCAGTTTGTCTTGGCAGACCCCAAGTTGGGATGGGTGGGCGGGGGGAGTCAGTCGCCATCTAAATATGAACAGAAAAAATAATACACTAAACCACACAAATCTCCAGCCTGCACTAACAAACACGAATACCATCTAGTCTAAACAGACTAATTTTAAAGTAAGACATACAGATAATGTCTGTCTGCCTTTCTCTTTCTGTCTTTCTTTCTTTCCTCACATCACTACAGGTTTCTCAAAATGGCTAGCTCATTGTCTCCCTGTTCCCCTATTGCTTATCATCCTCCAAGATTCAGCGCCGCTATAGGCCCTTAAACACGCGCCCGCTTGCGTGTCAATCAGATATAATATCCCCCACATAGTATTGACAAGACTAGGGTATTTGAAGATTATCGTATTTTCATGATAGATAATTATTATCTATGTACCTTTCTTTGAAATTAGTATTTGTTTATACTAGATATTATCCGCTAGTGGGGGCAAGTAGCATGGCGAGCATGTACTGTTATCGCCAATACAGGAACGTGTCCCGAGCGCCTTTATCTTCTCTGTGGATGTTACACCTGTACCTCTTCTCTGGAAGTGGCATCTGCTTAATGCTTACTGGCTGGCCGTCGGACGCTTGCTCCGAATAATGCTGTTCCCCTCACTTTCCACCCTGACCCCCTACATGCACCTCGACACCCTGAGTGAGAGAGAGAGAGAGAGAGAGAGAGAGAGAGAGTGTGTGTGTATATATAACAGCAGCAGCAAGCAACGAACCAGCCCAGATGACACCCTCCGAAGCTCCAGGAAAAAGTTGAGGAAGGGCCAGAAATGTTTATTAGTGAGAGATAACTGATATCGCGAACCAGCCGCAGGTAGCTGCAGCTGTCACTTTCATCTCGATACAGAATTTAGATGGGATTCGCATGGAACGTAACGTCATGCCAGCACAAGAACACCATGTTGGACCAATCATTTACAAAGACTCCATCTTCGTCTCTGGTGATTTCAGCAGGACAGACAAAACGTGCAATGCAGAAACTGCGTGGAGAGTTGAAATTACGTATACAGATATTGTGTAGCTGCCCCTTTAGCGAAGGCAATTTTTTTTAAAAAGGGGCTTCACCAATTTAGAAATTTTCCACCCGTGCAGTCCGTGTTATTTTTCTATAGGCGTGTGCCACGTGACATCCCATTGTTTGGCAGACGTTTGCGTGCTGGTCATTGCGAAGTCTATTGTTGTCCAGCGTTCTTACGTGTCGTAAGCTCCGTGTCAGACGTCTGGCTTGTAAGGATTATTGCAGATTGTGTACGTCTGCAGCAACAGGCGTCGGATTTATCAACATCTTCATCATCACCCTCATCAACACAACGTCTTGACTATTACTTGTCAGGGGTGAATTATCAGACTGCATTCCTCCTGCTGCAAATGCTACTGTCTAGATCAAGACTGCCGGCCTTGGTTGGGCTAGCTGGTAAGGCGGCTACAATACTACTGTATCGCTGTCTCTCCCTCAAGTCTCTGTCCTTCCCATTCTTTATCCTCCACTCTCACTCACTCGCTATCTCTCCTTCCTCTTCTCCCCCCCCCCTTCCTTCTCACTTCTGCATGTATATTTGGTTTCAGCAAGTCGTGATCTTATTTAATCAATGTTTAGGACGCCATACACACAAAAACCAGATTTTGAAATGTTGGATCTTACCACTTCCCTGCTTCCTTTCCTCCCTCCCTCCCGTTCTTTCTTTCTTCTTTTCTTCCTTCGCTCCTTTCTGTTTTCTTTCTTTTCCTCCTATCTTGATGTCTGTATCATTTTTTTGAAATACTTTTTTCAAGAAATATTATTAGCGACTAGAGAGGATTTATCGAGGCATATTTTTGTGGGTGGACGTCCTTAAAATTTATGTTTATTTGCATTTCGACCTGTATGAATCGCATGTTGTAAGACACACCGACAGCGACTTTGCCTTAAAATTGGGAACAAAGCCAAAAGTTTGCTTCTCTCATCGTCTTGAAATGCTTCTCATGTCCTTCCACTACCACCACCACCACCCCCCCCCCAAACCCTGGGTTCCTTTGGTCATAGTTGTCTGCAAATAATTCGTTACTGTCAATTGGTATCCTGGGTCCGAGGCTACAGCACAAGGGAGACCAAATATAATAATGAACTAAACTGTTTGTGGCCTGTGAGCATACAGAGGTCAGGGTCATGTTTTGTCTACATTAAGAGTCTACAAGATAAACTTGGTGCATGCTATTTTCAGGCTTTTCTATGCGGATTTGACGTACGTTCGAGCGGTAAATGTTATTGGCATGACGCCAGCACGTTGTTGGTTGTTCCGCTCCAGGTACCAAAGGCAAACTTAGTCTCCTAGTCTGGTCTGACTTCGACTGGAGGTGTCGCTCCTACATTAACGAAGTTACAAAACATTTGGGGTATACGACAAAAAGTGTCCCCTTTGCAAGTTTATTTTAAAGAAAATATTTATTTTGCGCAACAGCAACTGAAAAGGTAGCTTAGACGGACGCATACAACAGAATCTTTAAAACAGGCTGTCACGCGGTAATGCTGACATCCATATGAGCCTTGCTCGTGAAATCTGATGTCAAATACTCTTGTCTGCCATCTCCAGCCAGATAAAAGAACTCGGACTCATTGATGGTACGTGCGAAATACGGCCGATTTAGTGAGTATGCAGTGTAGTGCAGTTTAGAAGCCGTGTTGGACTGTTGTTCAGATAAACACGACGGATATGTTCTGGTACACAGCAAACATCGCATATTAATACGATCACCCCCCCTCTCTCTCTCTCTCTCTCATGCACTCACGCTCGCACGCGCGAACATGCCAAGAAGGAACAGGGCCGTCCTGTACATCGAGGTCACATGAGCTGTGTGTGTGGGGGGGGGGGGGGGGGGGGGGGGATAGGGGTAGTTGCACCAAGACGCAAGAGGTGATCACACAGCTGCTCGTTGGATTTTGTAAGAGGCGCAAACAAGTCTGCGTAGCTGTCCATGAACACAGCTCTTCAGACACGCAGAGTTGTACCAACGTGGATTCTTGCGTCTGCTGAAGTACCTTCGCTCTGTTCCAGTTATGGTTGTCTCCCATAAACACTTGAGGCTTCACTAGTGGCTTTCAGCTTTTTGTTTCTCGGGCAGAAATCAGTCCCTAGTCTTTCGGTTATAATCCCACATTTCTCTCTCTCTCTCTCTCTGAGCTCGTGGCATAGAGGCAACGCGTGGCTGTCATGCGAGTCGTGGGTTCTTCAATCTCGTGTCCTGCACATGGACTTTCTTTGTAAGTGGCACCTGGCAGGAGGACTGGTCGTGAACGGATTTCTCCTGGTAGTCTTTTCAGAGACAGAAAAATCCGTTAGACATATGTGATGAATTAGATATGTATCACCAATATGTGTTTCGAACAGCTGATTCTCGGTGTCTCTCGCCTGGCAGTCCTTCAAGATGAATTTCAACCTCACTACTGATTGTGCTGGACCAGTCTGGCTTGCGGATTCTTTTGCGCATAGCGAATTTTATCCTGGTATAAGAAAGCAATAGCTGTTCCTGAATAGTGACTATTCTAGTATAAATTTAGTACAGTATATACGGGACCAGGTGATAGATGGGTGATAGATTAAATCATGGAGTTGTGCAGATTCCAATAGCCATCTCGCAGTTAAACGTTTGTAGAAAAACGAGTAAAGAGGAAAAAATGTCAAAGAAATCAATTCAAAGGAAATAATTTGGGAAAAAGAAGCAGGTGGCTGTGGCTTAGGGTAATAAAGATACAACAAAGAGAACGTGGCCAAGCGAGACTTAGTCGACGTTTCGGGGCGTGGGCCCTTCTTCAGGACACAAAATAGTCCGCAAACCAGCACAGCCAGTAGTGAGGCTGAAATTCATCTTTAAGGACTGCCAGTGGAGGGACCTGCATTGTTGGCTGCAGTCACCGTGAAAATCAGTTTGTAAACAAAGCCTTAACTTGTAGCAAAACTTGCAGACCGCGCGTCAGCAGACGGCGAGACCTTCACTTTTCGCAGTGGTGTTACGCTCCATGCCGATTCACAATTTCTGTGCCAGCATGAAGTTCATCTACAACGCCCAAAACGTCAGCTGTTCGAAATATACATTTCTGATACATGTCTAAGTCATCAAATATGTCGAACGGATTTTTTCTGTCTCTGAAACGACTGCTTCTGAGAACTTGGAATAATTTGTTCGCTGTTAGGACGACTGAATAACTTATTACTGAACAAAGAGGGAAAAATATGTTACTCGGTTTTCTTGCACGGAAAATTCAAGAAGCTTATTCTATAATATCCGATGTGACAGGAATGCCTGCTCATCGATTGTCTTTCATACTGGGCCAGGAGTGGTCTGTGGTCGTTTTTTTCAACACTCTCAGACTCGAACCGTATACTATGTGCTCTGCCCGTCAGTGGGCTTTGTAGCATTAAAAAAAAAACGGTTAGGCCCATCACCTGACTGGCTGCTTGATCGTCTGATGGCCTCTCGTCGTGGTCGATGGGAAACACACTGAGCAATCAGCCTTCATCTGCCAGCGGGTCGACTGGACAGGCTTGGACACTAGATTTGGCTGGCACCTTGTTATGACAGGTACCGCATGTCGTCGGCGAGCTTTGTCTGTGGTTTCTCCACTCCTTACAGCAGCGGCAGCATTTCGTTGTTTAAATTATTGCCGGCCGTGGTGCATGGGGTACAATGTAAAATGCTGGAAGTGATTCCCCCCTCCCCCCTTCGAAAAATTTAACATCGCAACCGCCATCACAGCAACCGTCCTGATATGCACATAGTTTGCGGCTGGACGTTAAACAACANNCCCCCCCCCCCCCCCCCCCGCCATCACAGCAAAGTTGGCTGGAAGTGGACTGTTCGTGTTTCCGGTGACTGCACACTAACGTCGGTTAGGTCCGGACATCACATGACTGCCGTGGACAGTCTGCACCGTGTGCTCGCTGGAGGGCAGAAGCCATGTGGGGACTCGACGTCCGCAGCTCGGCCAGTGACGGACCACGCCACTGGCAGACGTCAGACCACGACCGTCAGGAACGACAACGTTTTGTACAGAAAGGAGAGAGATGCGATAGACTGCGACCATGTGACCCCCACGCGGGAGGGTGAGCAGGCAGGAGCTTGAGGAAGATAGCAGCGTCGGGCTGGTGATGGGTTCTCTGTCTCCGCGAGGCTGTCAGCATCCTGGAGCCATGGCAGCTCCGAGGCGTCAGACGGTCTGACCGTGGCGGCACCACCCTGTCACCTCATCTCCTCCACGCCACAAGATATGGCAGTAACTTGGTCTGATCTAAGAGCACCCATCAATATTCCATTCTTAGTCCGGTGGTTCGAATCCCAACGTCAAGACATTTTAGAAGAGGAGCTTTCAGATGAAGTCTTTACTGGACCTCAGTGTCCCTCTGGAAAGAAGGTAAACTCACACTCCGCGACTGGCCTTTCAGCGGGATTCATTTAGTCTTGGGGATGTCAAACTGTCCTGCTTCAGCATACACTTTGAGGCCAATGATCTAAAGACTGCGTTACACATTTTGTTTGGTGAAGTCGGCGAGGAACAGTCAAAAGAATCTGGATTTAAACAACTGTGATATTCACATGCATCAAACAGTTTTAGAAGTGATTCTATACATTGTTTTCAGAACTTACATAGTTTTGTTGTAAATAACTGTCGGTTTATGCCAAAATGAGTCTGCTATATCGCTTGGGATTGCCGTAATAGAAAGGTCACATGAACCGAAAAATTAACAAAATAACTAACACTTTAACCTTAAAAAAATACATTTTACAATGTGGAAAATGAAAAGACGGAAATAAGGAAGTAACAACTCCTTTGTCTTCTAAGCAAACTGGGGTTTGAATTCATCACAGGGAAGTATGGCAGATTTGAATGTATTGTTCCCATCTTTATTTCCTGTCACCTTATTTAAACATGATTTTAAGGTGCCACCAAAGCTTCCAGCTTAAAATGTATTTTCTCAGCAGTTTTATATACATGCGTTCTGTTGTACTGCTTTTCTATCATTTGCTCTGCTTGCTTCTTTTCTTATCACGATGCAAACAATTAAAAGGTGCAAAGAGTTATTCTGCATACGCTTAACCACATGTAGATCCTACCCATTAAATCAGACTTGTCTCCCTTGCCACACGTACGTGGATGTAAAGGTGGTTTGAAAGTGTTTTCCACATTAGTAAGCTGGCCGTGTCTGGTTTATTTACGTCCAGAGGTTGAGAGACAACACGCTGGAGCAACACACGTACGACACGCTGGAAAAACACACGCACGACACGCTTGCCTTCCGTGTACGGATCTTTACTCAAGCACAACGGCACGTGCCCAGCGCGCGCGCCGTTCGTACTGGAGAGCAAGTCGCTTTCTAAAAATAACGCCACGCGCCGCGAGCGGTGGAAGGCAGCAGACGACACTCTGGAGCAGTCAGGAGTCGAGCAGTTTTCGACACCGCCCCTCTGGCCCTGGTGCTCACGGTATCGAAAGTCAAAACCCAAAGAATTTTCTGTCAGTATTTCCTACCCTTCTAGGTCCGAAGCGCGCAGTTGATAGCCAAGGGCAGAGGAGAATGTTTTGACAGTGCCAACCCTTGGAGAGCGAGGGCGGTCGAAGGTTAGCTCCGCCTCGTCTGCGCGCGCGAGCCAATGGCACGGCACGTAGTCTTGTAATTTGGCTGCCCTTCACTAGGGCATGCTGGGTAATGACGTCACCCTGGCCATATTGCTTTTGTGCATTGTGCTTGTGGGGAGAAGTGCGCGGCCCACAGACTCGGCTGCTGCCCGCCCGGCCCCGCCAGCGGCCCGCTAGTTGTGACAAAGGCAGCGGCCACGCAGAACCCCTCACTTGTGTAGGTCTGTAGCTCGCGCCACGAGGAAGTCGCACTGCACCCCCCTTTCACAAAACCCCGCGCGCCAGGCCGCCGCTCGCCAGTCAGTCTTGTTATCTGTCGGATGCGGGCGTCGATTCCAGCGTCTGTCTCTCCAGCCTCTGACCGCCAGCCGCTGACATGCGGGCTCTACCGGCATCCCCGTTTGCAGAGATGAGCGTCAACATCGTCGGCAACAACCACATCACCACCACCACCAGCGGCAGTAGTAGCAGCAGCGGCTGCAGCAGTAGTTTAGAGGATGATCACTTCGGCCAGGTGGCCTACAAGTTGTCACTGTTGTGTTCAGCAGGTTCCAACACCACTGCCACCAGCAACGGCGTGTGCAGCGATGTGACTGACAATGTGGAGAACCACCTCTCCTTCATCCCCTTCAGCCCACACCACCATCAACAGCAGCAACAGCCACAAGCGCCGCCGTTAGGCATGAATGGAGGGGCCGGAGTGTGCTCGCAGTCTGTGCCTGCTCCTGGAGCCTTGGACGACAGTTACATTCGGACTAACCTCAGCAGACGCAGCGCCAACATGACGGAGTGCGTGAGGGTACCCAGCTCTGAGCATGTGGCAGAGATAGTCGGCAGGCAAGGTAAGCAACACCCTCCTGCATGCCAGCGCTCCCTCCCCAGCCCCCCGTTGCTTGAAGTTCTAACGTTACAGCGCGTGACTTACGGTGACTTAGTGTAAGCATGTTCAAATTGTCTGGCGACTAGCGTAGGATTATTCTGTTAAGCGCACGCATGATTTCTTGTAACACCTTGTCTTTTTGGAAGGGTGCAACGCAGTTAGCAATCAGAAACCACTCGAGCTTTAAAATAAACATGTATAGCAGATCTAGTTGAGTGTATTTTTCGTCCATTTTTGTTTCGTCTGTGCTTTTGGTGGTTAGGATACGGCCTATATATATATATAGTCTGTTTCTTTGGCGCACACGTCTCGCCGAACCACAGCAGGGACAACCCTTCTTAACACGTGCGAACTCCGTCAACACAAGCAATTGTTACTGCGGTTTTTTTTCTCTCTCTCTCTCTCGGGTCTCTTCTGTCTTTCTCTACTGTCCCGCTTTCTTCGCTCACTCTGGCTGCCTTTTGTTCCCTCCTGCTGCCACTTCAGCACGAGATATGGCCACTTATGATAATTGCTCTTGTGACGTGACCAACCGAACATGTCACAGAAGGCTATCGCAGAAATGAATCAGTTTTGCTAAAGTTAATTTTTTCAGCTGAATGGAATTCCGTGTAAACAGAATTACACAAGAGAGGACGGTTAGGTGGCACGTTTTTAGTGTGCGCTCTGCTTCTGTGATTCTCATTCCCCCCAGACCCCATCGGCTAAAACCTTACGCGCTCTCTTTTATGTCAGAAAAAGGCCTTTACGCCGTCAGCCTGCGAACGCGCTGACATCGTTCTCACGAATTATGCTGGCTTCTGGCCTTGACACACTCTGGCAACCTTTCCCCACCCCGCAACTACTATTACTGAGTAAATGCCAAACACCGTTTGGTACTGGCGTTATGATGTGGTTGGGACTTGCCGCTGTGGCACTGTGAAAACGGCTTGATCAAGTTCACAACCTCTCAAATCGCCCATAGTAGTCTGGCAGTTACTGCGAATTTGGCAGTGCAGGTAATTTTGAGACGCAGAACAGGAAAGTGCTGGGCCTGTGTTCTCACCACATCTGGTTCTGCGTCATGTCGTCACTACTTGTTTACGAGCGACTCGACCTCGCGAGCTGCGCCAGCGTTAACCCCAGAGTGTGCGCGCCTCATTTTTTAATTCATTATAATTCAGATACTTTAACACACGCTTTAACGTCGGCGCCTGAACATCAGACGATTAGAAGCTCGTTTTGATTTGAAATGAATTAAACACTAGGTCTCGTGCGAGAGCTGACGACGCGACGCACTGTCATAGTGCAGCAGTAAACTCAGAAGTACATTTATTTCAGCACGTGACGAAAGGTCAAAATGTGTGCATGGATCTAAGGATGACGATACTTTTTTTTCGGGTGGCTACGGTAGCAGCTAATTTTCCGGAAGTGTGACACTGCTTTATATTTAGCCATTAGTCACAGCGCGCGTGAATTTCACGTTCAATCCACATCGAACTCTCGCTGCGTAGATGGACAATGTTTTGGCAGCGTCTCGCGCTTTGTCAGACGACAAGCGGGGCAGAAGGCTGAATTTCTTCGCCAGACCTTCCCAGACAGTTGGCCGGGGTGCCAGGACGAATCGCTATTGTACACGTCATCGGGTTGTGGAAGAAAGGCCTAGAGGTACGGTGGGAGGGGGAGGCCTTTTGTCTCAAAACTGCCCGCGGGAAAACCCCGGGAAACACTCCGTGCGCATGCTCTTTGTCACCCCGTCGGCCGAGGGCAGGGTGGGGGGGGGAGATGACGCAGGCGGCCTTGGGACGTAAATTAACGATGACGTAAGACTGGAGGGGGGTGTCTTTCTGGGGTGTTGTCACGATGACCGATGGAGAAGACGGCCGGAGAGCGGGGGCTGGACCTTTTGTTCGGAGACAGATCCTAGGGCGACGTCTGGGCCCGCACGTCCTTGGATTACGGCTTTGTTTGCCCGAGTCTCATCTTCTCCCGCGACTGTGGGATTGTGCTGAGTAGAGTGCGCAGAGAATAGATTGATGTGGTCGATTAAGGGGAAAGGAGAACGCACGCACGCGCGCACACACACACACACACGAGTTTGTTATTCACTGGTATATCTCGTTTCATTTCCGTTGTGCTGGTGAGTGACTACGGACCTAAGTTGTTAGTCACTCTGCCAGCCTTGAATCCACGAGGACAACCTAGGTAAGGAGCCTCTCTGCTTGTCGGTGTCAGCAACAAAGGCGTGCAACCAAACCTAGTCAGCGACTGGCGAGTCGTTGTCCAGCAGTGGTGAATCCTGTCGAAGTGGCAGCTGGCGAATCTAGCCTTGACACTATCGTCGATTTGCCAAGTGAGAAAAGCAATTCTTTTCCCACGCCAACGCCAATCTAAATTCTTTGGCGAGACGAAGTAATTGAACGCCAAACGGTGTACTGACACAGCCAGTGGCCTACCCCGTAGCTTTAGATCCAATGTAACCCTTGCAACACGCCCACGTAGATGTGGATGGTTGGTTATTTTAGAGGAGCATCGCTTCCACCTTGCGGTGATTTCGCACTATGGGGGATGAGGTCCTATTACTAAGCTATGCACTGAAAGAACCACCACACGGATACCCAGTCGATAAACGGATCGCTAGCCAAGTAAGGGAGAACCTCGCTTCCTGCTATGTATAGAGAGGCTAGTGCAGAGGGAGCCACTCTCGACAGAGGTTACATACTGCGTGTCAAGTGTGTTTGTGAGGTGTATGGCGCGTGCTGTATATCTGTGTTAAACGTTCTGTGTGTGTACATGCGGGACATTCTGCAAGATGCGCCAGGGACTTCGTTATGCAGTAAGATAGCTGCCGTAATTATGTTCTTATGTAGTTGCCAGACTTTTTCTTCCTTGTTCATTTGTTTTCTTTCTTGCTTCTCCCTTGTTCGTTTGTTTTCTTTCTTCCTTGCTTGCTGGCGGGTCCGCTCTTAGTAGCTGGATGGGTGTTGTCTTGGTCTTTGTGAAAGTGACCGTTAGCACTGATTCGGATCAAACTCATTCTCGTGCCTTTCAGCGCAGTGTTCATCATTTCAGGTTAAGTTTCCTACCTCCAAACCCATAGTACTTTTTGGCAGTTATAATACCGATAGTATTTCAGTTGTCAGCGCCACAACGCAGCTAAAGGACACCGAAGGCATTGCCAAAAGCAACAATAACGCTACGTGAACAATAACATTTTAAACTTGGCTGAAGTCTTTTCTGTGGGTTCTGTTACTTTGTATTTGGGTGATGGTGAAATTGGCATCAAGTAGATAGATGCGCCTGTTTTTTTTTGTGACCTAATACTTGTGAACGTCAATTTTCACAGTGGCCTTTGACCTGTCAATTGTCATGCATCAGATCAGTGCCCTGCATGTGCGGTCAGGTTTTCATTTCTAAAGGATAAGCAGGACAGCTTAAGGGAGTTCCCTGACCCCACGTGGAGGTGATTCGGTTCGGACTGCACCCCACTCCCTCTCTCCGAAGTGTTTGTCGGTTTTTTGTCTGCGGATTATCAAGTTTAGTGTTGTTCGTGTTTCGATTATTGATAATGGGAACCGGAAATACCCCAACCTCTTTCCAACCTACAGACACGCCAGGGCACACGGTATCTTGCAAGTTATGTCGTTTCATTCCAGACAGTACATTCCACAGACAGGTGCAGCCAATTACCGGCCCTTTACAGTATCGGAGTGGTGGCAGCAGTTATCTCTCCTACTCACCCGTGCCCCCTCCCACCCCCAACGCACCCCATCGTCTGGAGATGCCATAGGCCCCGTTAGGCGGTTTCACCACGGCTATCTGTGGTGTGGGTGTGGATAGTGTAGTGTGACGTGCCGGATGTCGGGTACTGACTGGCGTCAGCCTCACCATTTTGGAGGTGAGTTTTACAGACGCCAGGAACGCGAGGTGACGCTAGGTGGTCGGTCGTAAGCACCTCACCACTTAAGGCTTTGCCACACGAGGAACGGACAAAGAAAATGCTTCAGAGTGAGGCTGCTTCCTGTTTACCGTGTGGCGAACCCGACGGGCTCGTAACAAACGTTTTCCGCAAACGCTTTGCGTCCGTTTTAGAGTCTGCTCGATTCTCCCCCACCTGCTTCGGGAAAAAAAGCGTTCAGTGGAGCGATGCGCATCAAAACTTCGACGCTTGCTAATCTAAGAATGTGCTGGTGGCTTGATTTTCAGTGTAACATCAGATTTATTGAGGAATTATGGATTCTGATTTTTTTCAAGCGAGAGGCCTCCAGCAGTTCGAGGTGTCAATACCATCTGAACCTTTTGGAAAGATTCGGGTTCAGCTCTTGTATCTTGTATCAGCACATGCTTGATGTCTTTGACGCGCACATTTTGTTCTGCCCGTGTTTGCACATACGGTTTAAAAGTCTTAAATATAAACGTTTCCTTGTGTCTATCGCATTCATTCCGATGTTAAAAATGGTTTATTTCACACGATGCCAGTGTGGCTTGATAGTATAAGTGGGGATTTTAATTATAAAGGTTTCTGGTTCGATTTTCTTCATGTCTTTTCGTAGCTTTTAAAGCTTCTTTCCCCCTGATTCGGCTTTTTATTTAAATGCAGAGAAACGGACGGCATACACTTTCGTCGTTCGTCTGCATCGTTATTAGTTGACCCGTTATGTAGTGGTGTAGACGGAACACTTCTCACGCCTAGGGCATGTTTTAACTAAACGGTTTTCCTGGCGTATTTGCCAGTGTGGAATAGAAACCCCCAAAAGCATCACAAGACAGAAAGACTTGACCAAACGACTGTTTGCCAAACAGATTTACCTAACTGTTATTGTCAGTGTATCGTAGCGTTTAGCATATGGCGTCCTCGCGTCTGTTAAAATGAAATGTAGAGGTCAGATAGGTTCCAAGTCCCAGACTAGGGGCACAGGACCGCAGCTTGTGCTGTAGCCTTAGTAATCGCCGGCTGGCCTGTGCTGATGGTGGGATACAGCGTGTTACTCTGTCCCGGGCGTTGAAGTTGCTGATGTGCGTGAAGATTTGGGTGGTGGTGGGGGGATGCCAGGGGTGGGTGGCGCAGCGGAAGCGCTTACCAGATGATAGTGATAAAGGGCGTCATTCAGCTACCAGATTATGCCATGTCACCACCGTGCTTCCTTTCTTTCAGCAGGCCAGGAACAAGTTACAGTTTGCCACCGCCACACGTCCTGCATGTCCTGCGCTCCTCTGCGCAAAAAAAGAAAGCCTTTTGTCTAGCCCTGTGTTGCACTCCTGCCATGGTGAACTGGAACTAATTCCTTTTCTATAAATTAATAATTCATCGATGCCAGCCCATGTAAGATTTGCTTATCATGTTGAAATGTTTATTCATCTCAGTGCAATATTGCATGCATTACGTTAGTTGGGGAAAGTAAAAGCCGTCGCTACATAGCGGGTACATTGGGTCTCAGTGAATGACAGTTCCACACACCATTCATGATCACAACTTAGGGAAAGGAGAGGACGAGAGTACTTGCTCAGTCCATGTGTACATCAGTCGCTGTGTACATGTACATCGACAGTACATGCTTATCCTACGGTTCTGTGGTGTTCCCGACAAATGATAACAACTGCTATATCAAGTTTTTTTTTATCCAGCAGTTGAGGTAAATCTATATCTATTATATTTTTTTTCTTGAACAAAACAGTTTTGTGGTGAAAGCGACCCGTTGATGGAGTCACGTGCTCTGTGTGCTACAACTGATTAGCTTGTGGTTTGCACCGTTGTCCGCCGCCGCCTGCAGGCATAGAACTCTTATTATTGATTATCGATTGGCTCAACTGGTCGACTAATTGTTTGTCATAAATGCTTGGGGTGTTTAAAAGCGGTCGACCTGTGGATCTGTCTAATGGGAATGTTTGCCAGAAATCTAACCTATCGCATCACCCAACAATTAAAGCAGGCGTGAGTCACAAAATGTTTTTGAGAGGCCTAGGAGTGAACAGGTTCTGCTGGTGTTGTCTGATTCCAGTCCGAAGACTCGGGTACTCCATGTACAGCCGGGTACTGACTAACAATATGTGCTTCCCAGAGGCAGTGGAGGCTTAAAACCTTTCCCCGTTTAGTGGAGCGAGTGCCCGTGTAGTGGTGGTTCTTCGGTGTCGCGCTGAGCAGCACTGTCTTGTGTTCTCACCCTGGTTGGTGTTCGCGGTGTGGTGCTGTGGCCATGCGCGGGTACGACAGCGGAGGGATAGGGAAGGGGGAGAAAGAGCGGCATAGTCTGCAGCATTTATCAGAGGTCATAGGTCAAAGGCAGTTGCAGTCCACTTGTGGAGGGAACTTCCGCTCTTAATGTATCTGCTATTTAATTGCCTTGCCCCCTGCCATACGCAACACCATTTATTCAGTGGACCGCACACCACTAACCACGCACACCCACGTGCACGCAAGCACACAACAGTCGCCGCAAGTAGTTGACACCTACTTCCCAGACGTGTGCACGTGATGCAGCATTCATTTCCATCTATCGATTTACGGCTTTGTTACTGTCTTCTGTGTGTCGTTCGTGTGTGTGCGTGAGCGCGTGCATTATAGGACAAGGGACTCTGGAAAGGGGAACACCAGGGGCACTTTGATGATGATGATGATGGATGATGATGACGACGACGATGATGATGATGGACCAGCCTGAAAAATGACAAACTCTAGCCAGTACGATATCAAACGGGCTTATTTTAAGCTTTGTGCTGTGGACTTGTTAAAGAGCCAGTCGAGCGGCCTGCTGTGTGTGGGATGCCACGTCCCCTTGAATGGGTCACGGTCGGTGTCTGTGCTCATAGTCCGCACTGTGCGGGTACCACAGTCGTCACCACAGTCGTCACGGTCTGTGTCTGTGCTCATAGTCCGCACTGTGCGGGTACCACAGTCGTCACGGTCGGTGTCTGTGCTCATAGTCCGCACTGTGCGGGTACCACAGTCGTCACGGTCGGTGTCTGTGCTCATAGTCCGCACTGTGCGGGTACCACAGTCGTCACGGTCGGTGTCTGTGGTCATAGTCCGCACTGTGCGGGTACCACAGTCGTCACGGTCTGTGTCTGTGCTCATCGTCCGCACTGTGCGGGTACCACAGTCGTCACGGTCTGTGTCTGTGCTCATAGTCCGCACTGTGCGGGTACCACAGTCGTCACGGTCGGTGTCTGTGCTCATAGTCCGCACTGTGCGGGTACCACAGTCGTCACGGTCTGTGTCTGTGCTCACAGTCCGCGAGACAAAAGCCTTTGTTCCCGTGGCCCGCCATCGCTGCGCCGACCTTGTCGCGCCCTCCTGGGCGGGGATGTCGGGGACATGATGGGGGGGGGGGAACTCGTTCCCGTCAGCGGGAGGGGGGCTTCTTTATCAGGGTTACATTGTGGTTTCTCTTTCGTACACCGATTGGGGATCTCTTCCCCCGCCCCCTCCCACACCACCACCACCACCACCCAACACGCACAACACACACACCCTTTCCCTTACACGGTCTCCTTTTGTACGTCCGTTAACACCGACCTGGGAGGCGGGAGGGGAACGGGGGACAGATGTCGATGTGTTTGTGGTCGTGCTACCGCAGTCGCCGCCATAGCGCAGGGTAGTCGGGGAGATGAGTGGGACCTCGTTAAACGTGATCTGGGTGTCCAAACCAATGTTGTGTTCCTCCATAATTTGCTGAGGTTTGAAAGTTCTGCTTGGCAAGGGCTAGTTTAATCTAGATTTTTGTAGTCGTTTATCCGTCTCTGTCGTCAGGGTAGAGCCTGTACATTTGCTTTCACTTGCTCCAGCTTGTCTTTATTCATATAGTTAGAAAGTTTGTTTTTAATCGAAGCCTTTGGGACCACATGCTTACGCGAGTTCCTCGGAATCTCCTGGACACAAAACAAACGTATTTTTCCTTAAAACAAAGTAGACGGACTGGCTGGTCGCTAGGAGTCTCTGCTCGCCACCATCAAGAAATGGAAGCTGGCATGGTTCGGCCACACAACACGTCAAAAAGCACTTGTTAAAACCATCTCGCAAGACACGCTGGCAGGCGGGAGGAGCAGAGGAAGCCACAGAAAAGGGTGGCCTTGACAACATCAAGGACTACAGAGCACATGCCATCCCAGGTCTGGTGTGGACAGCAGCAGACAGACCAGATGTCAGCAGACAGACCAGATGTCAGCAGACAGACCAGATGTCAGCAGATAGACCAGATGTCAGAAGCTGTATTCCGCATGTCCCCTGCCCCCCCCCCCCCCGACCTTCTAGGTCACGAGACAGACTTGATTCGCTCCTACATCACTACCCGCAAAGGGGGGGGGGGAGAAGGAGCACCCATTGCAGCTGATCGATCAGATCAGGTGAGTATCGGCGAGTGGCCGCCTGACTTGGAGTTTCGCCGCTGAGAACAAACTTCTCGGAGTGTGTGGAGTGTTCCGATGACGAGCACATGGTTGTTTAGTGCGTGCTGCGCATCGTCACAGCAAAACCTCGGCTGCAGGGGCTGAACAACGGGGGTGGTGCCAGTCCCGGCCCCCGTGCACCACCACTACTCGCTTGCCCCGACCTCTGCTTCCCAGACCAATTTTATGACACTCGCACGGGTTTGTTCACTTGCAGCGAGCTGTTGCGGTCCCAGTTCGGTTGCAGCACAGCACTGCGGCAGCTGTAAGTGTGGCGCCGGCGGACGCACAAATCTGTGGCCGCGCGTGTGGTGGGGGTGCGCGCAGGTGGAGTGGCAACCCTTCCATAACCAGTTACTGAGGGGATAATTAATAGGCGCTGCCGTATCCGACGGTGAGCCCGGCCGGCTTTTGTTTGCAACTATACGTTTGAAGCCCAACCACGACGCCTCCTCTCATCGGCAGACCCCTCCCTCATCCAGTTCTTGGCCGTTTTCCATCGCCGGTTCCCACAAGAGGCCTGAGTTTA
The DNA here is from genome assembly GCA_004794575.1 of Lanistes nyassanus. NCBI lineage: Eukaryota > Metazoa > Mollusca > Gastropoda > Architaenioglossa > Ampullariidae > Lanistes > Lanistes nyassanus. The sequence goes on along the minus strand of SMGT01009057.1, from coordinate 194,676 downwards.
AATAATCAGGCCCTAAGCTATTGCGAATGCGTGTAACTGAGAAACAGACCTCAACGCTCGGCCTTCTTACGACTAAAGCACAAAATGTAGCAGCGCCGAGCGTTGATGTAGAAACACACAAAACATCTGGTGACAGAAGAAGTCAAATAATAGCCATGGCAACAACGTGGTTGGAGGCGACAGTAATTATGCGCGCGCAGGTCTGTTGAGTCAGGGTCTCCCGAGGCAAGGGGTCAAGGTAGCGGCATCCAATACTGCGCCATAGAAACAGAGCGACCTGTCTACCAAGCGCCTGCACCCATGTGCAGCCTCGGTTATGTCTCCAGGGGAAAAGGATGGTGATTCCCTTCAGGGTTGCATGCACCTTTGACAAGGGCTCGGCTTTACTGTTGTCATGGAGTCGAAGTTCTGTGTCAGAACTCTGCTCAGCACAAAAACGCATGAGGTACGTGTGACGCCCTACTGGTCGCCGTGCGTGCACTGTTTGTCAACAACGCACTGGCTGCTTATTGGGAAAACAAGGGGAACGGACTGTAAGTGCTGAGAAGCTGGAACAGAACCAGTTAATTTTCTCACAATCTGGCATCGTTTCCTCAATTAAAAAAATAGTGCATAGAAAGCGAGGGTTTTAAAGCGACTTTGCCCATGGCTACACAGTTTCTGTGCCACACGCACCATAAACGTACATATTCAATCAGACTGAGAACCGACCTTCGCCATGACAAGAATAACATCAACAAGGGGAAAAGGACGGGTTCACGTGCACGACCCACGTTGTTTCCTCTCACCCTGTCGCCTGTCGGTAGCGAGACAAGTTGCAGCGCATCAGGCTTATGAGGCCAGCTACCCACGTGACTCATCTCTCCCGTCACAAACGCCATGTTTCCCAGCCGCGGTGACCAACAGCTGTTCGCCAGCAGGTGCGGCCGCTGGTCGTCTGCGAGTCGGCGTTCTCTCTGCCGATCCTTTCTAGCCGATAGCGATTATGTTCAAGCTGTCTGCTTTGACTCGCTGTGCACGAGTGGTTGCAGGTTCTATTTTTTTCCTTCAGTGTTTGGATATCATTTAAGGAATATTCATAACTATCCCTTTGGATTCCACCCTTCATACTTGTTTTGAGTCACGAGGTACCTGTTCCTGGGTGGGGAGACAGGAGTGGCCGAGGGTGTTCTAATCCTGTAAAGTATTTAAACCACAACGTGGAAGAAGCGGTTGTACCCGCGCACCCGTTGGGGTCACCGCTTGACCTTTTAACCTTTGGCGGTACCTGTGACCGCTCCGATCGACGGCGTCGAAAACCTTTGGAAAGAGGTGGGTGGAAACTAGAAGGGGACACCAGAGGATAAGCTTGGCAGTCGGTCAATGAACGCAGGTCTGTGCGCTGCTACATGCGATGTAATTGATCTCATTGATCTTTGTCACGTGAGTGTGCAGGTGCAACGGAAGGAATATATCTGTTGCCCGTGAAGATCTGTCGGGCGAAGTGTTAAGGCCAGGAGAGGACAAAGCGCACTGGGGTTAGGGACATGACAAAAATGTGCGACTGCGTACAGAGCATGCAGACGGGAAGCTAGCGACAAGGACAGTGTAGTCGGATTTGCTTGTGATTGACACTTGAATGAACGTTCAGGTGTGGAAACTAGTTGAGTCGAGGGCGTGATGGGGAAAGGTTTGTTTCCGCTCCCGACTTTTGCTGCCTCCGGGAGATCCTTGGCGGGGTGACTAGTAAGCTGCTTAGAAAGGCGGGCCCGAAGGTTGGACTGTCCTGACCGCCAGCGATCGATACGAGGCGACAGTAGACAGTAGTCACGGACTGTCCGGCGGGATCGGGGCTACAGTTCGCGCCCAGTAGCCGAGTGTAAACATCCTCGTAGTGGTCCACGAAACGGATGTTTCAGAAAAAAATGCCATATTTTTAATTGTTGAATGGTGACGCAGTTTATTCAATTGGTCGATTTAATTATTAGGAAAAGTTTTATCGCATGTCTTGCTCGCATCGTGTCAGACGCCGTGTGGGCCAGTTCCCTCCCCTGGTCTGCAACTGGAATGAATTCTGAGAGAGAAGAAAGTTACAAATTACTGTACTGCACACTACTAGCAGTTTTACGTTTTTACAATCTAGGTGCTTGGTTTGGTAAAAATGATTCCTCGATAAGAATCTCCCGGCAAAGACCGTCCTGCGGACAAATGGCCAAGATCCCAGAAATCATTGCGGCGGTATCCACAGGCTTTTAACTCCCTAACCGTCTGTTGACTTGTGTGGGACTTCACTTGATCCCATTCATGAAGTATTTGATTAAAGGTCAAGCGTTGCTAGCTTCTAGCAAATGGCTGGCAACCGGAAACTGTCCGACTCCATTGTGGTATCGTGTGTTTCGCTGGTGCCAGTGTAACATTGGCATTGTACAACAAATGCGACAATCACCAGTAATTTGGCCTGTGTGGGCGTTAAGAAGTCCAGGATTGTTTGGAATTCAGCTAGGGTGAACGACCAGGAGATTTACAGCCGGCGCCTCAAAAGTAGTTTTTGGATCAGCTCACATGCATATCCTAACCCTTTTCTGCCTTTGAACCATGAGGCGCAAACATTCAATTAACACGCACGCACGCACGAAGAGAGCAGGAAGGGTGCTGTAGACAGGCCTGTTCACGCCGTGGCTGCCTTTTTTTTTTTGTTTTGCTGAGTAATGTTACCTGCTCTGGCAGCAGTGTATGTGTGTGTTGGGGGTGGGGGTAAATTGCGAAGTGTAGCGCAGCCCTCAGCCCGAGTTGGGCTCTCGTCCAAAGGTCTACGCGCCGTGGTTTTTTTTTTCAAATCGACAGCACAGAGGCAGCATGGTGCCAGGACCGGAAGTTGTCTGGAATGTGTAATGCTTTTAGAGGCCACCTGCCCACATGGTTTTTTGGAATTAGACATAATCGAAACTGTTTTCCGGAATATTTAGTCATCCGTAGGGCTGTGCTGCCGTTGGCTTGTTAATAACGCGTGGCTGCGTTAAAACAACTGGCCTACTCACCATCAGCCACTCCCTTTTTGCACATTGTTCGTGTTGGGGATCACACAGAAGATCTTTTGGGTGCTCCGTCTTTCGGTTTGGAGTCCACCGTCTGGACCAGCACTGCACCGGAAGTGGGAGCGTGGTGTCTTGATGGACAAAAATGTTACACCCGAGGTTGGACGCGAAAGTGTTAATTTCTCTCCACCCAGAGGTGGACGTACAACACACGGTAAACAAGTTGCCCACAACAGCCAAACAACTGGAAGGATCTGAGCGCTTAAACAACCCTGTCCTAAAATCACTCGAGCAGATCCTAAATTAGATGCAAGATGTCTCGACCAATGATGTTTGCATTTAACTTACTTTTTTGATGTTTTGATTACTGTGAATCTGATGCCATGGTTATCAGGTGCAGGAATAGCACCACGGTATACTGGGAGAGGCCAAGGAAAATAACGTGCGAAATTCCAACCGCGCCCGCCCTGACCGGCTTACTCCCTAACTCCTGACCCCTGACCATTGACCTGACTTGATCTTGATGAGGAGCGGTCATCGGCTGGCGACTGCTGACCTTAATGGCCCCAGTCTGGCCCGTGTATTAGCTAACGAGGTTGGAATCGTCTGATGGCGGGAGGAAGCCGGGGTGGAAGACAGGCGTATGGCTACAGAATCTCTGGCGCTTTCTGGCGAGGAGGCGACTGCTAACGATGTCAAACACCCCGCCTTTGTTAGGGACGGGAGATGGGGACAGTGTGTCTTAGTGCTCTTTACAGTTGACGAAACATTTCTTTTTGCATGTTTACGACCACACCAGCTAGTACATACTAGGTCAAGGCCAAGCACAACCGTTAGGGTGTCGTCACTTGACCTGCCACAGATCGATCGCAGACTAAGGTTGACGGTGTAAACCCGTGACCTTTATGAAACGCGGTGCGATGCCAGCGGTGACTGCCGCGAGTTATCACCACGGAAGTGAGTGAAACATGAGGAAATCTGTCGCTAGTCCGCAGATCTTAGAGGCTTTGAGGGAAAGGTAGCAATGGAAAATAAATTTGGATTTTGATGTTCATTTAACAGGTGTTAATAGAGAACACGGGTGAGGATTTGTGAAGAAGACTGAGGCGAAACTTTACCAACGACACGCATCTGGGACTGCGGGAGAAACTCGGCTTTGCTGTCTCCAAGCTGATCTCTTTAGTTCTCGTGTAGGAATATTAGCCGCCGTTGAAAGAGAAAGGTGCAGTGTTGCGGATTTCAGACAGAAAAGAGTTCCCCACACTCGATTTGTCAGGTGTAATATTATATCACTTAGCTGTTACCTGTTGCAAGCCTTTTCCCGGTAGTCTCACCCACCTGCTGCCTCGTGTAACGCACAGCGAATTTCTTTCAACATCCGCGTGCCGTCGAAAAATCGCGTGTTTGGGACAAAAAGTCCGTGAAGTGGTCAGCCCTGCCCTTCGATCCGGAAGGGACTGGTTCGATGACCGTGCGCCGCAGCACAGTTCCAGCCAACCTCGTTGTGAGTGGGCACCAGGGATGGCTTGCATGAGCGTTCTTACCTCCTGTTTATACGTAGCGATGGACGTAAAAAAAAAGGGTCAGTGAGCCTTACGACAGGAAGAGCAGTTACGAACGGTCATGCAAGCCAGTCCTGGTCCATGGGTCAGGGAAGGGAAGGCGAGCGAGAAAAGAGACGCCATGGACACAACCCAGCATCATGATGGGCCTTTGACAGGTGGGTCTCACAGCACCTCCCCGTGTCCCTACAACCTAAAACAGGTAACAGGGCAACCGTTGTTTTACCGTGTTCTTTCAGCACGAAACTTGTATTCTGGCGCAGCTTTTAATAGAAGGGGACAAAAACATGCCTGGGCTATCGCCTGTTTGCAGAAGTCGTCCGCATGCAGGTCTACATTCACCTGACTCTAGACTCACCTGTACAGTGACTCGCTGACGTCACTGTAAGTTCACAGCAAGCACACCAGAGCACACGACACGGTGAATAACCTGGCAGCCAGGTCTGGCGGGTCGGTGCGCGTGCCTTATCTGATGTTGGTTGTCGGCACGTGGTGCTGACAGGCTGTAAGACCCGTGACATCAATCAAGAAAGAGGCTGGTTAGATCTGTGAGAGATGGGGAGACCTGAGCAGCAAGAACTGCTGCTTTGTGAGAAGCGTTTTAGATGGAGTTTCGGTATAACATTTCGTCGGACGACCAGGCAGAGGTTAGGATTACTGTGTTGTAAGTAATTTTGAAAGTGAAAAAGTGGCGTCTTTCACTGGATACTTGAAGACACATTTGTCGTATTTACGTCAGATCTTCGTGAAGACAAAGAAAGTGCATATGTCACTGGGATAATTCTTCTGGGTTCCCCCTCCCCCCGCTACCCGTTTCCCTCTGGAATCGTACAGATGATAAGAAACAAAAATAACTTCAAACCAAACTTGCGCGCCCGAGCGTGTGAGCGCGTCTGTGTGCGTGGGTGCGTCTGCCATTCACTAAGCAGTTCAGGCCGACACGACTCGCGCTTGTACTTTGTAGTCTTGCAAGACAATGTCCACCCGTGTGTCTAATCGCCAGACAAGTTGTTTGCTTCAAGTATTGACCGCTCGGTGACGCCAAGCACGGGGAATGGGTTTGTGTGAGCGGCTAGTTGCTGACTGGATCTGCGAGCGTCCGCCCCTCGGCAGGTGTTGCAAGCTCTTGAGACCGCGGATAACGGGTCTACACAGACGAGTCCTGGAGGTCTAAGACCTGAAGCCAGACTACGGTTTTAATCAACAGCACGTCTGCTGCACTGCGGTGTGAAGTCAGCTCACCGCCAGCGTGCAGCCGTGCAGTACATCACTCTCGTGCTGTGCAGCACTTGCTGTCGCCTATCGGCTGTTGCAAGCGTCGTCGGGACGCACCGTGAGGTTTGACGGAAGCGGGAGTACAGGGTTAATGGGCAGCGCACGCACGCAGGCGCCAGGGACACAAAAAATGCAGCACACGCTGGCCCACCGCCGTGTCGCAGCAGGTCAGTAGTAACGTCTACCGCCCACCAACATCTCCCGCACCCCATCCCCACCCCAACTTCTCTTCCTCTGTCCTTCTCTGGCAGGGTCCACTCGTCTGCGCATGTGTCGATCGTCCTAGTCCAGTGCCAGCCTGGCTTCATCTGCACGACACGCGCCCTGTCTTCCAGTCGTGACGTGCTGCAGTACCTCCCTCTCCCCTCTCTCCGCCACTCTGTTGTCAACGACAGGGGCTGCGCTGGCCGCTAGGAAACAGACTGTGTGCATAAGCTGGCGTGTTGCGAATATGTGCACGTGCGGCGTGATGCATGCGGCACTGACCTTGCAGCACGCACTGTTTTCCACCCTAAGTCGGACAGTTCCTGCCTCCTGGAGGCATTCGTGACCACCACGCACTATTGTCAGTGTCGCTAGCATGCAGTGCACATATATGTCAGGCTTGCTAGCGTGCAGCGAACATTTCTGTCAGTCTTGCTAGATGCTAGCGTGCAGTTAACATTTGTCAGTGTTGCAAGCATGCAGTGAACATTTGTCAGTCTTGCTAGATGCTAGCGTGCAGTTAACATTTGTCAGTGTCGCTAGCATGCAGTGCACATATATGTCAGGCTTGCTAGCGTGCAGCGAACATTTCTGTCAGTCTTGCTAGATGCTAGCGTGCAGTTAACATTTGTCAGTGTTGCAAGCATGCAGTGAACATTTGTCAGTCTTGCTAGATGGTAGCATGCAATGAACATTTGTTTTGCTAGCATGGAGTGAACATTTCTGTCAGTGTTGCTAGCGAGTGAACATTTGTGTCAGCGTTGCTATCATGGAGTGAACATTTCTGTCAGTTTTCCTAGCATGAAGTCAGCATGTATCATCGTTGCTAGCGCGGAGTGAACATTTGTGTCAGCATTGTTAGCATGCAGTGAACACGTCAGTATTGCTAACCTGCAGTGAACATTCCCGTCAGCGTTGCTAACCTGCAGTAAACACTCCCGTCAGTGTTGCTAGTATAGAGTGAACATTTGTGTCAGCTTTGCTATCATGGAATGAATATGCCAGCGTCACTAGCATGCAGTGAACACGTCAGTGTTGCTATCATGCAGTGAACCTGTTCTGTCCGCGTTGTTTGCCAATATCCCATAGAATGAATATTGTGTGAACTCTTGAACGGGGGTGGTCATACGAATTATGGAAGAAGCACCTCTTCATCCCGTGGTCCACGTTGTGCGTGCGTTTCCTACCTTCCATCGCAGCATTGCCCCCTTCTGTATTCCGCCCCTTCCACCCTCTTGTCCATTCTTCTTTCCCTCGCTGTTCTTGCAGCACCCGTGCCAAGTCACGTGGTGCGGCAAGACCGCCGTTTTAGTCTGTTGCCTTGCCAGTGCCCCGTTTGGGGGCATAACGGGGCTTTCCCCATTTTGTAGGCAATCGTCGGTGATTGTGGGCCGTGTTCACCTAGCACACTATGATCATTCTCCTAGCGGATGGTACGTTCACTTTACCTAGTTGTGCCTGTTCAGATTGAGCATGTTTTCGTAGCAGACTTCCTTGAAGATTGTATGAACGTTGGTACTGGTACAAGTATCATTTTTTTTATAAATCATCGACGCGTTTCATAGTTCGCCCGCGTTGCAGTGCCAACCCACTATGTAGTGCAGATGCGTTGAAGGCATTTGGCTGCGTTACACTGCCAGCTGCCAAATTCTGTCGCGCAGATCCATTGAAGGCATTCATCCCCTATGTCATGCAGATGAGTTGAAGGTGTTTGTCGCATGAGCCAATCGAAATTGACCGTGAGTAGTGCTGGTCACAAACACGGAAACACTGACGTTTTCCGCTCAATCTTGATTGTAGAGAACGGGGACAGGTAGAAATGGGGCCGGATGTACCTCTGTGACTCCCCTCCCTCTTAGCTGATATCGCACGTTACACACGTTACACAGCAAAATACAGCCAAGCATGATTAGATCCAGTCACTACAATTGTCTGCGTCCGGTAGCTGCTGCAGGGCAGCTTTGTTCAGTCCCCGGTTTTGTGTTTCATTCTCGGTGCCAGGAAGTGACGAATAAAAAAGGTCAAACTAGTTCGCGGGCCTGAAGCTGGGGCAAAAGAGAAAGGTCGTGGCCACTACATGACCATACGTGACGTGCCATGACGTACATGACCATACATGACGTGAATGACGTACATGACCATACGTGACGTGAATGACGTGACCGTCACGCTTGGATATTCCTGGTTGTTATAGGGGTTCTTGGGGCAACAACAGAAGAAGATCCGAACAGGCATATAGCGCTGTGGCTCCATAGAGTCAGGAAACTTCTAGATCAACATTGCCTACATCGATTGCGACCCTTGGGAAGTAGAGGCGTTGTCTGTGGGAAAGAGCGTTTGTGGTGGACAGGGTCACGCTTTCCTGTGTGTCGAGGTCGCAACTTCACCCTGGCTTTCGGGCCGGAGAAGGGTGTGCGTCGTACTGCTGAAGACGGCGATGTTGGCGGTCTGCGAGAATACTCCACTCCAGAACAGGGAGCCGGCAGTACTTTCCCTGTAGCCGAGTGGCAGAGAACAGTTGTTTCTGCAGTGAACACATCTCTCACAGCAGAGCGCAGTGCATGTACTACTGTCTGGCGCGGCCCGTAGCATGGTAACGCAGGCTTGCGACTGACGCAGAATGTTGTGGGTTCGGATTCTGTGCAGTGTCCGGAACAGGAACTTTCTCCCCACGTGGTGCACGTGGTGCACGTGGTGCCTGTTGAGACTGCTGGCTGTCGGGAGCTCCGGTTTCCCCCGCTTCCTCTTCATCATTCCCCTCCCCCAGCGATGTTAAACTGCTGCAAAGGGGACTGTCAGATGCACGGATTCCTTGTAACCAATGCCTCAAAACTCTACCAGCACGTGTGATTTTGTCTCCTGAAGGCGGCTGTCATTAAAACTTAGAATGGCTTGTCAGGTCTGGTTTCCAGCCCCACCTGTTGTGCCACGGCTTAAGCTTAACGCCTTCAGGAAGTGAGGGCGCAACCGACCGCCGCCCCGTTTGTTGCCTTCAGGCGTGTGATATCGTGTGATATCGCGTGTAGCATCTTAAAGTCAAAACTTAGGCAGCTGCTACAGGCGGCTTGCACGTACGCAGGGCATGTAGGCACGTGCATCATTGGTTAGCGTGTCGATCTTCTGATAATTGTTGGTAGACTGATGACAATACATCTCGGTGTTTACAGTCGCAATGGATTTGTCGAACATTAATTGCCATCGTATATTTTTACCTTTTGGAACTCCCCACGTGTCCTTGGGTTCTTGGACAGTCCCCAGTGCCACCCGAACTTCAGATAATGAAATTATCTTTATGAACGTGTTGTGGATTTTTGTTCCCACTGCTACACGCATGCCTATATCAAAACAAATGCAGGTCGAGGGAGTGCGACTGTAGGTTAAGAAAGTAATGGCAGAATGGCCTTGACCTGTGTAGAAAACCCCATCGCTTGTGCTTATCCTTCACATACTTTCATCTAGTAATGCAGCAATCCAGATGGACACTACTATCAGCCAATATCGGCTAATGGAAGGCAGATTTACTCCTATTACATGTGTACGGGCCCAGGTGTTCAGGCTGGGTATTGTGCGATTGTGTGTGCGTACCTTACGAGCCTTCATCGAAGCCGCCTAGATCGGGTGGGTAAGTATAGTGTGTCCACTGTCTGCGCGCGTGCAGGTACTGAAGTGGGCTCGGCCTCTGTTGTGGTTCTGGGTGCGTCACTGACTTCAGCCACCTGTGTAATTCCCGATCGGTGTCTTGACTTCACGACGTGTGCTAGTATAGAACAAACAGACTGCTGGCTTCTGTTTTCGGCGTAAGGGATCTTCGCAGCTTGGCCTTATAAATTCTCCGCCCCCGCCCACCCCCACAACTACACGGAATAACGGATCTCCTGACCCCAGTGCGTGACCTTTGTTTCGCGGCGCGACCCTGGGACTACAGTTACACCGTGGACTGTCGGCGTCTGTTGGCGACAGAAGACCGCGACAGTGGCTATCTTGAACAGCGAATCATTCGTTCCGGGAAGAGATAGGAGAATACAGAACCTGCGTGCTATATGTGCAGTTATGCTGCCTCTGTGTCATGTGATAGTATTGTTGTATCTTAACGGCAATGCTGAGTCGTTCTTAGAGAATGTAGTTCAAGGGCTGGGTAGCTCCCTATCCCCTCCCTGTCCCTCTCTTGTGCGCACCTGGTTGTGAAGGAAAGAATGTGAAATAGGTCCAGCAGTCTTATCGTCGGCTTCTGGAGGCCTGTCTTTGCCGTGGGTCCGCCGAACACTGTTGAAGGCTGCGCTCGTTGTCACGGGATTCCTTGCATTCCATCACTCACCATCCACCCGCGCTCTCCACACAACGCGCACACGTACTGCTAGCTGCAGGCACGTCGGCCATCCATCACCAGCATGTGGAGAGGGAATGCTAGCGTGACCCCCACCAAAACAGGAAGACAACGCAGAAGGGGGGGGGGGCACTATCAGCTGTGCATTTACATAACATTCCTGACTACTCCGCCAGGACTGTGAATGAAACCAAGTGTGCAGCGCAGCGTGGCGCAGGTTGCCGGTTGGGGAGTGGATGGAGTGGGGGCAGATCTTCAAACGCATGTCGTTGTCAGGAGGAATGTGCGAACGTGACGTGTGAAAGGCAGGGGTTGCCATGGTGAGCACGCCACACAGCCGGTAGCGTGTCGAGACGTGAACCACAGATGTCGCTCGTGGTGGGGGTGATTATAAGAGGTCGGATACTTTTCTGTTATGCTCACCATCATCGCGCATTATGTGACGACGGTTATTCCTTGCGCAGGCGCCCCTCCTTCATCTCTGCCCGTGGATTTCCAGCAAACGTGGGCATTCTTCTCCGGACGCTTCCAAAATACAGCGCGTGCCGTGGGCTGTGTGTTCTGATGAATGGCGGGCAGAGGAATAGTCTTGCACTTCTGTTGCCTCCAATACGAGGACGTACTGCAGTCGATCTTATGGGCTGGGGCTGGGGAAGGGGAAGGGGTGATACATTCTGCAGGTGGAGTGTTCGTGAGGTCGGGGTCAGACTAACGTTGCGTTTTTAAAGGTTTTACGAAACGTACCAGGTCTTTCTGCAGGAGCATACCAGAACGAAAAATAGGCTATTGAATTTGTATGTTAGTATTTTTACTGTTGACGTCAGCAGTAGTCGGCTGTTGAATGAAGTAGACATTTATCACCGTTAGTGCGTCCCTTCCTGGCGCTGGGACTACAACCTGGCTGGTCGTCGTGTCGGCAGCAAAAGCACCTTGTGACTGGACGACAGAGTGAAAGGAGGAACAGCGTTGGGGAGGGGAAAGGGGGGGACCAGTGTACCAGGAGGACAACCTCCTCCTTTTCCCCCCGACGGACAACCTAAAAAGTTCGCCAGAAATCGGTGTGCTGGACACCAATTCTGTGTCCAGCACACATCACAGTTGGGCTACTGGACAACACTTTTTTGTTTGTTAATTATAACTCCTGCAGATTTCTGTTTCCTGATGTCAGTGTGTTAGTGTGCGTGGCATACAAAGCATTTGCTTGATAAACATTATTACGTTTAAAATTGTCGCTTTAAAATTGACAAAAAAAAAGAATCGTCACGCCAAGCCAGTGCTAGGGGTTGGCAGCTGTAAGAAGCGGATGGATTTACGGAATGGGGCGGAAGGTAGCCCTTGTGCTGAAGATTCTTAGATCTGGCTGCCAGCAGAACGTGGTCCGCACGAACTACAGACGACAAGAATTCGCTTACAAACTGGAAAGACTGCCAACAACGTCTGCAATCTACGTGCCGCATCCAGTTGCAGCTGGCCCAAGGGTCTTTCATCGTACGGTGGGGTGGGGAGAACAGATGGGTATGTTGAGATTAAAGATGGGAGAGGAGGTACCAGTAATGCGTTTTTAGTGGCGGCGCGCGGATTAGAAACGGGGAGGGTGGGCTGGTTCCACTGTCTGTGCGAGCTTACAGGCTTCTTGATGCTGTTTTTCTTGTAAGCCTGGTTTACTGCATTCCTACTAAGGTCGTGTCGCCTGTGAAAGATTACTCTCTTTTTCCTCTCTTCTCTCTCCCCCCACCCCCACCGCCTCACCCATCTTTGGTCTCCCCCTCTGCCCCCCCCCCCC
>SMGT01009057.1:163580-176848 GCA_004794575.1 Lanistes nyassanus | reverse complement strand
CCCCCTGCGAGCCCCGAGGTAAGTGGAGTAGGTTAGTAAGTTTGCTGCTTCGTTGTGCCAGCAGTCCTTCCTTCCTTTTCGAGTTTTTTTTTTCTTCCCAACAACGTGGCTTTGTACAAGCGTGCTCACACTTGTTGGCTGGCCTCCAGACACGACAATACTTTGGGGGGGGGGAGGGGTGATCTGACTGAAGGTGCCAACACGATCGAAACTGAAGCCAGACAGGTGGGGCAGGCGGCTAGTGGCAAACAGGTGCGCATAATGAGGCCTGACTTTGATGTGTTCGCCTGCCTCCTCCGCCAGGCTGTACGGGGAGCGTTACAGAACGCAGCACTGCGAACACAGCCAGATGCACGGCGGCCGAGCGGCGTGTTTGCCGAGGCTGTGGAGTGAAGAATTGCACGCGCCGGTCTGTCGTTTACTGCTTGGTGAGCCGGCTTGTTGTCGCTATATCTCCCTCTTCTGAGACTGGAATAAATCAATAAACAAGGGGCCCACTTTCAAGACCCCCAGGCGTTCTTGTAAGTTCCTTGCCCGCCATTATACTGGTGGCATGACTGGTAGTCCACTGACCTGTTAGGTAGTTGTTTCGCTTTGCTTGTGATAAGATTGATATTCCACAATACTGGGGGCTCTTGCATGTGATGTGGCTGATATTCCATTTTAAGGGTAATGTGCTGTTATTCCATTGTACTAGATTTTGTAGTGTCACTATGTGGTATGCTTCTGCTTAACTGTACTGGTGGAAACAGTGCACTAACGAGACCTGTACTAGCGAGGTCTGTTATTCCATGGTCTCTGTCTTGTTGCTCAAACAAACCTGACAGCAGCAAAGACGATGGTGCCCCTGCCTCCTGGTTGGTCCCCCAACCTCCTTCTGTCCCCTCACGTCTCCTTCTGTCCCCTCGTCTCCTTCTGTCCCCTCACGTCTCCTTCTGTCCCCTCACGTCTCCTTCCTGTGTGGAAGAAGCCGTTACTTTTTGGCACATTATATAGAACTATTTAATCCGATAGACATGGTACGTACATGTCCACGTGTTAAAACGTCACAGCTGCAGCCCTGAGGGATCCCCTTTACTCAAGAAAAACAGTAACCGTCAACGTGCTTCAGCAGCCCAGTCCGTTCCAGTGTTCCGTTTCATATTTGGGTCGCACGAGTTCTGCGAAACGGTCTCATGAATAACAACAGAAGTCAGAATTTGGATAGAGGCAATCATCAGCATAAACAAGGCGGAATGTGTTCCCTCCACATGCCCCTCTCGCTTAGCGAGAGAAGATCAACACATCCAACTGGTGTTTCGGCTTCCAACAGAAGACTACGTCACAGCGTCTGTCCTGGCCCAGTAGTTAGGGGGATGGGCGGGAGTCTGAAAGCGCACTTACTGTTAATTGCCTCTTGTGGCTGAGAGGCATTTCAAGTATCCAGCAGAGGCTGGTGCATCGATGGCTGGTGCAGTGGTGCAAGGCAGAGTATTGTGCGACCAAAATTCAGTGCCGCTTTACGGAAAAAATAATTTACGCTAGAGCGTACTTGGGACACCTCCTCCTCCTCCTCTACTCCACTTTTCGTCCGGCTTATCAAAATGAGGCTGTCACAGTGTTTTTTTTCAGCCAGAGGGCCTTGCTAGAGGGGATGCCACACAGCAGCACACCAGCCATCTGAACAGCGAAAAATAAAGGTTCAAAATGGCCGCGTGTTGTGCTGTGGTGGACGTTTGGACGACTGCGACCGCTTCAGGCCATGCCGGCTGTGACATGCGCCTGTGGGCTGTTCTAGTGGCCATGGGTCAATGCCCATCGCGTTCACTAGTCGCATCGCCACAGGCTGGGCGTGAAACATGACTCGTCGTGCGGCATTGAAGCTTATACACGTTTTCTTTCTTTTCCTTTCTTTTTTATCTAACCCTCCTTTTGTTTTGCTTATGCGTTTGTACTGCCTTTAGCATGTCCTTCCCCCCCCCCAGCATCTCCCGCCCCCCACCAGACCTCCCCCCAGATCCAAGGAATCGCAGGCAGGAGGTCATCATCCGATGAGGGGTAAATGAAACGGTCGTTCGGAGAGGACTGCATGCTTCTGGGACCAATATTTGAGATGCCTGTTGTTTTCTACCTGAACATAAGACCAAGACCGGCGCCACTACAACCCCGACTTCTTTCGAACTCGCTTCATCATTTTCCAGTATATACGAACATGTACTTTGACATTAGCGCAGACAGCAAGGCGCGACCACTGGCAGCATTCGCTAGCCCGTCGCTTGCCTTGTACCTTAGCCCTCTGTCCAGCCGCTCCCACACGGATTATTTAACACAAGAACTGCCGTGTGGTTTTGGTGATTGTGACTATAGTTGCTTTTGCTCCTGGTTTTGAAGAATCGATGCCATTTTAAGTTCCATTTCTCGCATGACAGTGAAATAATCAAAGCATGCCTTTTTTTAGCCAACAGCAGTTCACCACTGTGAAAACGGTTTTAATATCTGTGTTGCACGTGGTTAGGCCGACTGTATCCCGACCTTTCTGTCTGTGTTGCAGGCTGCAAGATCAAAGCCTTGCGTGCCAAGACCAACACCTACATCAAAACGCCCGTGAGAGGCGAGGAGCCAGTGTTTGTGGTCACAGGGCGCCGTGAGGACGTGTGCGCAGCCAAGCGCGAGATCATGAACGCGGCACAACACTTCACGCAGATCCGAGCATCGCGGCGCGGCTCCAGTACCTCCAGTTTCGGCAGCAGCGGCAGCGTGGGACCCTCCAGCCCCGCCCTGGGCCCCGGGCAGACAACCATCAAGGTCGCCGTGCCATACCGCGTGGTGGGGCTGGTGGTGGGGCCCAAGGGAGCCACAATCAAACGCATCCAGCAGCAGACGCACACGTACATCGTCACGCCGTCACGCGACAAGGAGCCCATCTTCGAGGTGACGGGCACGCCAGACAACGTGCAGGCCGCCAAGCGAGAGATCGAGGCGCACATCGCCAACCGCACGGGCGGTCTGGTCGACACCACCAACATGCCCGACTACCAGCCACCATCGGCAGCCCAGACGACGTCATCAAACAACGCCTCGCCTACCGCCGCCTGCCAGCACCACCACCTGGGGCACGCCGCCGCGGCAGGAGCAGTTCGCAGCAGCAACGTGCTGCAGAACGGACTGGTGCCTTCGCAGCACAGCGGGTTGTTCCAGCACCAGGGGGACAGCCTGTTCCAGCACAACGATCGCTACGCCGCAGCGGCCTTCGGCTTGGAGGGTCGCCGTTTGGCCACCAACTCCCTGCCCGACGACTTCGACACCAACGGCCACGACACCATCTTCAACGACGTCAGCGGCTCCCTAAATGGAGTGGGCGGGGGCGACACGCTGAGCTTCGGCGGCAGCAGCGATTACATCTACGGAGGGCGACACGACGCTGGCGTGACGGCAGCTGGCGGAGACCACTTCAGCCACTACACCAACGGCGGCATGTCGGGCAGCGTCAACGGCGGCGGGGAGCTGATCGCCCGCTTGTCTGGCAACGCTGCGCAGCAAGATGCCACCCCAGCTTTCGTGTTCCCGCCGCACGAACCCTTCAGCGGCGGCTACCTGCAGCAGAATGGCCATGGTCACGTGACCAACGGTTTAGAAGGCAGCGGTGGGGAAGACGCCAGTTCCAGCTGCCTGGCTGGCATCGAGCCACTGCTGGGCTCGCCCACCTCGTGGTTCAACGGCCGCCCTTCCTCCTTCTCCTCCTCACGCTCAGGCGCTGTGTGCACCGCGTCCTCTCT
The DNA here is from genome assembly GCA_004794575.1 of Lanistes nyassanus. Classification (NCBI taxonomy): domain Eukaryota; kingdom Metazoa; phylum Mollusca; class Gastropoda; order Architaenioglossa; family Ampullariidae; genus Lanistes; species Lanistes nyassanus. The sequence continues at coordinate 173,093 of SMGT01009057.1, read as the reverse complement.
CGGCTCCCTTTTCAGCAGCAAGACCACCTTCGCCTCTTCCTGCCATGATGTCATTGCCCCCTGCAACGGGGTTCTCCACCGCCGCTCCAGCAGCTTTGCCGGTGGCCTGGGAAACAGCTTGGCACTCGACAATGACGTCACTTCCGCTCCAGCTGCCGCTCGCTTTTCGCCACCCTCGAGCTCCCTGCTCAGCGACTTCGTAGTCAACGGTTCAGGCGCCATGAACGGCATGCACGGCGCATGCACCCCGCCGCGGAACGGGACCACCTCCCCGCCGTCACTCAACTCCAACGGATTTTCCGCTGCTGGAGACGACCCGGCTTCCCTGCTAGAGCAAGCTGCTCAGGCGTCTCGCAGACTGCGTAGTCTGCCCCTGGGCACTGCCAGCCTGAAGGCGGCGCTAAGCAGCCTGGCATCCTCCACCTACTCGTCGACCCCCATCGTGACCGCCACCACAGCTCTCGCACCAATCGGCCAGACCAGCCTCGAGCTCCCAGCCTCACCTCCACCAGTCGATCTGGTGGGGCTCGGCCTCAGCGAAAACCTCGACCTGCTGGCCGACAAGAACACCAGCAGCAGCTGCAGCAGCAGCATGAGCAACAGTTCCAGCAGCAGCTCCAGTTGTGTCACGACACCCACCTCTGGCGCCGCTCTGGGCTGCAGTGATGACGCCAAGGCTGAGCAGCGACGCTGCGTGGTGTGTCGCGAGCGGCCGACCGTCGCAGCCCTGGTGCCGTGTGGCCACAATCTGTTTTGCATGGAGTGCGCTGGCAGGCTGCTGGAGATGCCGCACGACAAGCGCGTGTGTCCGGCCTGCGACGAGCCCTTCAGCCAGGCCATCCGTATCCGGGCTCAGTGACCTGGAGTCAAGATCGTTTTGAAACACCTTGACGCTAGTCAGCAATGTCAAGAGCAGATAATCGTGTCGAACGCCAGCTGTGTGCGGCTCAGGAGGAGGGACTAGTCAAAGAGGTAGACCAGCAGAAACCGACACCTGCAACAAGCGTTTTGGAAGAAAAGACCCTTGCAATTAGTTGTTGCACACATTCTGCATCTGTATTATTTACATTAAGTGGAGGGTGGGGGACAATGTTTTGACAGTGCCAACCAAGTTACCAATCAAACAGACGAAATCTGTAGGGTGGTGAATAGGCAGCGAGTGACAACTCATTTTTCACCTTCTCGAAGGCCAGTGATAATTCCTTCAGCATACACTGCAGGTCAGAACGGATGCGCTAGGGTATTTCGAGAGAACTCAGACAGGGGAAAAGAAAGAAAGAAAAATTTTTTTTAATCGAACGCTGAATTTTTAATCTGGAAATTTTCTAGCCTGGGACTGGGTGGTGGAAGAAAAGGATGTGGATGTTATGGTAACAAGATCGTTATGTTGCCCAGACAGATCTCTACCCTTACCTCGCATAGTAACACATTACATAAACTCTCGTGCAAGCAGAAACCAAGTGTTGTACTCGAGCAGAACAAAGTCGGCTTCACGACGAGCAAGGTTTGTTCAGTGCGACCTGCATGTCTGCTCTCGGCCTTCGTCAGGACGGACGAAGCAACACTGAAAACTGTCAGGCTGAAGATTATGGACTTGTATTTATTCTTTTTGTACTCGACATAGCATTTCCCTGCCCTTTTCTTTTACGTTAAGCGTTTTACTTGATGTTTTGTTGCGTCCGTGTTCAAGTCCACCTTTCCCAGCTTGCTTGTCAGCTTAGAAATTGATGAAATCCACACAGACAAGAATACTGCAGCAGCTGAAAAGTTATCACTGCAGTCGACACTTGCTGCCAATTCTGAATCAAAGATGGTCAAATGTTAACTCTCCAGACAATTTTTAAAACTTTTGATTTTTCTTGTGTGTGTGTGAACGAAACAAGATCTTAATGCATTCATTGTTATCTGTAACCTTTTTGCCAACAGAGGAATTCTGCTCCCGATTATTTGTCCTAAGCGGCCCTAAAATGGCGGTTGTTTTCGACTCGCTAGCCGTTTTTTTTTTTTACCAGAACGAAATTGCACGCCTGTAAACCGTGTACAAGGAATGATTCCGTTTAGGCCGACAGCAGTTGGTGCGGACATTTACACGTGCAAGCAGCTTTTGTAGATACAAAATCCATCACAGAGAAAACGGGTTCTAATTTTTGTTGTTATTTATTTGTTTCTCGCAGTCGGAACTTCTGTTCAGCTTGTCACGGTTATTTTGAGAAGTAGATTTTTTGCAACTGTTTGACGTTTGTTCGCGAGTAATGTACGTCATTTACCCGCGACGTCGCACTTGTCTGACGTATCTATCTCGCACCATCACGTCGTCTTAAGGAGATGACGTAGTTGTACCACGACCTAGAGTTGACCTCTCCATTGGTACGAATGTAGGGGATCTACACTAGTTCTCATCAAAGACAAAGCAATACATAATCGTCTACCTGTACGTCGCGTGACCTCATTTCCCGATCATTTCCGCGAGGCCAGATGCTCAATTGCCCCTCGTCCCCTCCCTGCCCCGTCCCATCAATATCCTTGGCGATGCGAGTCAAGAGCGCCCGTTACCTCCTGATGCTCGTCCCCTCCCCCCTTTCATTCCCTCTCGTTTTTTTCCAGTCTGTTTTGCTTTCTTTGCTGTCCCTTTCTTGCCTTCATTTATTCCGTCTTTGTTTGACTGGTTAATCAGGAAGATGGAGTGCACTTTTTAAATGTAAGAAGTCACCAGTTAGAGACGCACAACCGCTATTCATCATTTTCACAGGTCTGTCAATAGCCACTGGAGGCACAAGCTGGCTGGGGTTGGAGGAAGTTGGAGATTCGTGTAGTTCTTATGCCTTGTTGACCCTGTGTGAAGAGGCAGGGAGTTGGGCAAGCCCTCAGTTCATGTGAGCGGCCTCGCTGATGGTAATTTCTTGAGGAACTGCAGATAGTGTTGACCGCGTAAAGGTTAGGTGCCCTAAGGGCGCGCGACATTGTCGGTAAACGCGATGCTGTTGTGGCTGGCACATTTACAAGACATGACGTCACCACCACTAGCAGGGAGGCAGATGATGGTTTGGAGCGGTGCCGAGCTTCAGGATGCCGAGGGGGTGGGGGGAAGGATTGAGAAAGCTTCTGATCAACGTTTGCGTCTTCGTTAATTTCTTTTAATATATGAAGAGAAAATGTCGCGCAGCTATTGATGCGGTCTACGTCTTCAGGACGTCAACGGGATGACGAGTGTGGATGGTGTTCGTCCTTGCCACGGCTTCTGTAACTGTACCGTAGACGCGGCAACAGCATGTGCTTGACAAGCAAAGTGGACGCTTAAAGACCAAAGGTCCTTGACCCCTCATTCACACGTAAACCAACCGAGCGCGAACGCTAACAGCAGGAAGTGGGTCCAGTTAACGAGATGTCGGTGCACTTCAAAGGTAGCGCCACCTACTTGCAGGCTCGCTGTTTGACAAGGACTTTGTCCTCGGGCGTCTGCAGTCTTTGGTTGCAGTAGTCGTCGGTATTCTGTCCCCCCTTCCCCCCAAACACGCACACACACACACACCTGACCTACTGTAAGTGACCGTCGGTGCGCGGCGTCCCGTCTTCTGGTCAGCACTTGAGGACACGAGATGCTAGGACTGTGGCAAAATGGATTTCGGACAGCATCACGAGCATAATTTCCACGGCACCATTCGGAGCAGCTGACCTAGATACCCAGTGACCTACAAACCAAAGTTCTCGTGCGCTTGCGCCGATTGATGAACCGCTTTCTCTTCAAAGTGCGTCGTCATGTTTGCGAGCGTGCATGCGCAGGTGTTCGTGCGCCCTGTGATCGTCAGTGCCAAGGAAGCAGCAGTCACATGCGACAGACAGAAGCATGAAGCTCGGTCCGCACCAGTCTGAAAGCGAATTTAATTAGAGCAGCAGCTCTCACACTGCACTCCTGCTGTAGAGCAGCCTACAGACCACGTGACCCCAGAGTGGCACGAGTCAGTGGGACGCGATCGAGCGCTTCTGCACTGAGACAGTGTCTCAAGCCATTTCTTCGTCAGACGAACATGGCTTCTAGTCTGTCACGGGGGACTAAAATGTTACCTCTGGCTAAGAACACATCCTCGGCATAATATCACCGTGAACACTTGTGGTCTCCGCGCTATTCTATATTTATTTATTTTGTTGAAATGTTTTCTACAGGAACTGTTTAAAAAAAAGTTACTTGGTAGCAAAACGAAAAATTGTTGGTCCGCGAGGCAGCCGTTTTGTTACATTTGTTCATATCATCTACAAAATAAATACCCGCTAGCGTTCGCCTGATCCAAAGGATGTTTCCTTAACGTTCGGGGCTTTATTCTTGTTAAAAAGAAATTTCAGTCGACTGTTCAAAATAATCGTAGAGCTAAACTCGGTAACAAATGACAAAAGTAAAGAACGTGAGCTTTTAGTTTCTACCAGAGACATCGACAGGCCCGATATACTCTTTTATGCCCAGAGAAACGATGGAACGTCTTGGTGCAAAACGCCGCTCATTATGCTCAGAAGATGATCTCAACCCACCGTGAGTGTAAAAAAAGAAAAGAAAAACTACGAAACGAAGGTGTGCAAGCATTTTTACCACACCTGTAAGCAGACGACTCCCGCAGACTAACAGGTAGAGGCGTCATTGCAGACGTGTGTGTAGTGTTATCAGTTTGGCACGTGATCGAACACCCGTTAAAGCGCGGCCGTTTCTGTCTGCACTCTTCTCCAGCACATCCATGTGAGCGATGACCACTGTACTTTTTTTGCCAGTAATTTTGTTGCGTTCGTCACGCGACAGTCACTAGTGCGTGTTTGAGAGGACCGCTGCGGCGCACATAATATTGAATATTAATACTGAGTGATTGTTCTGAAGCCCCGTATGTTTGTAGCTGGCGACAGTTGAGAAGTGACGTGCCCCCGATTTCCTGGTTTGTACATAAAGTAACAAGACGACAGCGTCTGCTTTGTTCGCCACCTTTCATCGTGGAGCTGGAAGTGCACGCGCCTTTAAATGGTTCGTTTCCACAGACATTTTCCCCTTGTGTCCCACCTCCCTTTTGCCGCCCCACCCTTCCCCCACAACTCGCACTTGGTGAGGCCAAGCGCCCGTCAGTAGAACCATCACGAATACTATTTCTCCCAAACCCTGTAACACCCCCCCTCCCACACACACACACTTCATACCCACTCCCCCTGCCCCTTCATACCCACTCTCCCCTTCCTACCCACTTCCCCCCACCTCTTTATACCCTTTTTCCCCATATCCACTCTTTTCCCCCCACCCCGCCCCATGCGATGCGAATGTCAACCCAGATGCTGCCACTAACGACTGCATTTTTTTGTCACTGCATTTTCCTGCACAAGACCAGTTGCCCTTTAAAACTCCCACAGTCCTAACATCCATGCAATCTGCTGGTATACACAATCCTTTGCTTCCCTGCCTGGAAAAAAAAACGTCGCGCAAAAACTCGTTCGGTGTCTGTTGTCAGCTGTCGTTCCCTGTATCTCGGACTTGAACCCCAGCCTGTTGCAGCTCGCAAGGAACGTGAATTCCTAACACCAGCCCCCAGCCTGCACACCTTCTGTGCATTAGGTATACATGTTCATTGAATACAGGCGCGGCGTGCTCGTGTTTGAAACGCACCAGAAGATTAAAAAGCAAGACAGCCTAAAGAGTACCCACTCCCCTCTTTATTCTCTATTATTGGTAAATGTTCACATGCATCGATAAGTATATATACACACAGTAAGTAATTATACACTATATTAATACTATTGACTATTTTGTGTAAAGTGCAAAAGTGACAGTATGTACATGTGTTTATCCGAAAGTATTATATTACTATTACTTAAGAGAGTTATTTTATTAATTTACATAACTGTACCAGTGTATATTCTATGTGCATGTGTTGGTCCTGTTAAGCCAATCAAGTAATTTATATGGTTTGTAAACAATGTGTTCGTGTACTCATTGCAGCTGGGAGCTTGGACCTATCGTTTCTTTCCACAATAATTGACTGATTAATTATATATATGTGCTGTTGCTGCTGTGTGTTGACATTAAATAACTATACGTCATAAGTATGCAAATTTGTTGGAACAGAAACGTCGGTTGATTTTTTTCAAATATCTGGGAAAATTATTACCGCGTGATTCTCTAAGTTTATCCGTGTTTCACTCTTTTTCATGAAATTTAAATGAAAGCAAGGAAGAAAATTTTAACTCTATTATAATTATTATTACTTTTTGTGAAAAATGTTATCATTCTTGTACATTGAAGCTATAACGTATGTGTGACTTGGGAGTGTAACTAGAACAATTAAGAGATCAAAATACGATATTGAGGAACGATTTTTATTTTTTAGTAATCACACTGACAGGAACGGAAGGTCGGTGAACAAATTTCTTGACAAAAAGTCATATTTTTTTCCCTGATAGTTTTGTTCAGAATTCTTTTCCCATTAAATGTTCTCTCCCTACTTCTATTGGCAGTGTTTGATTGTTTTAGTTTCTCATTCAGCTGACGCCCCATAGCCCCATGTTCACGAAACATCGGTACACAATGTTCGCGTGTAGACTCCTGTGCAGTTGCCACACAAAATTGTCATATGCTTTTGGCTTTTTTGTCTGTGTTGACACCTTGCCCTCCCGCTAGCTTAAGATCTCATATCTATTCTGAAGTGTTTCTTTAACCGCACTAATATAAAGAAATTCCCTGCCCCGTCCCATTCTTTCTTCATTTCATCTGAAATTCCTCAATGTGTTTTAAAATATTTTTAGTATTTGCGTGCGAATCTACAGCTTTAACTTATTCCCCGTTTTCCAGTCAGCGACCAAATATCTAAAATAACGACAGCAGTGGTGTGTAAGTTCGGATTAGCTGTGTTACTTGAGAATACTTACTATATCATATAACCACAGTCATGATGGTTTAACCGGGTGGAGACACTGGGATCACCTGCCCTCTAAATACTAGTCTGCTGGCCGTTACGTTGCGTACCCGTGTGAAAGTTGAACAGTTTTGAATGCGCTATCTTGACCGGGCCCTTAGATCTGCAGAGTTCTTCTACCAAGTTTGCTGCGCTTCAGTGAAGCGCCCATCTACACCTTTTCCTTATTCTTAAGGCAGGTGGGCTCACCCTCTGCCCGAAATTCTTGTACCTGGACTTTTTTGCAGAGAGTGGACGTGTGGAGAACAGAGTGCCAGGTTACGGCCCACCACAGAAACTACCAAGGTGTCACCACAGCCTTGAAAATATTTAACGGTCATATAACGATGTTCTATATATAAATATATACATAATACAATAGATCTGTTCAAAGAGATGATTCTTCGTTGTGTGTTTGCACAGCCATAGTCTAGTGTTTTCTATTTTAATATGATTTACTATTTCGTGTAATTTTTCGTCAGTCAGAATTCTATAAACTTGACGTAGAGACAAAGAGAACTACAGAGAAATACGATATTTTTTATTTTGAGGCCCAACCATGCAAAGAAATGGGTCATAATACCAAGAAATTTATATATGCTGAGATATAATATGACTTAATGTGTAAGAGTTTTATTTTTCTGCCAATAAAGGAGAGTCAGGTACGACACGCTGTTGTCTGAGTTGACGAGAGGGTGATGTCTGCGTGCTGGTTGCATGTAGTGGCCCGGATGAGTGGCTGAGGCAATCGGTGGTGTCAGGACTTCCATTTGTCTAGTGCTGAATCCTTACACTGTAGATGACAGACACTAACCGAAACATTCGTCTCTCTCTCTCGCACGCCCGCACACAAAGGACGGCCTTTGCATCGGGAGAACTGGAGGACGATAGGGGCAGGCCCTTCTGTCCCAGGTAGGGAGAGGCCACAAGAGTTCATCCAATGCGTCACCTGTGATGTACAGGAAAGTTTGTGGTGCTTCAGAGCGAAGACTGTTGTAGATGACACGAGAGCCGTACGTGTCCCTGGTACAGACTATAACGGCGAAATCGATTGAAATCAAGAACCACTTTAAATGGAATAATCGCTAACAATGCAAAAAAGTCTGCTCCTGAGCGGTAAGGACAAAAACAAGTCGGGTACTGGACGGTAGGTGAAATCAAGTAACAGACAATTTACATTTCGGCAGAACCATTTCAGATTGCAGAATGAATATTAGTTTTCATCACTGATATTCAGAATTCATTTTAAGATCTGAAACCCCATGTTTTCTACAGAAAAACAGAAAAGGGTTGGAGAAAAGGTCAGACTTGCTAGCCTAGACATTAGAAGTCTCTTAAGGGCATCGAGCCAAATGAAAAGTCGACGTTTGGTAGCATTGCTGCTTCAGGACAGATACACACAACAAGCAAGAGACGACAATCACGCGACAAACATACGACGAGATTAAAAGACAGACGACACGACAATCACAAGACAAACAAAACGCGAGAAACAAGCCACGACAATCACATGAAAAACAAGACACGACAATCTCACGACAAAACCGAAGAGGAGGAAGAGTTTTTCTCGTTATAAGCTGGCCGTCACTTTAGTGAAACATGACCCTGACTTGTTATTGTCAGCGGCTGAAGAATGAAATATTGTGAACTACTCTACCCAAAAAGACTTTCGTATCTGCACTATCGTGTGTTATCGTCGACAGTCTGTCTCTTATCTTGCTATTTCCTTATTTTCCTTTTTTGTTTTTCGTTCTCTAGCTGCGGTTCGTAGTAAAAAGGTAATCAAATCTCCTGCGATAATCTTAACTCCTTTACGGGTGGGTGCGGGGGGAGTGGAGAGGAAGGGGGCCGTCTTAACCTAGATATATATGACGCCTTTTAAATAGCTCTTTGCATATGCTTTTTACTTGTTGTATTAAAAAGCGAAAACAAAAACAAAACCCCGTGATGGCGGTCAGTGTATTTGCTGTGTGTTCTATGCGCTTGGTTTTTACGTTTCACTGTCAGAGGACAGTTCCATGTCCAGTGGTTTCTCCCTCACCTCCACCCAGTCCACTTGCCTTTTCTGGCAGGCGGTATTCCGTTACATCAGTGAGGCGGCACCGAACTTAATGGTTACAAGAAACTAACAGTCCACGAGGTCAGCACTGCGCACCCAGGTGTGTTTACGCCAGCAGGAGGCGCCATTTCCGCATTGAAGTTAGGTCACAGAGGTAGCGGGTACGTCTACGAATCGAATAGATTACCGGCACCTGAACGTAAACTGTGTGGTCCACAGTAGGGACCGAATTTGTTTGTGCCAACCACTGTGGTGCACGGTACAGACCGAGTTTGTGTCCCCTGGGGTCCACAGCAGACCCAGTTTGTGCCAGCTGTGGTGCATGGTACAGACAGAATTTGTGTCAACTGGGGTCCACAGTGTAGACTGACTTTGTGTCAACTGGGGTCCACAGTGTAGACTGACTTTGTGTCAACTGGGGTCCACAGTGTAGACTGACTTTGTGTCAACTGGGGTCCACAGTGTAGACTGACTGTGTCAACTGGGGTCCACAGTGTAGACTGACTTTGTGTCAACTGGGGTCCACAGTGTAGACTGACT
>SMGT01009057.1:135446-145453 GCA_004794575.1 Lanistes nyassanus | reverse complement strand
GCATACGGCAATCGGCACTCGGCAATCGGCATTTCACATTTCGGCCCTTAACATTTGCGGTCGGGCGCCTATATACCCCTCAGCGCGGTCTTGCAAGAACAACCTAGCAGTTCGGGGAGGTGGTTTGTAGCCCGTGGAGGGTGGTTCGCCCCCACCCCGCAGCCGACCCCCCCCCCTCAGGGTGACGGGTCAACCGGGGGACGGAGTGCGGGTTCCCCTCGCTCTTAGCCTGGCCACCTTCCTCACTCCACCGCGCACTGTCTCCTGGCTGTTTTGTCGAGCCAATCGGGTTGCCCGTAACAATTTGCTCTACCTCCTGATTGGGTAGGCAACTAGACGCCGGAAAAATCATAACAAAGAGCTCTTGCTGACAACGTGAGAGAGAGAGAGAGAGAGAGATGGGGGGTAGGGGGGTGTATGTGGCGGGGTGAGAGATGTGTGCGGTTATGTGAAATGCTTGTTTGCACACAGGTATATCGTTATCCACACCCCTACAGACCGTCAACATACCTTCCCACGCATGGTGGTCGTCACGTGACTTCTGACTAGAGGAACATGGGTGACTGACACATCGGGAGAATTGGCCAATCAGACCTCGGCCTTCAGGGTACCGCCGCCACCTCCTGTCTAGAGGTTCGATCACTCTAACCATAGCCTGCAGCATCACCCCCCCCCCACCACTCCTCCTCATCTAGACTGTCTTCATCGACCGCCCCTCGCCTTTACTCCTCCTCTGTGACGCCCTATCTCCGTATACCAGAGCACCCTAAAGGCGCTCCCAGGTGCTGCCCCTAGCCGCAAATGATTCGGCAACATTCTGCGTGCGTACTTGCTCCTTTCTGTGCAAAGTGGCATCAAAACATGATTAATATTGTGAGTACACTGGTGAAACGGGTTTGTTTTTGTTGCTAAAGCAGCTGAAAGAAGAATTCTGTTTCTACAGAAAGCAAACGTTGTGTACGCTACCAATACTGGTACAAACACAACTACAATACATGCCTAATGTGACAGCATAACATATTCGTTTTCTCTCAGTATGGAGAATTGACCACGAAATATATTATCTTAGACCTTAGGCTCATGCACAAAGAAAATGTTTTCTGTTTACTCTTGCTAGAAGCCTGAAAATTATTTTGCTACATCTGTGATCTCTTTTACTGGAAATCCTGAGAAAACATGGTCTGGCTGATTGCTAATTTGTGATAAGATTTTTTGTTTTGGTACTGATTTTCTTCCGCGCATCTGTTTACATTTAGCCTGTCTCCGACACTGAAATGTTAAAAACAACCAAATTCTTGGTGTTAACTATTAGCTAGTCTATGAGCAACACGGATGCTGTCTGGAAACTTCGGTGCATTCCCAACAATGGTGAAAGAAGGAAAAGAAATAGCTGAAGACATGCGGCTGACATTGGTTGTGTCCCTCAACAACCAGACTGTACCAGCCAGCATCCAGTTCATACTGCACTGAGAAAATAAAAGCAGTCGCTATGTGGACGCATGGAGTGCGGTAACACGGGAACGGTTTTAAGGCCGAGCCTTTTGGCCCAGACTTTGCACTATTTGCCGACACGCATTCCTGATACACACACAACGCTAGTCTCCCGAGACAAGGAAACGTTCAAGACTTAGGTCCCTCTGCTGTCCTGCAGTGTGTGGTCTCTAGCGAGCTTGCCTGGCAACGGTCGCATGATGTGCCTGCCGGCAGGGTCAGAGGTCACGCCTCTAGTGCCTTGCTTGCCATGCTTTTTTTAAAAAAAAAGTAACAGGATTTAGGAGGCGGAAGAGAACGGAGACAACAGGACATTGTCAATGATTAAAGGGAAGGTACAACAGTACTTTCAAAACAGAAGTTAAACAATAGGTATTTGTTATAAGAATCAAGTTCCTCGAGGTTCAATTAGCAATTCTTGTGTGTGTGTGTGTGTGAGAGAGAGAGAGAGAGAGAGCGTGCACGTGCGCGTATGCTTCAATCACCAGTCATGCTCCCAAACAGACAGAAGTTGTTGCTTTACAAGGAAAGTTCTAATGCAGATGATTAGAGCCTAAACATGAAATCTGGCATTTTCTTCATGTGGCAGAGGTAACGAAAGCATATTTTCTTTTCCCTGAGAATCTGTTTTTTTAAAGACTTATCTTCAGACAGAAGATCTCGAACGCGGGATAAACAAGGTCCTTATTGAATAATAGCATTGACATCTTATTTTAAGTTCGTTCTTGAGCCACAGTAAGGTGTCTCGCAATATCCTGCACCCTGAAAGTTGAACGAAAGTTAACGTCGCGGTGTGTACAATATGTACGATATGGAATCTTGAGACTATATCGCAGTCAACGTCAGCGCTGTCTGAATTGTCGTCGGCGTCTCGGGTGAGTTGCATGATGGCTCGGTACCCTCTGTCAGAACATAAAACTGCCTGTATGTTTCACGCGGCGAATAGGCGCTACACGCACGTTAGTGTAGAGAAAGATGTGAGTTCGTAGAGACTAGCTTGTGATGCTAGCAGGGCTACGCGAACTTCTCACCATTTTCTTGTCTTTCTTGTGTCCACCTCGCGTCCTTTGCGCACTCTTTCACTTGTTTATCAGACTTGCAGTTAACTTGTTTTCTCGGTTCAAATTGTATGATGGGAAGATTAGCGTCAGCAACGAGTTAAAAAAGGAACACAAAACTTCTTAATCTTTCTTCAACTTCTGTGATCAGCTGCTTTATGTTTCAGCTCTGTACGTCGGTCTTTTCCAACTGCCTGCAAATGCAGTTTTTTTCCCACACTGAAAGCGGAAGCTGTAAGGGTCGTTTGGCGGATAGAGAGATAAAGATGCTTGTGTATGCTACACTTACACTGATTGAGAGGCGGAATTATATTTAAACCCACAATGGACGGCTGTCGCTGGATTTGCCTCCCCCCACCCCTCTTTCGAGAAAACGCAAAAAGCAGTTTGTTTTTGCCGGAAAGCAATAATATTATTCTAGTTTTACCGCAACAGCCATGCGCTCCCCCACCCCCCTTTTATAACTTCCTTCAAATTAATTTCTTCGCCTACCCGTTATGGAACCACATTTCTTGGTGCTGATAAACAGCCTCAAATGGGTACAAAATAATCTGTGTGTTTTACGAAATGCGTTTTGCTCGTTAATGTGGGAATTCCAGTCCGAGCTTATGTGAGCTGTGTATGACTGTCTTTGTGTATTGTATGACCTATGTCTGTCTGTCTGTGAATATTACATGAATATTACATGACTTGTGTCTGCCTTTCTACGAATATCTGATTGTGTTTGTCTTTCTATGTAAACTTGTGAGAAGATGACAGGCATAACAGCAGCCAGCAGCCAGCCCCATCGTCGTGTGACTGGCACCAGGCGCCACTAGCTGTCGGAAGTCGGCCGGCGTTCTGTCGTGCGTCCCCCATATTTTAGCACCAGTCGTCGGATGATTGGATTACGTGCGTCACTTATCATCATTATCACAACAGCGCCCCCTATAAACCAGGCACGTGGTCAGCTCGAAAGGGGCGCCGCGGCCCTCCGACATCCGGGGCGCCAACTTCGTTAGTCGGCTGGGAGTCGGGGGATGTGAACGTCGGTAGGGAAGCGAGTGGAAGCTAGGCGACGTGATTCTTGGCATAACTCATCTTCTGGCCGTCACTGCTTCTGGGACTCCTGGCATCTGCGCTCCTACGCCTCTGTTTCCAAGAAGGTAAGAATCTGACAAACAGAGGGGAGAGGGTTAGGGGAGATGTGTACATTGAATCATATATTACGTAAGGAATGTGTGCAAGCAGCTGTTTGTGTTCAACCTGCTTTATCGCTCTTGTGACTTGTACCGAGTGTTAATAAGCGCAGCCTCACACAGCCAGCCGCCGAAGGTCTTTATAGTAGCAGATGACGAAAACAGTAGACCTTACAGAGTGAGAGAAAGAAAGGACGGATGGAAGGAAAGAAAGAAAGAAAAAGGCAGACTGATGGAGAAAGTCTGCCAGCCGACTTTGATATCGACGCACTGGCACCCGGGCACCTATGCATGCACACCGAGACGCGGGCGCGCAGCCGAACAGAAGAGACGGCCATCAATGCTAGCGGTGTAGGGGGCGCAATAATTCTCACCCTGGCCGCGCACAATCGACTGTCGCAGAGGAGCAGCCGGTGTTTACCGAGACTGATCCATAGAGGCGGCGTCAGGTTGCCCGGGGCAACGCGAGCCCGCTGCCACCACGGCGCCGTGCTTCGGAGGCAGTCGGTGGCCGCGCATGTAATCCCCGCCAGCACCAGGCCCGGCCCCACCACTGACTGCGTCAAACGCTGGGAAGGCTGGTGATGACAGCGATGCCAAAGACATCAGAAAGGAAGATGAAGGATTGCTGACCTGCCTGCCTGCCTGCCTACCTACCTACCTACCTACCTGCCTAGTTATTTACCTACTCACCTACCTACCTATTACCTGCCTACTTCCTACTTACTTACCTACCTACTTATCTCACCCGGTTCGCATCCACTGAATAGGCGATAACGCATTCAATTCGCCCGGCTCAGTAGGGGATAGGGCATGTGGCCGTGCGGGCTGCTGGCTGTATCACTTACTGAATAGCAGGAAGGCAGGCAGGCCAGCAGGCAGGAAACATCATTATCCCCAAACCTCACCCCTGCCTCTCCCCTAACCCCCACCCCCACAAATAACAAAGAAAGAAAAATTTTGCCACGGAGATTCGAACTCCTAATTTTCAGTTCTTAAAACCAATCCGTTGACCATCCACCTACCGAGCATTTCGTCGGAGTCTGTTTATCATAACCATAAGCACGTGCAGGAGCCGACACGTCACAGTGCAACTTCTTATCGCTAGAATGAACATAGCCTGCCGTGGTGGTCCGTAGCCGAATGGTTAAAGCAATGGGGCATTAGCTGAAAAAGCAGTGTTCGATTTTCATATCTCCCGTTCAATTTTTCTTTTTTGTCTGCCTTCCTGCTATTCAGTAAGTGATACAGCCAGCAGCCCGCACGGCCGCATGCCCTATCCCCTACTGAGCCGGGCGAATTGAATGCGTTATCGCCTATTCAGTGGATGCGTACCGGGTGCTTATCTAGCTATTTACCTGCCTGCCTACCTACATGCCTACCTGCCTACCTACCTACCTACCTACCTACCTACCTACCTACCTACCTACCTACCTACCTACCTACCCACCTACCTACCTACCTACCTACCTATTTATCGATCTCCTTACCTAGCGATCTACCTATCTACTTACCTCCCGATAAGCAAACCAACATTTCCACTACCCTACTTGTCTGAACGTGCCATTAGGCAGGAAAGTCGGACAGACGTTTATATCTTGTGCAAATGCCGAATGCGTTATTTCTCCTTGTGTGCCTCGTTTATTATCATTTGTTGTTGTTGGGATTTGTTTGGGGTGAGGGAGTCAAGGTACCCGAAATCCATAAAAGTTCTGCTCAGCTATAAGTGCACAGTTCTCATGTCGAGGAAAATAAGTCGCTGTTCTCTGAAGGAACTGTGGTGGGGACTTTGTGACAGTACATGTAGTGTGGCTTGGGACAGGGTGACAATGCATGCTCTGTGACCAAAGCCAGGGCACGACGACCCGGGTCTGTTTGGCTGGAACCGGGCGACACCATATCGGGGGTAGGATGGGGGTTCCTGGAGGTGACGGCAATGAAGACAACATTCGCCATACTGTTCTTTCACGGTGGGCGCTTGGCCTTGTGCGTGCGTGTGCACGTGGTTTCTTGGTGCCCCCCCCTCCGACCCCCAACATGCATGTGCACGCTTCGGGATCGATTATTGCACAGAAGGACTTCGAGTACAGACATCAGGGTCTGCACAGCAGGAGTGACGGGGACAAGCCGACCAGAGAAGGTGGTGGTGGTGATGGTGGGGGGGGGGGGAGGAACAGAAGGAAGCAAACACATAAACAAGGAGGCACGCTGAAGCAAAGAAACAAAATCAAATAGACAAAGAAAGGAATGAACGAACTATCGAGCGAATAAACGAATACACGTGTAGGGGAAACAGGCTCCCGGTTCACATCCATTGAATAGGAGATAGTGCAATCATTTCTGCCTCCTCAACAGGGTTCTAGCATGCTAACGTGCACGCGTGCATGATATATAAGCAAGTGCTGTCGACAGTTTAGTATTCCTATGCACACGTGACTTCAGAGAGTGTCTTCAAAGTCAGCAGTTACAGCATCCGGAAAAGGTGACTACAAATGTAGGTGTCCGAGATATCTATTTCGCGGACAGAAGTTATCCCTCCGTCGCCCGCACTTACCCGCATTCACCCTGCCCAGTGGCCTCCTGACGTCAAGAACAGTTATATTTTGAAAAGTCTTCTAATGAAACAGCACAACACAAAGGAAGGGAGCACAAGACACGCCGCTGGGAGTCAAAACAGTTATTACCCTTTGTCTTTGTTTTCGTCTGGCATATCTGGAGCCTGCATTGCCAGAGGTCGGCAAGTGGTGCCAGCAGGGAAAACGCCAGCCACAGTCTGCGTCATTCTCTCCTTCACCTAAAGACTGGAGTGACGGGGTGGGGGGCGGGGAGATGGACTGACCGACCGACGGAAGACAAGGGAAAAAGAAAGAAAGAAAGAAAGAAAGAAAGAAAGAAAGAAAGAAAGAAAGAAAGAAAGAAAGAAAGAAAGAAAGAAAGAAAGAAAGAAAGAAAGAAAGAAAGAAAGAAAGAAAACGTTTATTACGACAGCACGTGGCTCCTGCCAAGAAGTAGAAGATTCTTTACCGTATTTGCTGCCTGGCCCAGTCAGACAGCCGCCCACTGTCATATGACCTGCGTACCGAACTCCCAGTCATCTGCCCGCAGTGTCACTGTGGACATCCGGGCGATGACATCATGTTGTTCACACTGTTTCTGAGTGGCTGTTCGCAGTTCGACTGTCACACAACCCAGACTGTGCGTGACGGTCGGAAACTAGGCGTTCAGAGCTAGATTTTGTGGTGAAAGTATTTGATACGCATGCGCCGAATGGTGGCAGCGCGCATGTCCATAACGCAGTTTCCTGTTTCTGATATATGTACATTTGCATCTTGATACCGCCTTAGAACGTGGGCATGACCTGAAGAAGAAGTTAATTAGTCAAGGCGAGGCAAGGCAAGCTGCTTAAGATCAGAAGATGAACAAAGGGCCAAAGTGCAAATTGGAAAAACGCTGTGGAATTTTCTGCAGTCACATACCATCCTGCCTCTTCTCCCGCCCGTTGATCTGCGCCACTCAAGCACATGGTTCGCTTGGTATATTTTTCTTGCAGGGAATCCCGTGCATAACTTTCGAGCCAAGAAACAAATGCATTCTTTGCACAATAGCACATTTACGTCAGTCTTCGTAATTCCATGTCTGCACCATCCTGAATATAGGGAAATGCTGCATTCCAATGCAATTTTGCGTTGTTATGGTAGCGCTAGCTCCAACCCCACTCCAGTCGAGCAGCCATGCCTATCTGCATCCTGTCTACCTTAGTCTCTGCGGCCCAAGTCTTTCTCGGTGTGAACCTCCCGGTAGAGACGCAAGCGACTTGTTCATTTATACTAGTGCACACGTCTTTAGTGTACGTATCTTTAGTGCACACGTCTTTAGTGTACGTATCTTTAGTGCACACGTCTTTTTTTGCTTCATTCCTTTCTCTCGCCCCCTCTGCCCCTTAACACCCACCCCACATCCACCTGTCTATATTCTCACCAGCACGCACAGACCATTTAAACTGCCGATGCAGCAGACTACAAATTCCACCTTTAGCGTACTTTAATTTTGCAAGAGTGCGTCGTCGTCAGCTGTTCTGTTTGCAAAATTCTGCGCATTCTGGTATCCTTCCTATTCGAACAGCTATACGAGGCCTGTGGGTTTTACTGATTCCTGTGTAAAGTGGCCTTTACTTGAAGCTGTCACCTATGACAGTTTGGGACGGACGTTAGCAGGTTCGCCACGCGATTGTTCCCGATGGCGCCTGGTGACGGCTAGCCACGTTTGCCTCAGTGTAGCCGCTCTCTGGGCGACAGCCGCTCAGACTGTTCCGTCCTCTGCAAAACCTTCAGCAGGATCCCTGGACTGGCAGGCCATTTGGGCAAATGCACTTGAAGGTGTCGGCCGGTAACTCAATCCTTTTGAAGTGTTTCCTTTTGTAGCAGGATTCCCTCGTCTCTCCCTCTCTCTCTTTACGGTGTCACCTCCCTCTTTCTGTCTGTCCCACTGTAAACTAATTCTGCGTGGAATTATAGTTTCGCTCTCTTATTTTCTTCGATCACACCCCTCCCTCCCTCCTTCCCTAGTCTCGACTGGCCGGTCCGCGGGCCGGTGTCTGTAGAATGTGACTGGATGGGGCTGAAGTCTGTGCTGGAACAGCGGTCCCAGTGTGACGGCAACACCGTTCTCAAAAGCATCTCGATCGCGACTGGCCAGCAACGAAAGTCTCCAAACCAACCCAACCAGACCCACCCCAGTCTCTATTTCCATACCTACCCGCGCACTTCCTCTCGTAGGGTCTTCCCCCCACCCACCACCACCACCCCGCTACTGTCTCCTCTCAGCTCTCCCCACCCTCCCCCTTTCTTCCTTTCTCCTCTCTTTCTGTCTCTCAACTTTCTGCACTGAGGTTTCAAAGGAGCCGAGGAGCAGACGTCTATTTGCCAGCTCCCCACGACACATCCAGCCAATCCCTTCATCAGACTTGTCGTGACGTCAGGGATTCTCGCGTATCGACTTCACAGTTACACGTGTCCGTCAGCAGCTGGTCATCCGTCACTAGACCTCACGGTCAAGAAGTAGGCCGCGGCCTAATTGTGGCTGTAGTTACAGCATCCCTGCTCCTGCATTGATCATTTTACAGGTGTCATGCAATCACTGACCTGAAGTCATGTGCCTGCATGACGGTAATCTGAATAAACCTCATAATATAATACAATAGGGTCTGTCCGAATACAGTACTGACGTATCAACACGAAATCAACTGCCATAACATATCCCAGATAAGTTACTGTTGTATGCGGGAATACACATTGAAAATAAACCAGCCAGCAGTTGTCTGTGGAAGTAAACTCACTGTGTCACCGGGGAAAGCTGATGCCGAGCGGTTACAGCGTTGACCTTTGAACCCAAAGGAGCCGTTCTATCTCGTGCATCGTACCACACTCCCCCTACCACCATTTCACCTAGCAAGGGATGGGTATCTGACCTATCTTGTGTGTTTCATAAGCAAGCCGATACTTGCGTAAACACAGGCTTTTGTACTTTCCAGGAATAATAATATGACGATAAAGTCACCAGCAACCACCCCCACCCCTCAAGAAAAAAAGAGAAATCCAAGAAACATCAGCTGCATAACTCTCAGACGCAAACTACCCCCTCCCCGCCACACACACACACACACGCACGCACACACACGCCAAAAAGAAGCAACAACAACAAAAAATAGGAAAGCGGTTCCAACAATGCTAAAGGTGAAGGAAGTCTGACCAAAAGACTAACGACCACCTGTCGCGGTTTTTCTCTGTCGTGTCTAGGGTATGGCGCTTTATGTGTTTTACTACTCTGCTCGTTCGACTCGAGTTATCACAACATAAAAATGTGTCAAGAAGGGGGAAACTAACACTGCACTCACTACCTAATTTCCTCAATTTCTAACCGGCTCGAGCCCCCACCCCCTTGCTTGTCACGCGCACAACTTAACAAAAGCAGGCAACGATAATACACTACTCTATTTATTTACAGTTACTCCAGAATATTTCACTACACAATGAATGATGCTCCAATATACATCTACTGACATGGAGAACAATCACTCGCACTCTCATACATTCATCCCAGCTACGCTATACGTATCCACACGCACACGTTTTTGACCGGGTTATGAATTTTACCGTACTAAAACCTCTCTGAATATGACGTCGCGCCGACGTCTTAACACCAATAAGATCGACCGAACGATCACACAAGAACAAACCGATAAATCAACCCGTATGATTTCTACCGTCTAAGTTTGTCTAAC
>SMGT01009057.1:98163-119369 GCA_004794575.1 Lanistes nyassanus | reverse complement strand
TCCTGTCTCCGGCAGGATAAAACACTTATCTTACATCAACGCGAGTCCCGGACTCTAAGATAAGTTTAAGGTAAGAGCAGACCTTACTTATAAGGCACGTCCACTGGTCTCTTTTCCGTCTCAGTCCGTCGAGGCGGTCAGCAAATTACACTCGTAACTGCAAGAGAGCTGGAGTCTTCCTTTTGGCAAGATGGCGACTGAGGTCCGTAGGCTAGCACGTGGTCGCTTCACTGGGTCTCTTCCTGTATTCTGTGTCAGTACTCTTGGCGCTCTCCTCTGTCTCGCTCTCTCCTCCCTCCTCTTTGTATCCTTGTGTGTCGCCCTTGTGTCCCCCTATCTCACGTTTTTCCCTTGCTTAAATTCTAACCCCCTGACGCCTTACAACTGGGCTAAACCGGTTCTGGTCAAACTCGGTGGAGCCGGCCAACAGCGCTGACCAATGGCGGGTGTCTAGCTAACCACTAAGTGTCCAGAAAGGGCGGAGCGATAGCCTGGTGATGACGTATCTTCACCCTACTAGCTGACCAAAAGGGAGGGGCTAAAAAGCTTACCTAGGAGTGACAGGTACTAGCCTAGGGTGACATGTGACACTCTAGATTTTCAAGAACAGTATCATTATGCAACGATTTACTTGCAAAGTAACTCCAAGGAAGGAAAGACGTTCGTGCCACTTTAATGTTCATACTATCATTTTAGAGGACCTCCTTTTAAATGCTCTCACCTCCACTCCATCCAAAGATAATCGATAAGCAGATGGTGCAGTGTGCACAAAAATATGGGTCAAGGTTGATGCCACATTGGGGAGCGCCTCTAGCGGCCGGCCGGCGCGTGCCACCCTTGGTAGGGGAAGTCATCCAATATTGATGGACTAGTTATTAGGAGTTCTTAGATTACACGATCTATGACAAGCGGCACCAAAGTCTTAAGTCTAGAAAATCTTTATTATTTATTTATGTTATACGTGGCATCTAGAGGAATGAAAACCTATTAAAATTACAATTAAAACAAACCATATACAGAGGTCTCGAGTTAACGCTTCGGGATATAACTTTTTGTGCAGCTAGTCTCCCTCTCTCTCTCTCTCTCTCGCTCACTGACACACACTGTGCAAGGAAGCTTTCTGCCATTTGACTGAAATGATTAATTGACACACGATTTGAGAAATATATACATTTAGGCATAAAACCGGATGCGAACAAATCTGAGCCTCACAAACCAGCCATAGTCCATCGATCACGTACTCTTCATGTTGACAGGTGTGCTTACCATGGACGAGTCGAAACAAGTTGCGTGCACAAAATACGGGCTTAACTTTCCTTATCTCTGGGAAAACGAAAGAAGATAATCCTGTTCTTTTCCCTGGTGTTTGAACAGCTGATTTCCAAAAGTAATTTTTGTGGTTCTCTGATTTGCACAAAATGTTTCACATGCGGAGTGACAGCAGACGCCGTTTGTTCCAAGTGCTCACCGCGTGGTGGCGCTGTTGATCTTGGCAACACTTTTGCGATCGGAGATCAACATCCGGGTATCGAGTATCGAGTGCTTCGTCCTTCTGTAAAATATCTTATATATGTATATTCGTTTGTATTGATCTAATAACCTCGTTGTACATTTAATAATTCTGTCTGTTATATATATATATAAAATATACCTGGCGTGTAGGCGCCATGCACACCTCCGTGCTGGAACTGCCTATGTAACGCTATAGCAGACAGTCGATGCAAGTCGTTAAACGGTAAGAGCCCCGACAGGTGCAAACTGTCTCTGCAGGAATGCCAAAGGGGAGCTCCCCCTGCAAGACGAGTGCGCATGTCTGCAAGGTCACGAGTGCGGGCAGCAGTTACCGGCGGGTATTCTTCACTGAAGGCGAG
The DNA here is from genome assembly GCA_004794575.1 of Lanistes nyassanus. NCBI lineage: Eukaryota > Metazoa > Mollusca > Gastropoda > Architaenioglossa > Ampullariidae > Lanistes > Lanistes nyassanus. The sequence continues at coordinate 117,498 of SMGT01009057.1, read as the reverse complement.
GGGCTCCTTATCCCTCGGCTCCAAAGGGGAAGGTGGAGCTGGTGTAAAAATAAAAGCTGACGGATCGCTCAGTCAGACCGAAGACAGTGAAAAATCCGGAAAGTGGATTTTGTCCTTTCGCTCCGTGCAGTCAGCCTCTCTGACTGCTTTGCCTCCACTTCCCAGGCGTCGCTATTGCTGTACGACATGATGTGGATGTGAAGATGAACTAAGAGGCAAGTCTTTTGTCTCTCCTCGGCATTTCTCCTGTTCTGGCCCTTCTCACGCCCCCCGCTCCCCCCCGCCCCACCCCCAGTGCATGCATGCCACCAAACAGACAGGCATTGATTTACTTCTCTTCTGATATATAATTTATCAAGGGAATGTCGGCATTAATTTGTTGTTGTTGTTGTTGTTGTTGTTGTTGTTGTTGTTGGACCGGGAAACCGCCTAGAGAAATCTCCCCCCCCACACACACACACACACTAAAAAAAAAGACTATCAAATCTTAGGTAATGTTAAATGGTTACACATTCCAGGTGAACAAGGCAAACCGAACCATGTAGGCAGGGGGTTTATAAGCACCAGAGGAGCGGGAAGAAAAAGAAAAAGGGAAAACCGCATTAAAGGGGGGGAGAGAGAGAGAGACCTTTGACAGAAGATACTCTGGCTCCACCGTCAGAAAGGGGTGTGTGTGGCAAGGGTGGGGGTAAGACAGAAGAAAAATCAGCAGACCGTGATTTTTTAAAAAAGAAAGGCATGATACTTGCAGCAATAAGCCAGGCAAACCGTGTTAGACTGAGTGAAACAAAGTCATGGTGCGTGGTGAAAGGGGATGGAGAGAGGCAGGCAGGAACAGCAGGAGAGGGGAGGGTTTGACGAGGAAAAGGGGTGGGAAGGAGGGGGATGAGCAAGGTGAAGAAGGGAAATGGTTGCAGGAGGGTGGGAGGGAGGAAGGATGAGAGGAGGAATGTTATTTTGAACACACCTTGATGGTGATAACAGACCCTGATAAGACCTGTCTTGCCCCAGAGACAAAAAAAAAAGACGTTCAAGAGAAGTTCCAATGTTACTGAGTCTCTCTCTCTCCCGCACATGGACATGCACACACACAAGCGCGTTACGCACGCACTTACATACACAAGCACGCACTCCCTCACCCGCATGCGCATGCACACACATACGGATCCCTTCACACCCTCTCACACGCCTCTCTCTAATACACACGTCGCCTGACCTCCCCATCCCCCAACCCCAAACCCCCCAACCCCAAACCCCCCAACCCACAACCCCACATAGAAATACGTCATAAACTCTGACAGCAGCTAAAGAACCGGAAAACAGCACACGCTAAAGTTACGCAGAGGTCACCGATATAAAGTTACCATCTTTCAGGATTGACATGTAGCTCTCCCCCATCCCATCTAACGTAACAAAAGAAAGCAAAACAAATAAAACAAAGCAAAGCACATGAAACAAAACAAACAAAACACGAACAAAATAAAGCAAATCTCCCATAAAAGTATAGCCACTGCGCTAATTCGATTGGTCTGGAGAGTTAGGAGCGGGCTTGTTAACTATCCAAGGAAATCAGCGTCAGTACACGAACAATAGAGGAGCCTTGATGCGCCAGGTACTTTCAGCGTCTGTCAAATCTTTCACCGAGATCACATGCGAATTTAGACTTGGAAAGGCTATTTCAGCGTTTGAGACCTTAGTCCGCAACATAGACAGACAGACAGACAGACAGACAGACAGACAGACAGACAGACAGACAGACAGACAGACAGACAGACAGACAGACAGACAATACTGGTACTTGCTTTCTACTAGTGTCAGAGCTCTTTACCGTCTTGTCACCCACAACCATGGAGACAAAATTCGTAGTGTGGATGGGTCCTATGAGACCTCGTGTGTAAGGACTGCATTCCAATGCTCCTGCAGCCGGCTTCTACAACGTGTTGGATGCAAACGATCGTTGACAGGTCAGAGGAATATGTCAGTCACCTTACTACAGAGGACATTCCATGTGTCCTCATTTCTTTCAATCAGCGTCTGTTTACCAGTCACCCTCTGTTTAGTAATCACTGTTGGTTTACCAATCACTGTTTACTAATCACTGTCGGTTTACCGATCACTGTTTACTAATCATTGTTTACTAATCACTGTCGGTTTACCAATCACTGTTTACTACTCACTGTCGGTTTACCAACCACTGTTTACTAATCACTGTTTACTAATCACTGTCGGTTTACCAACCACTGTTTACCAATCACTGCTTACTAATCACTGTCGGTTTACCAATCACTGTTTACCAATCACTGCTTACTAATCACTGTCGGTTTACCAGTCAGCACTGCTTACGCTTGGTCTCATCTCTCTGTCTCTCTTTTTGTCTCTCTCTCTTTCTCTCTCACTTTCTGTAACGTGCTGATCTTTGAATTTCTGTTAAAATGACCTCCTAATTATTACTATGTTAAATATTTGAATGTTCTAATTATTGATTCCAGAATCCTTTAAGCCTACGCTACACGCTGCTATTTTCTAATCGAAGTTTTTACCTTCCACAATATTTGTCTTTCATCCCGCTCTACACATGTTGCTGTTCTTGCTGTCGTTTTCTTTGTCATTGCTCCCTAGTCTCCTGATCTCCTGGTTCATTTTCCTCAAAGGGAGAGAACGGGATTAAAAGGCATTGTTTGCTTATTCCACCATCCTTCAGGAATAAAGATTTATCTTTTCTTATGCCTTCATCTTGCTGTGCTATTTGTCTGATGTAAAAATCTGGAATGGTGCAAGAGGATGGCGGAGTGGTTAGACGCTGGCCTCCGAACCCGACAACGCTGGTTCGATACCCCTAAACCTTAACACACTCCCCCCGTTAACCCCAAAACACTCCCCCCTAAACCCTAGCACACTCCCCCCCCCTCCGTTACCCGCTGGAAATGGGTGCCCGTCCCACGGGTCCAAAAAAAAGAAGAAGATAAAACAGCGAGATGGAGGAGACGGGCAAAGCCCTCACGATGCCGCCCCACAGGAAAGTGGGTCTCGTAACCCCCTCCCCCCACACACCCACTCAACAGGCCACGGGACAAAGTTTACCTTTATCTTTTAAAAATCTGGAATATCTTTTATACCGATGGCTGCGTAAAGCAATCGAGTTGTGTGGTAGGCCTTTAGAATTTTTATCAGAAAACATCTTCCCCCCCCCCCCGCTCCCCTCCCCTGTCTTGTGTGCGCACGCTGTCGCTTTCCGGCCAGGCGCAGAAATCTCATCAGGAGCCGAGAGGAACAAAACTTGACTCGCTCCGAGGATACCTGCCTTCTAACGATTACCTGGGTCTGCGGGCCTTTGAAGTGTGCACGGCAGTCATCATTCCTGCTATTGACTCATTTGTCAGTCACACGTGTTTACCTGGAAACGCTGGAAACCCAACATGCAAATGACTACACCACCAAACGTCGATCGTAATATGCGCGCTTCTGGACGTAAGGGGGGGGGGGGGTATGATTTTAGGGGATGGGGTAGGCTCGGTCGTGTCGCGTGCCTCTGTTGCTGAGATCGCTGTTTGTGGGGTACCCCTCGGCTGGCCTGACTGCTTTGTCTGGAACACTGACCGAAAGGACAACAGACACGGCTACTTGGGAGGAAGCTTACAGAACAGAGACCGGACACCGGACGCGATACACCGGACACTGGACACCGGACACTGGACATTGGACACTGGACACTGGACATTGGACACTGGACACTGGACATTGGACACTGGACACCGGACACTGGACATTGGACACTGGACACTGGACGTTGGACACCGGACACTGGACACCGGACGTTGGACACCGAACACTGGACACCCGACATTGGACACCGGACGTTGGACACTGGACACCGGACACTGGACACTGGACACCGGACACTGGACATTGGACATTGGACACCGGACATTGGACACCGGACATTGGACACTAGACACTGGACACTGGACACCGGATACTGGACACCAGACACTGGACATTGGACACTGGACACTGGACATTGGACACCGAGTATTGGACACTGGACACCGGACACTGGAAATTGGACATTGAACACTGGACACCGGACACTGGACACCGGACACCGGACACTGGACCCTGGACCCTGGACACTGGACACTGGACACTGGACACCAGACATCGGACATTGGACACTGGACATTGGACACTGGACACCGGACACTGGACACCGGACACTGGACACCGGACATTGGAAACCAGACATTGGACACTGGTCACCGAACACTGGACACCGGACGTTGGACACTATACACTGGACATTGGACACTGGACACTATACACCGGACATTGGACACCGGACACCGGACACCAGACACTCGGCCACTGGACACTGGACACCAGACACCGCTCTGTGGTAAACTTTTCCGTTAAAACCTCATGCTTTCCTTCCTTTTTCTCTCCCTTCATTCTATCTTTCTCCCTCCCCCGATTTCCTTTGCCGATGTTACATCTACTGGAAATTTAACCCATATACCCCCCCACCCACCCACCTCACACACACACACAGCTTATTTTAGTGGCTAGTAAGGATCGGGATGGTGGGTGTTTTCGACCAGATGATTGGCTATGAGATAAATTGGTCGATCGATGGGCTAACTGGTTGGTCGGTCACTAGGCTGTGGGTGGGACTGCGTGAAAGTAAGAAGTAAGAAGGCTGACCGGGATTTTTGTCACCTACAGGTCCGAGAGCGTACGAGAGTGTTCCCCAAGTTGATGTAAATGCAGTTCGTGTCTGGGTAAGTTCTTAGCACCAGGGTCCTGGAAAATGGGGTTCTCTCTCGGGCTCGTAATGCTTCGTGGCTGTTTAGATGCCTAACGCCAAGTCACAAGGTAGGCCATGTGTGGATAGAGGAGAAGTCAGCAAGGTATGCCATTTGTTGATAGATTAGGAGAAGTCAGCAAGGAAGGCCATGTGTGGATAGAGTAGAAGTCAACAAGATAGGCCATTTGTGGATAGAGTAGAAGTCAACAAGATAGGCCATTTGTGGATAGAGTAGGAGAAGTCAGCAAGGTAGGCCATTTGTGGATAGAGTAGGAGAAGTCAGCAAGGTAGGCCATTTGTGGATAGAGTAGGAGAAGTCAGCAAGGTAGGCCATTTGTGGATAGAGTAAGAGAAAATGCGGTGATGTTGCTGGGAAAAAGAAAAGGGAAGGCGGGCCACAGTATTCTGAGAGAACTAGTAGCGACCAGGCCTGTAGACAGGTGAAACATGCAGAGAGAGAACGTGCGCTGAACTCACATATCCCTGTATCGGGAGCCAGTGAGGTTGGCTGGGGATGGGGGAGTAGTGGGTGAGAACAGAAGAGCCTGATGTACCCCGGGGCCAGTGGGAGTTCGAGGGCCGGGCCAGTTTTATTTAATTAGTTACCACCGCAAGTTTTTGTTTGTATCTTGGTCCTGGCCTTGTTGCTTCTGGGGACAAGCAGGCAATAACGGTGCCCTCGTCAAGAAACTGCAGACCGCCCTCGAAAGACAGAAAATAAAATGCTTTTTCGCCCTCCTCCTCTCGTCTTCTTCAAAATTCAAGGGAAATCGCAGCCCATGGAGATGAGATGAGATTCCCCACCCAACCCCATCAACGTGTTTTCCTCTTCCACACTGCACCCGCCTCTCTCCTCACACATCGTCGTTATCTCAGCGCTGGGCTATCTCTCTCAGAAAACTGCTTCATCTCTTCCTCGCCCTCCCCACCCCCACCCCAGCCCCTGGATCCCCCTCCCTTTCTTCCCCCCTCCCCCTGTCTTGCTCGCTCCCCACACACTTAACTTTTTATTTTGTCTGAGGTGCGAGTTATTAACAACAGGGAGCCATTTTTTCCTGCAGCAGCAGCCAGAATCCAACAGTCGGGCCTGTCTGCTGCTGATTCCAAACACCTGCGGAATCTTCCTCTTTTAGACGCTTCGGCACTAGGTTGCCTTTGACTGTTGACCCCTGACCTTTCGGTGCGCAGAGATAGAGACGGTTCATGGTCAGGCAACGCCCGGTGCTGCAGACCCAGCAATACAGACGTACACACGTGTGTATGTACAAATGTACAGAAGTACAGACGTACACGTGTGTGTACAAATGTACAGCAATACAGACGCATTGACGTACACACGTACGGATGTACACGTGTACAGCAATACAGATGTACAGAATACGGAAATACAGACGCAGATATGTACAGAAATGCAGACGTACGGATGTACAAACAACCCTGACCCAATTGGCAAGATGATGTGACCTCATCGGTAGGGGAGAATCCATTGTTAAAACAACGGTCGAATGGAACATTCTTGTTACCACGTGACAGCTGGCAAACTTCTAAGGCCTGAAAACGTGCGTTTACGGAAAAGGGCATATTTCGATTTCATTTGTACAAATATTGGGTCCATAAAAGCTAAAAGCTTATAAGCTGGTCACCACGCAAATGTCGAATTTTCCTTATTTGGAAAGATCTGCCATGTTCCTTACTTTCGACTCTCTCTTTGCTACGTGTCTGGGTACGGTAGGCTCCCTTGGTTGCACACGTCAGCATACGGGTACGTCTAGCGCTGCCAGTACCTTGTTGGGATTATCTATTGATGATTTATAGCGCTCTGTCCTCATTTGTTCTTTGTTAATTATTTGGGCATGGTAAGCGAGAAATTGCCACCGTATGGCAGTATGTTCCAGTCCGATTTTGTTGGACAAAAAGCAGCTTCAACGCGGAAGTGTTCGTATGTACACTTCTCAATACTGTCCTCACATTTGTCATTCAGGCTCCAGAGTGACGCGACGACCACAGAAGTAAACAGTATACCCAAGATCCTTTGTGGCTGATCCATTAATAGCAGGAGGGAGGGGGAGGTACAGAGACTGGTTTTAGAAAGGGGAGGAAGAGGGGGGAAGGGGGAGACATTACAAATGCCAGTCCCCAGATACTGGCTTTCGGGAATGCAGGCAAAAAGCGAAGAGACATTATAGATCAAATCTCTCCCCTTCCTCTCTCTCCAAGTATATATAGATGCGTTCGTGCGTGCGTGTGTGCGTGTGTGCGTGCGTTAAAGATCAAATCTCTTCCCTACCTCTCACATACACACGCACATGTACATGGAGTCATCTCCACAATTTCAGACAGAACAAGAACGCCAGATCCACTCTGGGCACGCTATCAAACCGGAAGAAGGCTAGACGAATTAAAAAAAAAGAACACGGGAAATCCTCTGCAAATTTTTTTTTTCACCAGCTGGGAAATGTTTACGGCCTTTGAGTTCTGATATGACAGCTACTTATCTGGAGGTGAGGTCACGACACACTATCTACTTTCTTGTGCACATCTCGTGTCTCACTCAATGCAAGGCGCACAGCAGGACACTGCTAAACTGGCACCTTCCAGGATGGCTCCAGCTTCTAAGTCTTTTATTTAACAAGTCCTCGGCAGTACTGCCTACGTTGTGTGTCTTTTCATTCTTTCTCATTCTTTTTAATTAAAATCTACGTCTTGAACAATTTGTACATTTTAAAAATTAAACATTTGATGGTTAAGTTGCCAAGGGATATACACCATCAGCACATTCAAAGGGTCTTTCTTCCGCTCACCTGCAACACAAAACTCCCTTTGTGCACCGACCGTCAGGGTAGAGGATTTGACCGTGAGTGGCTGAGTAATGGGACCCGTTGTGGTTGCTCTGTCTGACGTCTAGGGTACGTGTTTGTTATGCACTCGTAATCAACAAAACACTGACAACATAAGAGCGTGTCAGGAAGGGCAAACAACTCCTGCTGATCGCTTCTCGCGTTAATTATCCCAATTCTCCAGCTCAAGCCCCCGCCCCCTTGGTTGCCGCATCTCCATCCAATGAAAGAAGACAACGATGAAGATGCTACACTAATTAATCTGCTTTTACCGAGATCCACTGCACAAGTACTAGACACACAATCATACAGAGGGCATTCACACTCAGAATAGCGACACGTCACATGTACCTACTCGCATGCACTGTTTACATACGAACCAGATGAAAATTCACAATACGTGCAGTCCAAAGTCGACAACATCCTTCGGCTCTTATTCCCTGCTCTTCAGGAGAAGAGTCCGACTTACGTCGCCCGACTTCCCGATTGAAAAAACACAAGTAACAGAAGGAGTTGTCCGTCTTCCGCACAACGGCGGAAGGTCTAACCATGAATCAAGAATCACGTCACAGGATCCCCCCGGCCCCGCCCCCAGTATATCTCTTTGTGACATGTCCTAAGTTGGTGGCATAGTGTCAACATCCCCCAACCCACCCCAATAGCCCCACAACTAAACGAATGTCTGCAGTTCTTTCTTTTAACCTTCGTCAATTTTTGCTTCTCAGCAAATTCGCTGACTTTACGTCTGTCTGGTGTCTCCAGCATAATCCAGTTCTGACTTACCTTAAAAATCGCACGCAGACTGTTTCCACACAAGGGCTTTTCTTTTCGTTTCACTTCTTTTGTTTTCTTTCTTTTTCTTTTGTTTCACTAAAGCAGGCCTCATGCACGTTCAGTTTGAACTGGAGTGCACACACTGGTTTTAAAAATCTGAACCAGAAATGTTTTTGATTATATCATTGCTTTTTTCAACAGACACAGGTTTTCGGCACAGTCACATGAGGAAATGACTGGATTAACCCTGTGGGTCAAAGGCGAAGGACGGTTGAATAAGTTCTCTGCTATATTCCTTAGTTCGACTTTGTCGAACTTTATGAGTCCGGATAATCGGAGTGGCGCATCAGCTTCTGTTGTTTAGTCTCCCCATTTCCCTTTCTTGTTTCACTTTACAGCCCCCACCCCTTCCTCGCGCCTTTTAAACCGTATTTCTGCAATGGGTTACATATAGATACATGGGTTCTGCCACAACAGCTCGGCGTATTTCATTTCCCGTTTATTTTTCTCCCTCCTTAGACACTGGCACCAGATCTTTAGTTTACTTTTCAAGTGTGTGCAGACGGGAGAATCGAGCTGGAACATAGGGGCGAGGGTAGGGAAGGGGGTTAGTGGGTGGGTGGGCTGAAGCTTTGAAAGGGGAGAGGCGCTCCCTTAATACAAAACACTGTTTCGCTCCCGGCGGGCAGCTCCGGTTTCTGTTCATTCCTTTTCCCGCGATCTCCCTCTTCCATCATGTTCGTGCACCAAACATCCCGCGAAGGATCGAAAGCTGAGTTTTTCTTCGTCTTCCTCTTTTTATTAATTTGTTCCATTTTTGATTGGTTAACTTTTTTTAGAAGGATGCCATCTCGCATTTTTCATTCGTTTTTCTTATTTGTTTAATGTCTTCTGCTGAGAGCATGGTAATCGATTTTCATCTCGTTTTTCTATTTCTCCGGTTCCGTGTTTCTTGTTCAGTCTCAGCTTTTGGCCTGGACGAAGGTTTTGCACACACGCTGGCCAGTCCCAGTCACATCGCTACTCGAAAAACACTGGTGAGGCTGTATTTAACACTCAGCAGCCCTCACCTCTGACGTACAGACAAGGTGAAAGGACAGCGCCTTCTCGTTTATTTTTACAGGGGAGGAGTGGTACTGATGAATCTTAACACTCGAACTAAGCGTGAAGCAGACGTGACTACCCCGATGATTCTGAGATTCTATCAACGCGGAAGCCGTATGTTTAGGGATAGTGTAAGCATCATTGCAACTAGTCCGCGCTATGCCACTTTCCGGAAAAGTAATTTGGTCCATGAAGACCTGTGGCATCCACATCCCCAACTCTGACTATGTCAACATTGTTCATTACAGTCTGCTGCTTACATTCTACTGCTTACAGTCTGCTGCTTACAGTCTACTGCTTACAGTCTACTGCTTACAGTCTACTGCTCACTGTTTACTGCTTACAGTCTACTGTTTACAGTCTACTGCTTACAGTCTGCTGCTTACAGTCTGCTGTTCACTGACTATGTCAACATTGTTCAGTACAGTCTGCTGCTTACAGTCTACTGCTTACAGTCTACTGCTCACTGTTTACTGCTTACAGTCTACTGCTTATAGTCTACTGCTCACTGTTTACTGCTTACAGTCTTAAATTTAAAACAAGGGAACTGGACCAAGCTAAGACATGACAAAGACAAAGACAAAGACAATCTACATGTTTCGGGGCACTACCCCTTCATCAGGACGACACAAAAACGACGTAAAAACGACAACAACGAAAACAGAAGAAAAAGACTTAGCTTCAGTAGATGTGGCGCATAGGCTGGACAGCAGGAAAATGACTAAGGGACAGCGAGTAAACAGGGTTAAAAAGAGNNTACTGCTCACTGTTTACTGCTTACAGTCTACTGCTTACAGTCTACTGCTCACTGTTTACTGCTTACAGTCTACTGTTTACAGTCTACTGCTTATAGTCTACTGCTTACAGTCTGCTGCTTACAGTCTGCTGCTTGCAGTCTATTGCTTACTGTCTGCTGCTTACAGTCTGCTGCTCACTGTCTACTGCTTACAGTCTACTGCTTACAGTCTACTGCTTACAGTCTGCTGCGCACTGTCTACTGCTTACAGTCTACTGCTTACAGTCTACTGCTTACAGTCTGCTGCGCACTGTCTACTGCTTACAGTCTGCTGCTTACAGTCTACTGCTCACTGTCTTCTGCGGGAATACTCCTCACAAGGCGTCTCACGTGCTCACTCTCACACAACCGAGAGGACGACAAGTTTTAGACGGAAAATAAAAGCACTGTATTACTGATGATACATTAACGCATTAACTCGCCTTGACCCCCCCCCCCCCATCCATTTACAATCTCCCCCAAATCAAGTGACACAATAATAAAGTGAAAGACGACTGTTATCTCGGAAGACAATATGCCACCGTGTAGCAGGCGCTGATGTCGATGTCTCACATCTAACACAGGTGTAACACAGGTCAACCCTAACGTCTGAAGGCGTTCCGCACACAGGTTCAGTCGCCTACGATCCCGTTCTTGGACAGGACCTCTGCTCCTCACTGCAAGCCGCTGCCTCCCTTTCTTTCAACTCGGTTACCCTCTTCACATTCCGCGATTTGTCGTCGCCTGTTTAGCGAGGATACTTTCCGCGGCAGAGGATGAGGTGAAGAGGTAGTCTTACGCACTGTCGGCCGCGATCCTACCCGACGAATAACTGATCCTACCCGACGAATAACCGATCCTACCCGACGAATAACTGCAGGACATCAACTGTCTGATGCAAAGCGCTACCAGTAGGCACAAAGGCCAGCACAACCCTCACAGTAGCCAAAGGCCCTCCAGAAAAGAAGTAGCCAGGATGAACTGCTAGCAAGCGAGATAGTAAAAGCCAACGTACATTCCAAAAGTAGTGGCTTAATACACTTCAAAATCAACCCTTTCCACACAACATTTTCCACAGTTCATTTTAAACTGCTATCAACGGCAGAAGTCGTTAAGGTCACCATCTAGAGACACTGCTATGATGCGACTCCATGCCCAACATCTGCCTGGACGCCTTGGCTAGTTAGCCTCGGTTTAACACCTAAAGGCACTAACCATCAGTTGAAATCTACTTCTACCCCCAGGCAATTCAGTCTAATCAAACCCTTCCCTCGTCCTAACGCTACATCAGCTTTCACACCTGCAGTCTCCAGCCACCCATGTCTCAGTGAACACCTGTTAATGGCGTGCTTCTTACATAATCGGCCCGCATAAGACTTATACCTAGAAGTTTAACAAAAAATATAAAATAATAATATTATAGTGAATTTAAAAAAAGCTATGATATAAATTATTACTACCGAATACAAACTGTGACTCCTATATTTGGATGATTTTATTTATTGTGTGTACAGGAGCGAAAATAGATTATATATTACTATCCTCCTTGAACTGTTATGAAGGATCAACAACAGCAACAACAACAACAAAACAGATAACAAAATTACAAATTACAAATGAACTATTGTCGAATCTCGTCTTTATACTTTCTGCACCTGTTTTGAAGAGTATGTTCTGAAGCCATGACCTCGAGTGTATAGAAAAGTAAATAGAGAATTCAAAATTATTTTGTTCGTTTTCAGTTTCATTCAATTCACCGAATTGCACATTACGCTTGTCTCCCCGAAGCTATAATCTTACTCTGGAACAAAACGTTTTTGCGCTCTTTTGCACCAGCTCACCAGTACTCTTGAAAAACCCAATATACAGAACACGCCGCTGGCCGTCATTTAGAAATGAACAGCATTATTGCTGAAATAGAGCTCAGTCTACACAAAAAAGGTTAAAAAAAGGATTGGTGTCTTCCCCATACCATCACTTCGTTTTTGTTTAAGAACTGCAAAAACATAGCAAAACTCAAATATAATTTTACCTCTACTTCGCATGTCGTTCAAGTAAAAACAGTGCGGGAGAGATCACAGTTCCAAGATAGTAAGTTGTTTTGTTGATGAACACGTGGAAAATATTTTAATAAGTATTTGAATATTATTTAACAGCAGAAATAAATATTACTTTTACTATTTTATTACGCCAGTCGTCGAAGTTATGATTAAGACTCTTGCTTCAGAACAAACGCAAATGAATGAACGTAAATCATGTGCGCATGTTTATTCTGCAAGTTTATCTGCATTTTTGTTCTGCGCAGAAGCAGACGCAATACTTAAGTCAACGTCTTCAATAACATCGGGTCCAGGGCTGGCTTGTGTGAGCGTTTGTAGCTGCCTTTACGGTCATAAAAGTGGTCATAAGGCCCATTCGCCCTGTATATTTTTCATCCACCGTGACGTATGAACAGGAGATAAGAACGCTCATGCAAGCCAGCCCTTGGCTGGGTCGCATGGACTTTCGTATCTCCTGGCCATACGTGAAGGTTCGCATAAAATGCACAGGCTGAACTGGCTTTGTGAGCTCTTTCATGACCGGAAGGGCAGGTACAACCACGTCATGCAGCCCAACCCTGTTCCTCACCTTTAGCTGACGCAAGCAGATGGTGAACACTGGTCAGGGGTAGTCTTTGTTTCGCGCACCCCTCCTCTGTCATTCGCATGTGTGCACGAGAGCCCGCGTGGACACACACACACACAGATAAGATGAAAGCTCCTTTACATCCCCCATGTGGTCTGCCTTTTGACTTGGCATCGTGCCAAGGTTCTTCCGCCCTAGAAGAGATTTCTGTGTGCCTGTAATTGACAGTTGAAAACTTTTCTCCGTTTATCCTTTCTGTGTGTCCCTCTGTTCGGCCGTCCGTGTGCCTGTCTCTGTCTGTTCCTTATTCCCACAGCAGAAAGACGATCACTGTGTTAGATTACATATGCTAGAAATTTTTAGAACATAGTTACTTCAGGAAAACTAGGTTTTAGCCAAAGGACGTTCTGTTAGCTTTCCTATCGTCGCATTGTCCGTAACACATGTGAAAGATCACGTGATACTTCAGGTGTGTCCTTCCCATCGTCGTCACTGTAAGCTTTTGTCGGAGACGCTCTCACCAGCACCACTAGCAAAAACAAAAAGCCTTGAAGAGGTTTTCGTAATGACCCACGGCAAAGTTATCCTGCCATTGGATTACTATAAACTGGGAATATACGGCAAGGAAAACAGCGCCTATTGGCTGAAATGAGCACATCCCTAATCACATGACAACCACATTTGGACATCCAAAATTCCTTAGCTAACGGCTAACATTTCTGGTGGATACTAGAGATCAAACCTGCAGTTGTCTCGTTCACGCGGTTTGTTTTAGGTGGACACCGTCAGTGACAGGGTAGCATTCGGGTCTTGCACAGCCATATCTCACCATTTACAGCCATATCTCACAATTTTACAGCGGTATCTCTCCATTTACAGCGCTATCTCACCATTTTACAGCGGTATCTCACCATTTTACAGCGATATCTCTCCATTTACAGCGGTATCTCACCATTTTACAGCGGTATCTCTCCATTTACAGCGGTATCTCACCATTTAACAGCGGTATCTCACCATTTTACAACTCTCGATTTTACCCAAAGCATGGGCCTGAAGCATGTGACGTTAGCTGATGTCGGCAGCTCTTGACCCGTTACCCACAGTGCGCGATCCATTATGGCGCCGCCGCAAAAGTCTTAAACATTTATTACGCTACCGGGCGGATTGCTTCTGTACTTTTTGGCTCCACTTCTTTCCTTTTTTCCTTCCTTCCTTTTTCTTTCCTCTTGTCTGCCCTTCTTCGTTTTTGCCTTGCCTCCTATGTCCGTCTGTCTATCAGCCTGCATGTCTGTCTTGTGTCCGTCTGTCTATCAGTCTGCATGTCTGTCTCGTGTTGTCTGTCTATCAGTCTGCATGTCTGTCTTATGTCTGTCTGTCAGTCTGCATGTCTGTCTTGTGTCCGTCTGTCAGTCTGCATGTCTGTCTCGTGTTGTCTATCAGTCTGCATGTCTGTCTTGTGTCCGTCTGTCTGTCAGTCTGCATGTCTGTCTTGTGTTGTCTGTCTGCAACAACAAAACTATCGCACCACATCGTCAGTGATAACAAAATCTTTCCTATTATCAGGAAATTCTCTGATATTCCAAAATATTTGCTTAGATGTTTGGCTGATTTCGTATCTATTTCATGATGTGGTGGGTTCCGATGATTTACAATGATTTGCATTTCCACAAAACTCATACACACACCTGTTTAATCATAATTGAGAAATATAAGCATTTACATATGACGTATTTACCTATTCCACTACTCGAAACTACGCCAAATTCTGTATCCGGGTAGTTACTGGTTTAATCTTCTCGCAGTGAATGTATTGGATATCTGTGTATTTAGGAGACTGTGCTCATTATTTTGCCCGGCCCTCCAAACAGACGAATTTTTGGCACACTGCTATAGGCGCTTCCCGCTCAGCACTGAGCACATGAAACGAATTACGTGTGCTCAGGCAGAGGTCAAATTTCTTCTCTTCCTCGGAGGTAGCTGTAAATAACAATGAGTATCTCTTACACGGGTTCCGTAAACACGAGGGCGGGTCAGCCACTCTGAACACCTGCCCCCCAAGACTTATGCGAGAAAGAAGTGTCCAAACGCAAAAGGAAAGTAAATGTACGACAGGAAGTGAGGTGTGGGCGAGCAGGGTATCAACACACTGGGTGAGAAAGAAAGGGTTAAGTTTGGCAGCTTCAGTCGACCTACAGCATCGTGTAGACGTTGTTCTCAAACAGTATAAATAAGAAGCTCAAATAAAGCAATGTGGACTTTTGTACCAAGTCATAATTTTGAACATAACCCTACTTTTCCTTTTTTGAGATAGTAACTGCTGCCAAAGTTGGGACAGAATTTCACTGAAATAACAGTGTACTGGCTAGAGTGGAATATCTTCACATTGAAACGTTCTTTTTGATGGTAGATATACGACTTCTCTCTGTTGGTACAGGTTTTAAAGCGGCAAACAAATCGCCGAACTTCGTATACACCACCAGCACCAACGTCTTTGTAGTAGTCATCACAATCATCGTCGTCATCATCACCATTTTTGCCTCTTTTTCGTTCCCCCTCTTCCTGGCTCTCCTTTTTTCAAATTCAGACAGACAGACAGACAGACAGACAGACAGACAGACAGAGGGCCGAGTGTGATGGTGAGAAACATGAGGTGCATGTCCTAAAAAGCTACAGGAGATTGTAAGCAAACATTCCGATTTTTTTGACATTTAAAATTGGATGTTGGAGAATGCGTTGCGTGGATTAATCTGCGAGCAGCCAGTCCAGCGCTGCAGCATGTCGTCTGCATTCTCACAGCTCGTCGGTCCTCTTTCCGCCATATTCCCTTTGCTGCTAATTAGTTTCCTGCCTTAGGCTTTAACTAATTTTTCTTCAAAGACAATTTTTGCTTCTGGTTCAGAAATTGGCTGTTGTGTGCCAGCGATTCTGCTGCTTGGGGCGTCTTGTAAACAATCTGAGGGAGAAACGGAAAGTCGAAGGTCGGGATGTTGGTGGAGGTGACGTTGGTGACTTTGGTGACGTTGTCGGGTCGGGGATGACGGTAGTGATGTCGTCAATGTTTTTCCGGACTTGATAATGGTTGGGATGACACCATGGGATGAAAGCAGTCGTTCTGTCTGCCCCCGCTATTGTGGCCCCTAGATGTCGCTTTCAGCTCCAGGGTCCAGACGTGGGAGTGTGGGTGCTTGGGCTTCTCCATGCGCATGCGTGTGTGTATGTGTGTATGTGTGCGCGAGATCGAGGGAGCCTGTGTGAATATGTGCGTTTTCATGCTTTGAACAAAAGAGTGAGTAATTGAGTGAGTAGGTGGGTGTCACGCTGACGGTGTTGTGGTTTCCAGCCAGTGAACGCTCTTGTGGCTAGCTATACACGGCCACTGTTGCTCTCCGTTTCTCCAAGACATTCAGTCTTGGCTAAGCAGGTCTTCTCCCCCCCCCCGGCCCAAGACAGCGCCTTTTTAAAAGAAAGTTCCCCTTAGGTTCCTAGCGACCTAGCCATCAATCTAATACCTCAGTCACTCACATAAGACAGTTATTGTTCGATGCAAATCTGTACAATTTCCTGAAATTTTAGTCGGGGGAAAATATTTTGAGACATGATTCCCTTAAGACTGTCAGCGTGATCTTCATTTTTAACAGTTTTGCTGAAGAAAGCACACTTCTGGCACTTTAACCAGAATTCCTCCAGTTTTTATTTATTGTCATTAAAAGTTTAGAAAGTTGAATAACTGAGAATACTGTCTTTATTGCCATCGGCTGCAGTAATAAAAATACGTCAGCTATTAACTACAGGCTTTTTCCATTTTTAAACCCTTTGTAGGGAAATGTTGGGGATCGTCCCTAATTGCATGCTTCTTTGAGACCACAGAGGGAATTAAGCCATGTTTCCAACAGCACCAGTATGAAAAAGTAATCAACAAATATCAGGAGCTACTCCAGGCTCTAAGACATTCTGCCGAATCTGTGGAGTTGAGACGGAAGCAGCTAAGGAATTATCTTCCCTACCCTTTAGCACTAATTTTCACCTAGCAAAAATGCCATGAAATGGAGACATTCTGTCGTTAGCCATATCTCACCATAAGAAAACGTCTGTCTCCCGTCATCTCAACATCACGTGACTCTCGTATTTCAGTCGGTTATCTTTGGGCTCTGACAAGTTAACTTTCGCAGGACAGCTACCTCTGTTGCGTGTGCTGCTGGCTATATCGTCGGCTGGATAATCTCCCCTTTCGAAGGAAGGCGTCGAGGCAAAAAGCAAAGTTCGACTTTGGACTACAGCTGGCTGTCGTCGCCCGCGGCGAGCAAGTCGATCTGAGCTCAAGCACTGCCGAGAGGAAGCGGGTCTGGGCAGGGTTATCGTCTGCAGGGAAAAACAGAAACATAGACTTGAAGGGACTCGCTGATGTGGGACATGTTTACTTTTGATTCCCGCCAGGCGCCGTAACTCGTCTTCGCGGGCCGCGTCTCGGGCTGGTGTTTACACATCACCAGGGTTTTCGAGTCCTGAAGCCGGGGACGTCATCCTGGCAGACACCTACCTCCACAGACCTCGGTCTGCAGCCTCTTTTCTTACACGGCAGGCAGACACAGACGCGAATTAAGCATAGTTCGTGGGGTTTACTCATTTTGAGACAACTCGGTCTGGATTTACGAGCACAACTGACCTTGACATTTATCAAACTTCGGTTCCGTAACAGGAGGGTAGCAAGAAAATTTCCTTTATACCCCAGGGGAAACGCATGACATTGCTTTTACAAAAAACAAAAAACAAAAAAAAAATGGGATGAGACTTGTAGATCTCCTTCACGACTGGATTTTGTTCTAGTTAACTACGCGGACTTATCCTGATTTACGGTATGCATTATACTGTACCCGATTTTTAATCTGGATTTTACCCTGGTTTAGGGCTTTGGGGTTGTTGTTTTTGTTTTTTTTTTGGGGGGGGGGTTCTGCTATATTTTGTCCTATTTTATAACTCTGTTTTACATTGAAATCCACTATTTGAACATGTTGTGATTTTAAAAAAATCATGTTTTACTACTGGGGATTCGCCCTATTTTAATGGTGTATGCCACTCCAAATGTTCAGTAAACATCATAACTTTTCTGAGAACTGTATTAAATAGCTGCTACTAGATTAAAATGGGAACGTCAGAACACAATACAAAACAAAACAAACAAAATCCTAAAACTGTTTATAGTTCAGCCCCACCTCTGGTTTCCCCACGCTAGAAAAACCGAGTCAAAAGGCTCCGTCCATTCAATGAATAGTAGAATCCCGGGAAAAAAAAATCCAAGAACATGCCTCCACAAGCAGCTTGGCTTGTCTCCCCTTTGACCTGGCAGTAAGCAATTGACTTCACCACACGGCGTCGTCGAGTGCGTGCAGAAATTTTGAAAAACAGACTCAGCATTTTAGCGACAGGTCAGAAGGACGAGCTTGACATTCTGTGTCAACTGGCTTGAGGGGTAAATATCGAAGTTGATTCTAATGGATTTTTTGAAGACGGAACGGGAAAATTGGCTTAACCAACGGACGGATGTTACATTGTGACATCGGAAACCCGGCTGTTTACAAGGCGACCAAACCCTCGCTAGCCTCTGCCTGCCAGTTTCACTGTTGTGGACATTTTCGCGTACAAGCCGCAAAAGAAATTTGAATCTGCAGCAATTCGCAACTTTTCAAAAGTCAGAGGCGAACACTGTCAGGAGGGATCGCTATGTAGAAAAGATCGGGGTGGTCTGTGGCAGACTTACTTTCCACACAATAATTTAAGACAAAGGTAAAGTATAGAATCCCGAAGATTTACAATTTTATTTCATAAAAAATATTAAAATGTAATTAGATTTGTCTAAAACCTCTTTAGGGAGACCAAAAGATAAGCAGCATGTATACTTGTTGTAACAAGCAAGTGAAACTGCAAGCGTAAGGCAGTACTGGATGCTGTTCTTGTGTTTTTCAATTGAGAAAGAATATATATATATATAGATGTTATTTGCGTGCGTGCGTGCGCGGTGGTGGGGTGTGTCTGGGGTGGGGGATGTCAATTTTTCAACATCACCGTCTTAAAACTCTTTATATATATTGTGTGTGCTCATGCGCGCGTGTGTGTAGTGTGTGCGAGAGAGAGAGAGAGAGAGGGGGGGAGAGAGAGAGAGAGGAGAGAGAGAGAGGCGCGTGCATTTTGTAGGTGTGTTTTCGTAGTGTTTACTTTGCTTAGCTTGCTGCGGTTCCAAGCGCTTAGAACGTCCTCCACGAATCTCCATCATTATTCGCGAACAATGGAAATCAGTTTGACTTGCAGCTTTCTTGATTCCGTTTTCTGAAGTCAGGGCACGCCACTCGTTTATGCTCCCCAATATCCCAAGAATAAAAATAAATACTTAACTGATTTTGCTTTCATCTCTAGCGCGAAATCGA
>SMGT01009057.1:69269-80419 GCA_004794575.1 Lanistes nyassanus | reverse complement strand
TTATTTTATTTGGTGTTTGTGCCGCCAATGAGAACTACACCTGATCTTCCTGCAGCAGATGTTTGTCAACAGAAATTCAAAGAATTTTTCGCCTGTTGTCTATAAGGCTCCCTGCACTATAAGCCCTTGTGCAAGTGATATTGTCTAACATTTCGGACTGCTTGTATACTGGCGTGAGTTCCCACGTGAATCGATGAATAGGCTCACTGTAACTGACACCGAACACACTGTACAATTAGCCTCAGGTGTTAATTAACCTCAGATGTACTAATGTGATACATTAAGTAATTTTGTTAAGGAGTAAAGGAATGTCTTAAACCACATCAAAAAAAATATGACAGTTCAAGTTTTAACAAGAGAGGACGCTATATTTGGCGCGAAGAGTTAGATTGAGAAGATGGATGGGAAATCTTTTGATCAAAATCGGATGAAATCTTTGAGTTATGTGCATTCAATCTTTATCATATTGTTTTTCTTTCTTTCTTTCTTTCTTTTTTTGCAAACAGAAATAATACCCGTCTCTCTCTCTCTCGCTCCCCCCACACACACCTTTCCGCTTGTTCGCCGTGCGGAGAAGAATCTTTTAATTGCCTCCCTGCTTGACTTTAATGCTGTTTAAATGAGCTCGGCACCCAGCTGCTTGCTTGTATACACGAGAGCTTATTAACTCGGGCACGCCCTATATCGTCTTCATTTGTACTGATGTACAATTTTATGTAAGCCGTTCTGGTTTCACAAGCAATATTGATAACCTGTACACGCCCATTTTGTGTCTCTTATTGAAAAACCTTTCTTTCTTTCTTTCTTTCTTTCTTTCTTTCTTTCTTTCTTTCTTTCTTTTTTTGCAAACAGAAATAATACCCGTCTCTCTCTCTCTCGCTCCCCCCCCACACACCTTTCCGCTTGTTCGCCGTGCGGAGAAGAATCTTTTAATTGCCTCCCTGCACATAAACAGCTGTGTGTTACCTCTGAAGACAAAAATGCGTGCGTGAACTCGTAAAATACACATTCATGTGTGAACTCTCAAATATACGCGTGTGAACACTGAGCATGGACATTGGCGAGTACACTTACAGCATAAATACTCGTGGTTTGGGCAGCACCAGCTTTAAAGGACCGAAGGGTTTGCACGAGATCGCTAGCATAAAAGAAAACTCCAAGATAAGTCCAGCAGATGCTAAAAATGTCATATTTCGATTACAAGACCCATAAATTCGTGTTAACACCCTATGAACACATTATATCTTCTTTTAGAATGTTCCAGTAATGGGGATAGAGTGCATTAATCAAGCTGGCTCTCAGTACAGATTAATGCTGGAAGCCATCAATGTGTCTGCGAGCGGGGGGCCAGTAAGGATGTGCTTCCGCATACCAATCGTCCTGCAAGAAAAAAAAAGGGAGGAGTGGGGATGGATCGGGAGAGAAGGGCGCCGGGCCGGTTCCAACTTGATTTTCCTTTACGCCTGCTGCACTTTATGAGAATGTTTATGTCAGAACGCAAATATTTGCAGATGCATTCCAAATGTGATACTAAAACCGGGTTCTTTCTCTGCAGTTTGTAGAGATTGGTAGGAGCACCAGCCGTAGTACATGTACATCTCTCTAAGCACCTTTACGTTGTTGGGCTGGCTTGCATGAGCGTTCTTATCTCCTGTTCATACGTAAAGCTACACCTAAAACACACAGGATGAACAAGACTTACGACCACTGTTATGACCGGAAGAGCAGCTACGAAAAGTCATGCAAGTCAGCCCTGGACTGACTGGTATAGCCCGCTATTCTCCTGTTTACACTAGCGGTTTTTTATGAGATGAGGCAGAACATGGAGTGTGTGGATAATTCCAGCAACGTCACAAACTGCCGATGTTGGTGCAGCTGATGGGATTTTTTTTACACCGCAATAAACGAAAAGTTGGATGCAAACAAGTCGGCAAACAAGGATTTTCTGTCTTTTCTCTGGCTGGGTGTACGAATCTACCTGGTCTCACTCACTTTCTCGAAGGGCGAGCGAGCGAGCGAGCGAGCGAGCGAGCGAGCGAGGGCATACGAACAAAATGGCAATGCACACCTGCGTGTGTACACAAGAAGGCGTACGCACAGAGGGCGGGTGGGTGGGGACAAGGCAGCTGGGTGATGGAGTGAGCGAGGCTAAGGAGGGGGGGGGGAGGAAAGAGCCCAGAGAAGGCATGGAAGGGGGAATAAAGACGGGAGAGAAGAGGCCCACAGAGCGGATACAATGCCTGTCTAACAAATCTCTGCACAAGGAAGCTGGCGGACATTGTGCAAGTGTGCAAGTGGCTTTCCGCCGACAGAAGACCTCCTTCCCAAAGTCTGAGGATGAACGTCAAGTGGTGATCGCCAAACTTTCCCGTCGGCGGACCTTGCTTGACCCTGCTGTGCCATGGCAACCGCTCAGGCCACGGCTTGTTTTGTAGGTTTTGTACCATTCTCTATACACTCGCCACCCCCTCTCTCCGCCGTGGTGAAAGAAAGAAATAAAACCTTGTTAAACCTTGTGAAGAAGCGGTGCGGCCCATTGATTCACAGGCGAGGGAGTACTAAGGCAGCTTGCAGCCTCCAGTGTTGCTGACCTTGAGGGCATGAAGTGGACCAGTTAGAGGTGGCGGCCAGCCTCGCGCACAACGAACGGACTCTTGGAGGCTCGAGGAGAAGTTCCGGCTTCACAGGATGGGCGAGTAGTGTGCCCTTATTGTGCATACCGTAGGACCATGCTATGGTCTATACTGGTGAGGGCGTTACTGTTTATTGATTGAATGGTTAGCTCGTTCGTTGGTTCGTTGGTTCGTTGGTTCGTTGGTTCGTTGGTTCGTTGGTTCGTTGGTTCGTTGGTTCGTTGGTTCGTTCAGTCACTCATTCGTTGTGATGATGTCTAGGACCGTGATGATGTCTAAGCCTTGCTATTAGTTATCAATAGTAGATCTACCAAGCGCAAACCAAAGTCTTATTCTAGAAACCGTGGACAATGGAAAGCAGTACTGCTGCAGCAGATATTGTCCTTGTTTTACTTCTTTTACATTTTTTAACGGCTTAGATTTAGTTTCCTGTACGTCTTCCTTGTTATTTTATGGTGATCTGCCTTTCATTTCTAACAAATACCATGCAGGCGGTAACAAAATCCTGACATTTGAGTGTGTGACATTAAGTGACGGACCAGGCAAGGCAAGAAAACTCTGACTCCTGCAGTGGCCAAAAAACTTCATTAAAAAAATCAGCAGTTTATATTGACAACATTTTAGTAGGCTTACTGTCTGCTTGTGAAAATAAAGACAATTTCGCTTGTACTAGACACAATATACGAGAAGAAAAGAAGAGTTTTTGTGTAAGAAACCAAGAGAAAGGGCTTTTTTTTACGAAATAGGGGAGGCTGATTTCTGCGGTACAGTAGGCTAGGAAAGATGTCTCGGAAGTTTCTGTTTTCCAAATATTTGGCATGCTAGAGACATGGGGACTGTTGTGTGTTTGTGCCACCAGGCAAGTAGTGTTAGGAGACAAGATGGCTTCGAATATCTCTACTCAGCCACAGAATGAAAGGATCTCTTTAATCAAATTCCGGGTGGTTAACTCATCGATCGTGCCGGTACCTAAGCCAGTCATTACGTCAGTCGTGACTTGCGGGACGGGGGGAGGTGTGGAGGAAAGTTTCACAAACAGTAGATGCTGGAAGGGTTGGGGCAGTGGTGAAGTGGATGTCACGCCGTATATTAGATTTCTTTCTTTCTTTCTTTCTTTCTTTCTTTCTTTCTTTCTTTCTTTCTTTCTTTCCGAGCTGTAGTATTGAGAATTGTGAGATAGCTCTGTACACACCGCTAGTTCTGCTCAGTCTGTTGAACTATTTGGCTAAATTTTGATTGTTTCAACAATGAACATTCATTTCGACGTTCAGACTCAAACCGGTACAACGGCCAACGAGGAGTCGTCCTTATCACAACTGTCGTCATCCTTATCGCGACTGTCCTCGTCCACATTGCGCACTTCTCCACTTCATCCATCCTTCTGATCGATAGGGTCCCGCCGTTTGGACAGTTTCCAGTAGACGGCTTTGCATTCCAGCAGACGTGTAAGCCGGCAGACGTGTACGATTCTGCAGAAACCTGCAATCTCTCCTCTGAAGATAGCTGTCCTGAGCCGAGTTGCCCGCTGATCTCGATTACATCTTCAAGGCCTCGTGCGGCAGGTACACGCGTGCTTTGCCCTGGCTCCGGGGATAGAAGTTATCTGTCTTGTGAATCTAGCAGCCAGGGATAGTCGGCGGGAGAGGGGGGTGGGGGGTGGGGGTTCAGCCATCCTTTTGCTGGCTCCGGTTTGTGCATTGTTCCCCGCTAGAAGGAGTAGGGGGCCGAATGAGTGAGTGTGTGCGCACGCACATTCCTGGGGGTAGGGGTGGGGGGAGGTTAATTTCAAGGAAAGTGTAGTATACATGTAGTTTAAACTTCCTGGGTTCCAGCCGTCTTGATCTCGTTCCTCCAGCTGTACAACTATATTTTTTTCGTCTCGGATATCAGATATCAGAAAAAGTGTTAAAAGTGATGGCATACTTGTGTTGGGTTCGGGCCCTATCCGGCCCCTCTGGGATTGTTGAAATACGTTTTATGAATATTGCCATTCCACAGTCACGCTTCTTTTCTCTGAGAATAGTGCGCGGTTGTTGCGCGTGCGTGCACGTCGGTGCGTGGGTGTGTGCGCGGCGTCTGTGTGTGTATTTCTTGGTATGCTGTTACATGATATTCCCCTAAATTCTCTCGACAACAAGGATCGCTGTACCACTTACTACAGTCTTCCGACTGTTTCGACTGACTAGATCCCTGTTCTTGTGGCTGCCACAGCGAGGCACTCGCCATTGTTTGTAGTAAACAAACCCTTCTTCAGAAAACGTGAATCTGATAATCGACAGACTCCATGTGATGACGTTATTCATGGTCAAGGAGCCAGAGCATTTAAAACTAGGAACATCGACTACGCGTTCTGGCACTTTTCACAGCCCCAAATCGCCTGCTGAGTAAGTGCAAGTCCTGCTGACAGGAACGCCTTGGGCGGATTCCAGACTGAAAGACAGGCGGGTGGCTTATCTTGCTAAGAGAACCTCAGGTAGGTTGGGTGCACGTGCCTTTAGCAATTTAATGGAAGTTGTTTTGTGTTCGTGTGAGACGTTGGAGGGGTGTAGAACCGGTTCAAATCATCTGCTGCTGACATCGGCAGTTTGCCAGGATCACGGTAAAACCTGTACTTGCGTTACGCAAGGAAAGGGTCACTCTCAACTAAAATTAAAACGATATCTGTAATATCCAGAAGACATAAGGCTCATACTGGGGGAAGAGGGGGGAAGAATTAGGCAGAAAAGAAGGGGGGAAAAGCCTCAAAGAAAGAAACAAATCAAAAGGCAGAAAAATAAAAATAAAAAATATCAAAAAGGTCAAACAACAGAAAGACAGAAAGTTTTAGCAAAGAAAGAATGAGAAGTACAAGTAAGCGACAAACTGAAATACAGTTTTCTCGCCGTGTTTGTGAAGGGAGAAAATCAGTTACAGCGCGACACTAGAGCTTCACCTCACCCCGAGTGGGACCTAAAAAGCTTAAAAAAAATTGGTTGAATAAATACGAGTCAGATCGTCCAGTATTGCAAAGTATAATTGTTTCAAACGATGTTTATACCCAAGACGTGAAAAGATAAAGGGAACACCCCTGCCTGCCTGCCTGCCTGTCTGCCTGCACATGCATACAGTTAGACGCAAACATTTCCCCCCACTCCTCCATCTCCCTTTTTCATGGGCTTGTTATCTGACTACGGGTTCACTTCAGTGCCTGCCACAGGCCAAAACGAGGCCGGATTTGAACAGACCAGGGAACACCGCGGGAACGATTGTTTCTCGGGGTTACACAGTTTCTCTACAAAAGAACGAGATTTCCCGAGAACACGTAGGGGTCGCCGATAGGTAGGATGTTCGAACTGCTGGGCCTTTGAAATGAATCAATTGTTACCCGCTCGGCTGCGCTAATAGATCGAACAAGCGTTGGTTGGCTTCTTTGAAGTTAGTTTTTAATCTCTTTGCTGCCAGCCTCCGTGGACCTCAGGGAATCACATACTGAAATAGCGCTTATTCCCCAAACTTAAAGGCCGGAAGGCGTGTATTTGTGGGGTCGATGCATGTAAAACTGGTGCAAACCATGCCAGCCATTTAAAATCTACTAATTTCTGACAGCAGTGTATCCTGTTTTGTAAGTTACATCAGAACAGTTTAATGCACGCAGCTTCATCTCTAGCTATGTAATTAGTCGTTTTTCCCCTCTCTTCCTCTCCCATTCCTCCCCCCTTTCTGGATGAAAAAAAACACACACATCTACTAATGAATGCTGCGCATTACACAAAAGGAATCTATATGCACAGGAATTCACCATCTCATAAACATATATCTCATGCAAATAACGCGCGCGCGCAGGCATATTCACTTTTACTGCATACGGTGTTATCCAGCAGTGAACTCCTCCCAAACCTGTCGTCTGCCAAAGACTTGTCTGAAGAGAAAGAACCATCAAACATTTGCTTTGCCCATCTGCCAGACACGCACCTGCTTTCGGAGTAGTTCCCCTTGAAAGAGAACCGTCTCATTTTACCTTTTAAAAAAAAACTCGCCGTAGTGTTCATGCACATACTTCACGAGTCACGTGGACAAGCTTACATCTCAACGTCTGAACTCAGCTGGCTTGGGTGAAGAAAAAAAATCATAAATAAAAGAATAAAAACAGTGTAAAGGAACTTCCACAAGGGGAGTTAAGCCACGTTCCCACTGTACTACTGTATTTTCGCAGGGGCATCTGTTTGCACACCATAGACTTCTTTTCCGGACTCGCTTCGTCTTCGTCATGCATGCGTCGCGTCAAGATGGAGGATTTGTTTCAATGGTCATAGTAGCACGGTAACATTAGAAATATCACTGACGCTGATACACAGTCAAAGAAAACCCCTTAAAACCTTTTTCCGCAGTTGAACTCACTTTTCTATTTAAGGGTAGAAGTAACATTCTGAGAGAAAATGTGTGGGAAATTCCATTTTTCCAAAATAAAAAAAAGAAAGTTACGCAATGATGGAGTTCGCTGCAGGTTTCCTGCAGGTGCTAAAACCACTTCAAACTGCGGAAAGTTCCCTGCCTTCAGTGACATTGCTGTCTGCACCACCTGCCTGGAAAATACTCGTCAGTGTCAGACCGACACGGAGGCCTACAAAGTCGGTTGTTTCGGCTTGTTAAGAAATCACGGCGTAGGACAGGAAGACACTTCTGGATCATCGTTCCATCATCCTTAATTCCGGTAGTTCTCGGACCCACACTACGTCAGGCAGTTTCTCGATTTAAAAACGACATTTCAAGCGAAAATTGACGTCATCGCTCGAAAATTATGGCGGACTTGGTGTGGGGAGATGAGTGCCAGTCAGGGCAGATCTTCCTGTCAGCATAACACGGATCATAAAGCCACGCCTCTCCCTTCGGCTTCATGTCTCAACAGCTTCGACGATGATAAGCGGTGGTTGATGCACTGACTAGGCTGTGATGGGGAGAACGGCATGAGGTTGGGAGGGGAGAATGAGGGAGGTAATGCATGGGGGTGGCTTAAGCCGTCGTAAATTCGGCACCTGCTGTACGCACTTCTACGGTTACATCATGTTTTCATGTCCCCAGAGTTGCACCACTCAAACATTAAAGCCGGAGGTCGGCTTCCAAACATTTCTTAAGCGTCTCAGAATTACGTATTTGGCCGCTAGAAAGTTGCCTTTTACGTGCCGTGGAGTAAGCATGGGCTTTAAATGTATTTATAGGCTCTGTTTTGCGCAGAAATTACTCTGCACTCGTTATATGATGTCAGGACCATATCTACATTTTCTGAAGCTGTGACTGTCGAGCCTAACTCGCTGCTTTCAAATCAAATTGCCTTATGAGAGTTTTATTATAAATAACATTATTGCTGAATGCGGAAACAAGAATACACAGAGAACTCAAAGAAAATAGCTCCACTTTTGTACATTAACATGTTTCAACCCGTGATTTAAAAGACAGAAAAAAATCATTCCACCAACCAAAAGATAAAAAAGCAAGCAAACACACACAAACAAAACCAGTCTAGAAAAAAAGTCAAGTCGAAATGCTCAAAATAAACTTAATGCGAAAGCAAAGTGCAGTGCTCACAAAGTGTAGTGTTCACAAAGTGCAGTGTTCACAAAGTGTAGTGTTCACAAAGTGTAGTGTTCGCAAAGTGCAGTGTTGACAAACGGGCAAAACAATCCGCGCAACAGGTTCAGGTTACAAGAGGTGACGTCACTTACTGGTGTCACTCTTTGCAACCATCGATTGATACGCTTAAGAAAAAAAAAGGTGAAGGTGGTTCTGGGCGCTGCTGTGAATGTCCACAGCTTGCAGAGTAGTCACTGGCCGAGAGATCACTAGGCAGGAATGTTAGACAGCGTCCACTTGGATGTGCAAGATATGACCTTGCAGAACTTTGAAGATATGGGGATGGGCAAGTTTAACAATGAACTCGACACAGACCGACAATTTTCTTTCTCAAGGAGACCAGATCATATTTTATTGGTTCGAGAGGCTAAATACAGTCCTTTAGGCTCGCTGGGCACCGGCACGTGTTTGCAGAAAAAAACTAGCCCAGGAAAACTGCAACATTACCCCTGCTGGTCGCTTAGGCGCGCCACGGAGCCGACAAACCACGATAATCGCATAAAGGGAGACCAGCACATTTTTTGCACGCTTTCAATCTCACGGGTTTGAAAAGCACCCTAGCAAAACCTGGAAATTGAATTGGGCCAGAATTATACTTTCTCTGATTGGGTTCGACCCGCAGTGGGAAGAGGTATTGGCAGGCAGAGCGCCATCGACTGCCGTACTCAGACTGCCTCACCATAGCTGAGGCGTACACAGGAGAACCAACAGGGCTGCTGGTCTTTTCTGCCAAATGAAAGCCAAGGCCCGCAACCCCGTGATGTAATCGATGATTACCCTCTCCTTCCCGCCTCCTTCACTCACGGTACGAACCCTGTCTTTGACTCAGAAAGCTGGCGTTTATGTTCGTGTAAATATTATCCCTCCTGACTTTGGTCAACAGTCTAGACAAACAAATTTCGTAATAATTATCGTGCAGTTGTTATTCGGGAAAAAGTGCAGCATGGGGCCATGACTCCAGGGTTTCACCGCACTTTTCCTGTCATTTTCGAGGGACAAGAAGCGCCACTGTATGATGTTGGCAAGTGATATTATGACGATGAGTCCTGAATTGTAAGTAGAAAAGTGCCTACTTTCAGATTCTGTAGTTTTTATACTGACCCAAGTCTAGCCTTCGGACCACAGAGTAGCAAAGTTCCTTTTTTTAAATATCCGGGCGCCTTTCCTGCAGCAGCCACCTCACTGCTCCAGTCTGCGGCTTAGTTGAGACATCAGTGGTGAGTGACGTAGACCTGCTACAGGCGTTTGATGAGGAATCTGTGTTACAGCTCCTGTCTGTTTCTTTTGCCTCAAATAGCTCCTGGCCCACTTGTTTCTTTGTTCATATTAGATTTACACTCAGATTTCTATTTTGGACATATGTTACAACAATCGGTTTTTACAAGCGAAGACTATTTACTTTCTGATGCTAGCAGGTGGCACTCACTGAGGGATCGAAACATGATTATCTATTTAGGTATCGTCTGCTGGATTTCTTGGGGGGGGGGGGGCGGGGACTCCGGTCTTTTACCTTAGAGCCAGACCACTGGATCGAAATCTTCTTTCACAAAAATGAATCCAGATGTTTTCTAGTGACTGCCCACACGGAAATCCCCGAACTTCTCTCACAGCGTAGCATGCTGCTGACAGTACTTTAAGACACTGTTATCTAGTATAAGTATAGGACCCTACATAAAATTATATTTTGAAAAGTAGAGCATTCTGCGTATTCTGCAACGTTTTCGAAGTTAGCATGTCTTATTTAACTGAATCTACATTTCTCTGTCATTTATCTGTGTGCGCGCACATGCGACCAAGGGCGAGTGTGTAAATTTGCGCTTAAAGGTATGCGTAAAAATATTCGTTTTGCTTACCAAATGCGTAGAGTGAAATAACAGAAAGGCCACGAGCACTGCATTTTGTTCATCGGTCATTACAGGTTTAATTCTTCCGAGTGAATTATTGCAGAAGAGCTTTAACAGAGTTCCCGCACTGAGTAATCTTGTTGAAGTAAGACACAGAGACACGCGGACAATATAATCGATGGTGTTGTTAGTGCAATTTTATGGGCTATCCTTTCTGGCTGTCTGCTATGCAACATGTCTCTTCGTGCTGATATTTTTTTCTGTGGAAAACAAAGAAAACTGAACCAAGCAAACTAGACGAGAACAAAGTCAATGTTTCGGGGCACTGCCCCCTTTTTAGGACGACACAAATAAATAAAACGAGTTAGAAGAAGGCACTGTGCCCCGAAACGTTGGCTTTGTTCTCGTCTAGTTTGGTTGGTTAAGTTTTCTTTGTTTTTCACATGTCCTCAAGCATCAGTCACGTGTTTCTTTTTACTTTGTTATTTGTTCTTTCCACCCGTCCCATAGGTTTATTACCATGAGTCTTATGTCTCTCCCTATCTTTCTCCCCCATCCCCTATCTCCCTCTTTCCCTGTTTTTCCCTCCTCTTTCTCTCTTCTTTTTCTATCTTTCTCAGTCCTTTTTTCTCTCCGCCCTCTCTCTATCCTCTTCTCTAACTGCCTTTCCCCTCACCCCATTCTTTTAGTTTTTTCCCTACTCTCCTTCCCTCATTCTCTCCGACAGCAGTCATGCTCCACCCCTATGTCAGAGTGTTCCTCTTCCGGCTTTAAATGGGAACAGACACCAATTACGTGTCACAGCTGGCCCCGTGCCCGTGTTACAGACACCAATTACGTGTCACAGCTGGCCCTGTGCCCCTGTTACGCCCTACGTCAGGGTGGCGCGGACGTTCTATTTCCGGGTTCCTTTATGATGCCATTAATAAATTCCGTTGCAGCAGTACTCGCTTCCTACCCGACGTACGCGGCAACCGATATACTTGAACCCCTTTCATTATCGCACGTGGTGCACGCTTGCGACATCAGCAACCTGTGAGCAAAAAAAAAAAAAGCGGGTGGTGGG